>JBBGZY010001823.1:342500-845000 GCA_037952925.1 Lithobates clamitans
TCTCTATGCAATGCAGGAAGATTGTGGCTGGTGGGAGGGGCCAGCAGGGTGCTGTACATACGGTAGGTTCCTGAAAACATCACAGCACCCGGCCTCAGAACTCCTCTCAAAAGCCCCCAGTCCTGATGCAAGCAGTGGGCTGACTCTTGGGAGGAGTTCTGCAAATATCAAAATGCCTTGATGGGTGGATGTCAGTCGAGAGGTGTGGGGGTTCCCAGACAAGCTGTATTTACCTGCCAACCGCCCTGGAGAATGCCCACATGCTGAGCCTCGTTGATTGAAATAACTGAAATCCAATTGTAGCACCCTCTAGGTGGCTAGATAGTAAGTAGGATTTTTTGAAAAGAATAGGTAAAATTGTCAGGCCTGGCTGGCAGCCAAGCCTGTGTGTTTTTCTTCTGGGTCAGGGTTGAGTGACTCGGGCAGAGCTGGGTGACTCACAGGCAGCATCACCAACACCTCCCACTTCTTTCCAGAATATTCTAGTATCTTCTGGAAAGGAAGGAGGAGAGGAAAGGTGGAGCTGCCTGGGGTATTCTTTGAGGAGCCCTGACCAATCCCCAACTTGGATTGGCAGGAGGCAGGCCTCCTTAATTACCCAAGGTCAACCCAGCTGGGGAGGTGTTTTTTGGGTTGGAAGCTGGAGATGGAGTGCTAGGCTGTCGGGGCTTTTGAGGGAGCTCCCCAGTCTGGTGTAGGGGGGGGTGACCTTGGGCCTGGGCTCGAAACAAAGGGCCAGTTTATGGTCTTTCAAACTTCAGGGGGGCCAGACTGTGCCCAGTGGGAGGAGAAAAGTTCCTGATGTCAGTGGGAAAATACAATGCCCGATCTTTGGAGTCAGTGGAAGGAATTGTGCCCCATCAATGATGCCATTGGGAGGAATAGTAACTCATCATTGGTGTCATCGGGTGTCTAAGGGAGGAATTGGGCCCCATTGTTGGTGTCTTTGGGACCCATCGATAGAGTCATTGGGAGAAATTGGACCCCATTATTGGTGTCTTTGGGCTCGATTGTTGATACCAATGGGAGGAATTGGGGCCCATCGCTGGCATCATTGGTGTCATTGGGAGGGATTGTGCCCCTTCATTGGTGTCATTGGGTGTCTAAGGGAGGAATTGGGCCCCATTGTTGGTGTCTTTGGGGCCCATCGATAGAGTCATTGGGAGAAATTGGACCCCATTATTGGTGTCATTGGGCTCGATTGTTGATACCAATGGGAGGAATTGGGGCCCATCGCTGGCATCATTGGTGTCATTGGGAGGGATTGTGCCCCTTCATTGGTGTCAGTGCAGGGGAATTATGCCCCACTGTTAGTATCAGTGGATGAAATAATGCCCCAAGGGCTGGAAAAAAGCAAGCAAATGGCCACATGTGGCCCCTGGGCTGCAGATTGGAGGCCACTGGTCTAGATGATGCTTGACATCCTCCAAGAGGAAGAAATAAGGGCGGGTTCTGACTTGCTGCAGCTTCTAATGCACACTGTGAGAAGCTCATAGTGTGCAGTGAAATCAGAGTAAGCCATTTCAGTCCAGGAGAGGAGCCGGTACAACTTTGATTAAGACTGAAGGGAAGGCCAGAGGTCAGATTCTGCTTTTTTCCTGTCTCTGTGATAATTGCTGCCCCATTTCTTGTAATGGTGTCACAGGGACAGGAAGTAAAAACAAAATCCTCTGGGAGACAGAGGACAATAAAAGTCTGAGAGAGGCCCTAACCTTTCCCTGCTCTATCCAAAACCAAATCAAACTTTTTGGCAGTAGTTGGGTTTTAACAGGTTTTAGTTTCTGGAAGATTTGATCATTTTTTAAATACATTTTGTCCGCAAGATCCCATAATGAATCCTTAGGGTTCAATGTTCCTTTAAATAATCAGTTCTGCATTAGATCTGCCAAAAAATTGCAAAGGTCACATTGGCGAAATTAAGCGACTCCTCTAACGGCCCAAGCGCCATATGTCAGATATTAATCTCCGCATAGGACACATCAGGATTATGGACAATGACTTAAAGGGATAAATATGTGCCATTTAAAAACAGAGGATCGGAGTTATAAAATAGGAAAAAAAATGGAATATCGCCCGCAGCTGCTGGAGAGATGTTTGCTTTAAAACCACTTAAGGACCAGACCTTTTTCTGACATTTATTGTTTACAAGTTAAAATCTGTATTTTTTGCTAGCAAATTACTTAGAACCTCCAAATATTATATATATATATATATATATATATATATATATATATATATATATATATATTTTTTTTTTTTTTTTTTGCAGAGAGCCTAGAAAATAAAATGGCGATCGTTGCAATATTTTATGTTACACTGTACTTGCACAGCGGTCTTTCAAACGCAATTTTTGTGGAAAAAATACATTTTAATGAATTTTAAAAAAAAGCACAATAATTACACAATTTAGTTGCATAATGTGAAAGATTATGGGGTTGATTTACTAAAGGCCAATAGACTGTGCACTTTGGAAAGTGCAATTGCACTCTGCAAGTGCAATTGCTCCAGAGCTTAGTAAATGAGATAAAGCTTTACTTTGCAAAGAATACCCAATTACATGCAAGGAAAATAAAAAAAACAGCATTTTTGCTTGCATATGATTGGTTGATGAAAGTCAGCAGAGCTTCTGCTCATTTACTAAACTCTGGAGCAACTGCTCTTGCCGTGTGCAACTGCACTTTTCAAAGTGCACAGTCTTTTTGCCTTTAGTAAATCAACCCCTATGTTACGCCAAGTAAATAGATATCTAACATGTCATGCTTTAAAATTGCGCACACTCATGGAACCGCGACAAACAGCGGTACTTAAAAATCTCCATCGGCGACGCTTTAAAAAATAATTAAAGGTTACCTGTTTAGAGTGACAGAGGAGGTCTAGTGCTAGAATCATTACTCTCACTCTAACGATCCTCACATATGTGGTTTGAACACCGTTTACATATGCGGGCACGACTTACGTATGCGCTCACTTCTGCACGCGAGCGTGGAGGGATGGTGCGCTTGAATTTTTATTTTTTTTAATTCTTATTTATTTTACTTTTTATTTTTTATTTTTATGATGTCCCTTTAATTTTATTTTTATCACTTTTATTCCTATTACAAGGAATGTAAACATCCCTTGTACTAGAAATAAGCACGACAGGTCCTCTTTATTAGGAGATCTGGGGTCAAAAAGACGTGCTCCCCTTCCACAGGCATCTCAAAGAAAAACTATCCACCCCCCTGCAGCTCATACTTAGTGACGTATGCGGCCCAATGAAAACCCCCACGTCAGGGGGGTTTTCATATCTACTGACCTTCATTGATGATTATTCCAGGTACACAACTACTTATCTAAAGAGACACAAGAATGAAACATCAGAGAAACTTCAAGAGTTCATTGCCATGTCTAGCAACAAATTCCAACGCAAGCCAGGAATAATACGCACCGACAATGGGGAGAATACATAAGCAAAGAAGTGGCCTCATACCTGAAGAGACAAGGATTAGTACACCAGACAACCCCACCATACACTCCTGAACAAAACGGTGT
The DNA here is from genome assembly GCA_037952925.1 of Lithobates clamitans. NCBI lineage: Eukaryota > Metazoa > Chordata > Amphibia > Anura > Ranidae > Lithobates > Lithobates clamitans. Next base: position 346,032 of record JBBGZY010001823.1, read on the forward strand.
GACAGAATAGAAAAATGGCACTCTTATAGAAATGGCCAGATGCATGTTGTCGGATGCCAACCTACCTCACAAGTACTGGGGAGAAGCAGTCATCACTGCAACCTACCTACACAACAGACTACCCTCAAGAGCCATTAAAAGTACTCCATTCGAAATGTGGCATGGGTCAAAGCCTAGCATAGGGCACATCAGAGTGTTTGGATGTAAAGCATATGCCTATGTTCCAAGTGAAAAGCGATCCAAGCTGGAGAACAGAGCCATAGAGGGCATTCTAGTAGGCTACAGCAAGCAAACTAAGGGTTACAGAACCCCACACCCAAAGACTGACAAAGTGACAATAAGCCGTAGTGTTTATTTTGATGAGAGCCCATCACCAGAAACACTGATCCCTGAAAGTTGTGACGTGAATATGCCAAGCAAACCAGAAGAAAAGGTCGCCCAAACCTGTGCAGGAGTCAGAACAAGAGGTGGAACTCACAATGTCTAAATCAAGTTCCCCACCAGATCCTGCTGAACTACCTGAATTCAGAAGATCCCCTTGGACTACAAAAGGGGATACCGACCCGCAAGCTGTTGTAGCGATATGGACTGTTAACAGAAAGCACCGCACCTTTCAGTGTTTCTAGACATCGTTTGTCCCTTTGGTCAGCCGTGTAATCAGTGACCTCATACTTGTGTGTCCAAAAAAGTGAATTATGGGACATATAGTTCTCCTTGTACCCTAAGACTACACATCCCAAGGATCCTTACGGTGACATGAAGTTTGCTGGGAGTGACCATAAAAGTAGCGAGAAGCCTGCGCAGAGGTCTCTTCTTCCTGGACCTGACGCCAGACGGACCTCTGTATAACAGGGAGAGAGAGGTCGCGGCCTACCACGCGGAGCCTTACTTCCACCTTGAGGCCTAAGGGGCCTAGCTCTGTTATTCGCTGTCAGACATCCCGTCGCTAACATCACTTGGATCGCCTGCCCGTCGGTGTGGGTGAGTGGGGCAAGTCACTTCGAAAGATCGAGACAGTGGAACAGCTGCCCGAGTGCCGCTACACGTGTTCCTGTCCAGAAGACCTCGAATCGATTTGGTCATTGGTGAGAGGGCAAATTGCTCGACCTTTTATTTATTCACTGCCACCATTACAGAACACTGTGCACAGACATCTTTACCCCAGGAACATTTTACTGCATTGCTTGGACACTGTGCTCAGATCTTCACCACTACAACCTATCTACAACCTATCTACAACCAAATGGATTACAGTTAACGAGCTCCAACTAGCTAGCGAGGAACATCAGATCTGCAACGTGGAACTCTTTTGCCATTACTCATAGGAAAGCCTATGTATTACCTTCTGTAGACCTGCTCTTTCATTAGGGTAGCTAGATCACATCTATCTCAGAGTGGCAACAAAAGTAGTTAACTGAAACATCCGCTAGGAGGTGACTTTGGATCTGAATATAGTGAACATACATGTATATAATATTGTTCGTTGCTGAACCATTGTTTGTGTCATTGGGAGGAATTTAGTTTTTAGATCTTTAGTATTCATTTAGTGGTTCACAGGGTAGCGCCAATGACCCCATTTTTTATATCTATTCTTGTAAGTTCCTTTGGGAACCTAATAGGGGGGGCTGCAACCCATATTTACCCTAAGCGCGGAATTTATCATATATTTATTGGGAGGAATTTGTCTGCTGAGTTGGCGCTGTTATCCTGGCTCAGCAGATTTATTACCCCTTTCTGTGAAATAACTTTTTGCTTCAAGTAAAATATTCAGAACCTAATACTACTGAGTTGTTTGATTCTTGCTGCACATTTTTAACGAGGATGTCTGAACCCAGAGTGTCAGGTGGGTTGGAAGGTTCAACTTGGTCATGGCCGTGCAGATGAGCAGGTAATTCTCAGTAGTCCCCAAGGGGGGCCATGCTACACTGTCATACACTGTCAGAGCACACAGCATACTTGAACCAACATCCTGGGAAGACATAGAAAAACTGCCAAAATGTGAAGCCAATAAATGGAGAAAGGCAGCAGCAGAAGAATTAAAGTCACTTCAAGAAAATAAAACCTGGACACACACAGAGCTCCCTCCTAACTGCAAAACTATAGGAAGTAAGTGGACTTTCAAAGTAAAGACACATAATGGAATATCCACAAATACAAAGCCAGACTAGTTGCCAAGGGTTACTCCCAGAAATTCGGTTACAAAAAAAAATGATTAGTTAAACCCACAAGTGCTTTTTTTTATCACTACTATTCTTTTATATTGGCTTTTGAAATCTACAATTTAGAAATTGGATGAAAGGTTTAGCACCGGGAAACGCTTTTTGAAAGATAAATAGTGCATTTTATATACAACTATATAGATAAGACCAAAATGAGGGACAAATGAGGAGGAAAGCGGGACAGAGGGACATTGTTCCAAATCAGGGACAGTCCCTCGAAATCCGGGACCAGTGGGCAGCTATGGGTTATATACAGCCCAGTAATGATGTCATTGTTACTTTTAAAAGGTAACATCTGGGTTTGCAAAGATGTTTGGTGCACTCAAAGTAGATTTATATCTTTTGAGGCTATTGAGGAATATATTGAAATGAAGGTTTTCGTTCCCGGAGTTCGGCTTTAAATCAAATCATGAAAAAGGGATCTCATACAGAAACAAGCTTTACATGGAAAGTTTGACTCGTCGATCTTTAGCGAATTGAGTGATCAGGCCAACCATGATTGGATTCTTCCCAGGCAACTAAATAATAATCATTCAGATTTCATGAAGCAGCATGAGAGAGTGAGGACAGAGGAGCCGTCTCAATATTGACTTTAGACTGCTGCCAATAAGGTGACACTTGCCAAACGGCTGCAGGCTCTCCAGTTCCTCGGCACCCATCTGTCTATCGCAATTCAGGAAAAACAGATCCGGATCTTTCCTTTACGGCTGGGAGGACCTGTGAGGGTGTCCCCGAGAACAGAACCGAAATCAAGATCTGCCTTAGGGGCCCATTCGGCTGGGCGGCTGGACTCCGGACGCAGCAGCACTCTGTGCTATGGCGGTGTAGAAAATGGATAATGAGCTGCGTCCAGTTTGTGTGCGGCCAGAACTGCCATCTCTGTATGCAAAGTGCGCCGAAGGTCGGTCAGAGGCCCCGATCGCATGTAACCGCTCGGATGTGCAGTTACTAGAGCTGCGCGATTCTGGTCAAAATGAGAATCACGATTTTTTTTGCTTAGAATAAAAAGATCACGGTTCTCGCGACGTAAAATCTTTCACATTATACAAAAAAAATTGGGCTAACTTTACTGGTTAGTTTTTTTTTTTTTATTCTTTAAAGTAATTTTTTCCCAAAAAATTGTGTTTGAAAGACCGCTGCGCAAATACAGTGTGACATAAAATATTGCAACAACCACCATTTTATTCTCTAGGGTCTCTACTAATTATATCTATATCTATATCTATATATATCAGGGCCCTCTGATTCCTCCTGTATAATAAATATATATATATATATATATATATATATATATATATATATACACATACATACATATATATATATATATATATATATATATATATATATATATATATATATATATATATATATACATATACATATTGTTTAGGGGTTCTAAGTAATTTTCTAGCAAAAAAAAATGATTTTAACTTGAAACCAACAAATGTCAGAAAAAGGTTTAGCGTTTAAGTGGTTAAACTTCCCTCATTTTCACACCAAAGTGTATTCCTTTGATGTAAGGGACAAATTGTTACAATGTTTATACTTAAGTTCCACTGCTAAAGAATGTTTTGATTCTTGGCAGACTGCCCCTTTTTTTTTCCTCCTTTCTTTTGAGGGCTGTGGCTTCAGAAGAGCAGAGAGAATTCTTTGCATAGCAAGAATCGTGAAACACTTTTGTCAAGATCGCAACGGGGGAAAAAAATCGCGATAACGATTCTTGACGATTATTCGTGCAGCTCTAGCAGTTACATACAAAACAACGGCAGCACCGGCGCGGCTACTGGTAGATTCTACAACGCAAAAATCGCAGATTCTAATTGGCGGCCGCCCCTGATTGATCCTTAAAGTGTAACTAACCCCCCCTATCGTTTTCAGCCAAGGAAGCTGACATCTTTGCCTCTGTTTAATCTACAACTGTCATGATGCTGCACATGTGATCAGTTATGACACCAGCCATTGGATGGTTTGACAGTTTGGTTAAGAGTACAGCCAATGGGAGTGTTACATTTCCGGCACGTGCCGTTTTATGGATGGGTTTACTTCCGCTTTAATAGTAAAGGAGCCGCCGGCATGAACACAGTAGCTGTGTGCCAGTCTGGTCCAGGTGCCTGAATACCATCTCAGCAACAGATGAAGGAAATTATTTCAGCAAAATTTTTGCTGTCAGCGGAAATTTGCAAATCCTACGTTTTTTTCATTGGGCTGCTTAGGCAAAACGCATTTGAAAGGAAAATAATCAGCTTTATTTCTTTATAGAAGTCTAAGGACACTGCACTCCAACCAGTCAGATGTCAGATAGCAGTGAAATGGACTCAGCCTTTCTCTGGCCACACCCCCCCACCAACACCACTGACGCATTTCGCCCAGCTATGATTAAGCAACCGTGAGGGGTGCGATACGCGTTAGCTGTTTTTTATTCCATTGTCTCCATATGCTGTATGGACTGTCTTTTATCAAATAAAGGTATTTCATTGGAGTGCAGCTGTCCGGACTCTCATTTGCCCGAGGCTTAAATCGTAACCCCCTACAATTAAAGGGGTTGTAAACCCTCAAGGTTTTTCACCTTAATGCATTCATATGCATTAAGGTGAAAAACCTCCTGTGATGCAGCAGCCCCTCAGAGCCTCCCTTTTATTTATCAGAAGCCGATGTCTCGGGTCCTGATTGGACAGATTAATAGCAGCGCAGCCATTGGCTCCCGTTGCTGTCAATCAAATCTAATGACACGGGAGCCGGGGGGGCGGGGCCGAGTCCTGCTGTGTGTGTCAAAGGATGAAGCAGCAGGACACGGGAGAGTGCCCGCACAGGTGCCCGAGGGAGAGCGGCTCTCTAGAGGGGCACTCAAGAAGAGGAGGAGCGCCATTGAGGTACCCCAGAAGAGCAGGTTTCCGGGTCACTCCGTGCAAAACCAACTGCACAGAGGAGATATGACATGTTTGTTTTTTTGTTTTTTTTTTAAACGAACCTTTACATATCCTTTAAAGCGCAACTAAAGGCAACATTTTTTTTTTCAGTTTTGGGTAGAGTGGAGATGGATTCGAACGCTTGTCAGTTTTTGTTGCTGACTGTGCCCCTGTTAGGGAGATTCACCCCCCTCTATTTGTCCTATTTATCTTAACCATTGAAAGTAAAAGAAAATCTAACACTTTGGGTTGTCCCCTGAAAAGTAAGAGAGGTGAAATCTTCCAATGGTGGACACTAGTTCTGGTGATCTGGGGGTCCCCAAGGAATTTCCTTAATTTGCAGGAATTTTTTCCCACTTCCTGTTTGGTGATGGAACAGGAAGTGAATGGAAACCTCTCCAATGGGACACAGATGGTGAAAAGAAATCTGACAGGGGTTATAACCCTCCCTTACTCTATCCAAAATAATTTTTAAAAATGCCTATAGTCCTGGGGGGGGGGTGAAATGCGTCAGTTTGTGTGGCCAGGGAGAAGCTAAGGCTGAGGTCATTTCACTGTTATCTGACGTTCAACTGATGGGAGTGCAGCATCCTTTGACTTCTATATACAACTGCTGTCTTGGATGGGTACCTGGATGTCAGCACCCGACAGAGCTGTAGATCACCGGGGCAAATTGTGGGCGCTCTAAGTTTACGTAGGTTTGCTTTTTTATCTAATTTAGATGATTTTGTTTTTGTTTTACTCCCACATGGGGGTCTATTTATTAAAAATGTGCAGTACGAATGTGACAAACATTTGCACAGCCGCATCAAAATAAAAAATAAAAAAATCACCATATTTTCTTTAATGTAATAATTTGTTATGATTGCAAGCACCATCTAGTGGCCGTATTGCAGTATTGTTCCTAAAATGCCTCAGTCAAGGAAAAATACAGCATCATGGCCACTAGATGGCCCCGACAATCAAAGGAAATAATCATACTAAACAAAATATGGTCATTTTGTGTTGCAGCTGTGAGAATGTTTGCCACATTCACATAGCAAAGTTTTATTAAATAGAATCCTTAATGTTCTTAGATTACTGCTGTCTCTTTTAGTGACGTAGAAGTCAGAGGATGAAACCACGGCATATGGGGGAGAGTCACAGACATCTGACACTCCTGGAAGAGACTGACAGAAGCCGCATTGCTGAAATGATGGGCAAGTAGGAGATCTGGGCCATGAGTATGTGCATACAATGGCTCTTCTCTTGCAGAGCACCTTCATATTATTTTGTTACCCTGACCAGACTTCAAGAAGATGTGTTTTTTTCTCCCTTTTAGCTATATTACCGAGTCTGGACATGAAAAAAAAAAAAAATTCAGTAGTCATTAAAGCGTTTGTTAACCCAAAAAAAAAAAAAAAGGATCCTGCTCCTTTAAAGCATGTTATATGACACAGTGCTTGTCCTGTGTCATTTGGCCCCCTGTAACACCTAAAAAACCTGGCTGATCCTGCCAGTTTCTCCCCACCCCTCTGTAAACTGACCACGGTGTATCATGGCTGCTGAGACCAGACACCGTGGTCAGTTTACGTGCCTCTGTCATCAGCAGCCTGCTATCTGCTCTCTTCTCTGCTCCTGTGTCCTCCTCCCCCCTCCCCCCTCTCTGCCTGTGTGTGAGCCGCCCCTCCTGCTGCTCTCATAACACTAACCTGTATACACCATCAGCACTGCCTCCTATTGCAGTGTCCCCCTCTGTGAATGATTTATAAATATAAATGCTGTAAATACCTCATTTAAGAGCTGAGATTGTGATCACATGACCAGCCAGCTCTCTCCTCCTCCCCTCCAGACTGACATCAGCAGAGGAATCTCAGCCCCGCCCGCTGCATCTCTCAGAGGGGGAAAGGAGAGAGCTGGACAGTCATGTGATTACAAGCTCAGCAGTGAAATGAGGTATTTGCAGCATTTATTTTTATAAATCATACACAGACGGGAATACTACAATAGGAGGCAATGCTCATGGTGTATACAGGTTAGATTGGCTTAACAACCACTTTAACACTGAAAACAAACACTTTCATATACACTCACCGGCCACTTTATTAGGTACATCGTTCAATTGCTTGGTAACACAAATTGCTAATCAGCCAATCACATGGCAGCAACTCAATGCATTTAGGCATCTAGACGCGGTGAAGACAACTTGCCGAAGTTCAAACCAAGCATCAGAATGGGGAAGAAAGGGGATTTCATTGACTTTGAACATGGCGTGGTTGTTGAGTCTGAGTATTTCAAAAACTGCTGATCTACTGGGATTTTCACACACAACCATCTCTCGGGTTTACAGAGAATGGTGGGAAAAATAGAAAATATCCAGTGAGCGGCAGTTGTGTGGAGGAAAATGCCTTGTTGATGTCAGAGGTCAGAAGAGAATGGGCAGACTGGTTCCAGATGATAGAAAGGCAACAGTAACTCAAATAACCACTCGTTACATCCAAGGTATGCAGAATACCATCTCTGAATGCACAACACATCGAGCCTTGAAATTGATGGGCTACAGTAGCAGAAGACCACACCGGGTGCCACTCCTGTCATCTAAGAACAGGAAACTGAGGCTACAATTCGCACAGGATCACCAAAATTGAACAACAGAAGATTGGAAAAACGTTGCCTGGTCTGGTGAGTCTCCATTTCAGCTGCAACATTCAGATGGTGGGGTCAGAATTTGGCATAAACAACATGAAAGCATGGATCCATCCTGCCTTGTATCACCGGTTCAGGCTGGTGGTGGTGGTGTAATGATGTGGGGGGGAGATTTTCTTGGCACACTTTGGGCCCCTTAGTACCAATTGAGCATCGTTAAAACACCACGACCTACCTGAGTATTGTTGCTGACCATGTCCATCCCTTTATGACTACAGTGTCCCCATCTTCTGATGGCTCCTTCCAGCAGGATAATGCACCATGTCACAAAGCTCCAATCATCTCACCACTGGACAATGAGGTCACTGAACTCCAATGGCCTCCACACTCACCAGATCTCAATCCAATAGAGCTCCACACTCACCAGATCTCAATCCAATAGAGCTCCACACTCACCAGATCTCAATCCAATAGAGCTCCACACTCACCAGATCTCAATCCAATTGAGCTCCACACTCACCAGATCTCAATCCAATAGAGCTCCACACTCACCAGATCTCAATCCAATAGAGCACCTTTGACATGTGGTGGAACGGGAGATTCACATCATGGATGTGCAGCCGACAATTCTGCGGCAGCTGTGTGATGCTATCATGTCACTATGGACCAAAATCTCTAAGGAATGTTTCCAACACCTTGTTGTATCTATGCCAAGAAGAATGAAGGAAAAAAGGGGGTCCAACCCGGTACTAGCGAGGTGTACCTAATAAAGTGGCCGGTGAGTTTATATATTTCTCAATAAACACAAAGGATGCACCAAATGCCCTTTGCAAACTGAGCTATTACCATGTAATAGTAGCAACGACACATTACTTATCATGCATGAAAATGTATATTTGATAACAAATCCTCTTTAAAGTGGACCTTCAATCATTTTTTCATCTTTCCATCTATTAAATCTTCTGCTCTTGTTGTTGTTTTAACTTTGGATAGTAAAACATTTTTTTTTCTGCCAGTAAATACCTTATACAGTCCACTTCCTGTTTCTTGTCTGGTCATTAGCCTCTTCTTATGACATCATACACAGCTCTCTCTCTCACTCTCCTGAGAGTCTGCCAGGAAGGGAGGGGGGATGAGTCATAAGAGGGCCAATGAGAGCTGCAGAGCTGGAGGTGTGCCTCTGTATGTCTGTGTAAATCCAGGAAGTGAACAGGCAGCAGCTTCAGCTGCCCACAGTTAAAATGGCTGCAGCCAGACTCAGCGGAGGGAGATTTCTGCAGCATATTTGGCAAGTACAGAATCACAGCATATATAAAATAATATGCAGAGTGGATGGAGGGGAAGCTTCAGAATGGCAAAGATGATTTTATTACAAATTTACGTGAGCAGACTGCAGTTCCTCTTTAAGTTCCCACAATCCGAATGAAGTCTCCATCTGCTATTAACTTGAAAAGAAAATGCAGAAACAGTTTGGAAATGAATGAAGGGGAATTAGGCTGTAATCCAGTTAAGTGTCCGAGGAGGAAGTGAGGAAGTGGTCGTGAATTAATGTTCACTTACTAATATTACTCCATTAAAGAAACACTGGCCTTTAATGTCTCCTTAGCTGGACTGCATCTGGCACACATGACGGGCACACGCCGCCCCTTCTTCTACCCGTAGAGTTTAGGGGGTCAGTAATAGAGGTCCGTCTCTTCTGTGACCCCAGCACAATCATTTCTCACATTTACCTCCGGATCCCTTATCATTGCATCACAGCTTGTAATGAAAACCTGACGCCTTTGTCCCTCACTGAGGAGAGGTAAAATAATTTGTAGCTAGAGGGAGAAGAGAAGATGGGGGGGTGATGAGAGGAGAGGAGGAAAGAAGAGAGACTAGAGGAGGGGAGGAGTGAGGAGAGGTGAGAGACTAAAGTAGGGGAGAAGAGAGTGAATAGAGGAAGGGAGAAGAAAGAAGGGAAGGAGAAAGACGAGAGGAGGAGAGGGGCCAGGAGAGGAGAGGAGATGGGGGGTGATGAGAAAGAGGTAGAAAGAAAAGAGGGGTGAGGAGAGAGACTAAAGGAGGGGAGAGGAGAGAGAATAGAGAAGGGGAGAAGAAAGAAGGGAAGGGGAAAGACTAGAGGAGGAGAGGGGTGAGGAGAGGAGATGGGGGTGATGAGAAAAGAGGAGGAAAGAAAAGAGGCTGGAGGAGCAGAGGGGAGAGGAGAGGAGAGAGATACTAAAGGAGGGGAGAGGAGAGAGAATAGAGGAGGGGAGAAGAAAGAAAGGAAGGAGAAAGACCAGAGGAGGAGAAGGGCCAGGAGAGGAGAGATACTAAAGGAGGGGAGAAGAGAGAGAACAGAGGAGGGGAGAAGAAAGAAAGGAAGGAGAAAGACCAGAGGAGGAGAGGGGCCAAGAGAGGAGATGGGGGTGATGAGAAAAGAGGAAGAAAGAAAAGAGACTGGAGGAGCAGAGGGGCGAGGAGAGAAGAGAGACTAAGGGAGAGGAGAGAGAATAGAGGAGGGGAAAAGAAAGAAGGGAAGGAGAAAGACTAGAGGAGGAGAGGGGTGAGGAGAGGAGATGGGGGGTGAAGAGGAGGAAAGAAATAAGCCTGGAGGAGGGGAGTAACGAGAAGAGGGACTAAAGAAGAGAGAACAGAGGAGGGGAGAAGAAAGGCGGGAAGGAGAGAGACTAGAGGAAGTGAGGAGAGGAGATGGGGGGGTGATGAGAAAAGAGGAGGAAAGAAAAGAGGCTGGAGGAGCAGAGGGGCCAGGAGAGGAGAGAGACTAAGGGAGGGGAGAGGAGAGATAATAGAAGAGGAGAGAAGAAAGAAGGGAAGGAGAAAGGCTGGAGGAGCAGAGGGGCCAGGAGAGGAGAGAGACTAAAGGAGGGGAGAGGAGAGAGAATAGAAGAGGAGAGAAGAAAGAAGGGAAAGAGAAAGACTGGAGGAGGAGAGGGGTGAGGAGAGGAGATGGGGGGTGAAGAGGAGGAAAGAAAAGAGCCTGGAGGAGGGGAGTAACGAGAAGAGGGACTAAAGAAGAGAGAACAGAGGGGAGAAGAAAGACGGGAAGGAGAGAGACTAGAAGAAGTGAGGAGAGGAGATGGGGGGTGATGAGAAAAGAGGAGGAAAGAAAAGAGGCTGGAGGAGCAGAGGGGCGAGGAGAGGAGAGAGACTAAAGGAGAGGAGAAAGAATAGAGGAGGGGAGAAGAAAGAAGGGAAGGAGAAAGACTAGAGGAGGAGAGGGGTGAGGAGAGGAGATGCGGGGTGATGAGAAAATAGAAGGAAAGAAAAAAGGCTGGAGGAGGGGAGGAGCGAGGAGAGGAGAGAGACTAGAGGAGAGGAGAGACAATAGAGGAGGGGAGAAGAAAGAAGGGAAGGAGAGAGAGACTAGTGGCAGAGAGGGGAGAGGAGAGGAGAAAGAATAGAGAAGGGGAAAAAAAAGAACAGATGGCAGGAATGAGGAGAGGAGAGTAAATAGAGAGGGGAGGAAAACAGTGTAGGAGGAAGGAGAAAGCATAGGATAGAGGAGGGAAGGAGAGGAGAGAGAACAGTAAAGAGAAGGGGAGCAAAGAAATAAAAGAAGGGAGGAGAAGTAGCAAGGGGAGGGGAGAGCCAATGGAATAGAAGGGACGAGGGGAGAGGAGAGCAGAGAGAAAAGAGAAGATGAGGTGAGTAGAGATGTGTAAAGAAGAGGAGGGGAGGAAAGAGAAGAGAGAGTCGAAAAGGGGGAGGGGAGAGGAATGAGAACAGAGGAGGGGAGAGGAGAGTAGAGAGGAGGCGAGGAGGGGGTATGAGGGGCGAGGAGAGTGGAGAAGGACAGAGGAGAGGAGAAGTTGGAAGAGGAGAGAAGTGCAAAAGAGAGAAGAAACTGCAACAGAGAAGAACAGATAAAAGCACTTTTTCTCTGCACAGATTATAATGCAAGCCGCGATCGGAGCGATTGTATATCACTGGTAAATAAGTCCCACTGAGATCTGCCTGCAAACAGTTCAGTGAAGATGAAAGTGATTTAGCTCTGAATCCCGGCATCCACCTGAGATATTATTTCTGCAACTCTGATCTGATGTGAAGCGTAGAAGTACTCATAAAAGAAGATATGTAGAGCACCAATAAAATCGGCAGATTTTCCATCAAGTGGCACATAAAAGGTTAGGTTTATGCCTTTGTTTTGTAGACTTCTGATGGCAGGAGCCGGGTATATTATCTCAATATAAAACAATGACAATTGTGGCAGACGGAGGCAGGGCTGGTCTGAGGACTGGGCAGAGAACACAGATCCCTCGAATTTAAAAAAAGAAACATCACTCGGACTCTAAGCCCCATATTTCTGATCAAGACTCTACAGGATTTAATCTCAATAGACGCCCTCTTCCCACTGCGGATATACAGGTAGAGGGTGTGTACCATCAGCGTTCCTCTTAGTGACCTCTATCTCAAATGCTTTGCACGGATGATTCATACATGCCAACTCTCTTGTATTTGCCGGGACAGTCCCGCATCTTGTCTCTCTCTGTCCCAGATTTATCAGGACAGTCCCGCATCTTGTCTCTCTCTGTCCCAGATTTATCAGGACAGTCCCGCATCTTGTCTCTCTGTCCCGGATTTATCAGGACAGTCCCACATCTTGGTCCTCTCTGTCCCGGATTTATCAGGACAGTCCCGCATCTTGTCCCTCTCTGTCCCGGATTTATCAGGACAGTCCCGCATCTTGGTCCTCTCTGTCCCGGATTTATCAGGACAGTCCCGCATCTTGTGTCTCTCTGTCCCAGATTTATCAGGACAGTCCCGCATCTTGTCTCTTTGTCCCGGATTTATCAGGACAGTCCCGCATCTTGTCTCTCTGTCCCGGATTTATCAGGACAGTCCCGCATCTTGTCTCTCTGTCCCGGATTTAACAGGACAGTCCCGCATCTTGTCCCTCTCTGTCCCGGATTTATCAGGACAGTCCCGCATCTTGTCTCTCTGTCCCGGATTTATCAGGACAGTCCCGCATCTTGTCTCTCTGTCCCGGATTTAACAGGACAGTCCCGCATCTTGTCCCTCTCTGTCCCGGATTTATCAGGACAGTCCCGCATCTTGTCTCTCTGTCCCGGATTTATCAGGACAGTCCCGCATCTTGTCCCTCTCTGTCCCGGATTTATCAGGACAGTCCCGCATCTTGTCTCTCTGTCCCGGAATTATCAGGACAGTCCCGCATTTTGTCTCTCTGTCCCGTTTTTTCAGGAGGAAGAACGGCTGCACACCACAGGAACGTTCCAATGATTTTATTCCAAAAATAGGAAATGACAGCAAACAAAGACAGAGTGTCTGAACTAAGGAGGTTAAACGTGCGTTTCACACTGACCTCAGTGCTTCTTCAAACCGTTTTTTTCAGGACAGTCCCACACCTTGGCACTCTGTCCTGGATTAATTAGGAAAGTCCCGCATCTTGGCCCTCTGTCCCGGATTTATCAGAACAGTCCCGTATCTTGGCCCTCTGTCCCGGATTTATCAGGACAGTCCCGTATCTTGGCCCTCTGTCCCGGATTTATCAGGACAGTCCCGTATCTTGGCCCTCTGTCCCGGATTTATCAGGACAGTCCCGCATTTTGGCCCACTGTTCCCCGGATTTATCAGGATAGTCTCGCATTTTGGCCCTCTGTCCTGGATTTATCAGGACAGTCCCGCATCTTGGCCCTCTGTCCCGGATTTATCAGGACAGTGCCGCATCTTGGGTCTCTGTCCCAGATTTGTCAAGACAGTCCCCCATCTCAGCCCTCTGTCCTCGATTTTACAGGATAGTCCTACATCTTGGTCCTCTATCCTGGATTTGCCAGGATAGTCCCACATCTTGTTCCTCTGTCCCAGGTTTGCCAAGACAGTCTCGCATCCTCACTCTCTGTCCCAGATTTGCCAGTTCTGCATATTGGCTCTCTGCCCTGGATTTGCCATCAGGATAGTCCCACATCTTGGCTCCCTGTCCCAAATTTGCCAGGACAGTCCAGCATTTTGGCCTTCTCTCCCACCTGTAGTGTCCCAGGATCACAACATCAACCTTAAGTTACTGCACATGTGCAGTACCTCAAAAGGCTTTACTAATCAAGGCTATATTTGGGCCAAAGCAACCAGTAAAGCAGGGGTGATCTGCAGTCCCCACATATTTAGAGGCAATGTCTGGGTGGGACCAACATTTAAAGTGGGCGTGGTTTGGGTGTGCTCACTTAGAAAGCAGATAAAATGCGGCTGCAGGTCGGGTTAACTGCGTCCTGGGATCCGTAACTTTTATCATTAAGAAGCCACCCTTGAGTGCCACTTAGTGACTTTGCCTAGGCTGAGATGATGTCATAGTCTGCTGCAAATAAGAGAAAGCATTTTCTCAGTCTCCTCCCCACCCCCCCACCACCCCCCCACCCCCCCGTGATCTGATTATAACTTTGGAACAAGTCACAAGGTGAGAGGCTGCAGCGGGGGCTGATTTGTTTCAGACATTTGTGAACACAGCTAAGAACTGCATGGGCACCAGGATTTACATTATTGTGTCATCTCTGACCTGGCATCTCAGTCCAGGAAGTAGACAGTGACCCTGGATAATGTCTGAACAAAGATGGCATTGTCCTTTTGGAGAGAAAAGCAAATGAAGGCATTGTCTGAAAATATGTCTGATGACAGGTCCACTTTAAGACCCGCCATCCACCTGAAGATGGCACATCCTGATCCCGCTCAGCCGATGTCTATGGAAGCGGAGACATCTGACAGCACAGAGGCTGCGCCCTGTCATTAGGAGAGCGCCATGTAATGATCTCTCACTGTCACTGTTCTGGTTATTTATACACCCTGTTAGGTGCCACAGATGATGTAAGGCTGATGTTACACAAGGCAGAGAGTGAAGAGAGATCTACAGACCATGGCGTGTCACACAGCGCAAATCTCCCAGGAATTGTTTCCCCGAACACAGTCATCGCTGTCACCCGTCCTACCCAGACAACGCCAAATACACAAACAACGCCAAATACACAAAACGCCAATTACTGATCAAAGATCAAAACTTTTTAAAATTTATGAAACAAAAAAAAAAGCTTTATATCCAAAATAATACTACAGGTAACTGTTTTACTCCATTCTAATGTCTGGACTAACAAATAAAAGGTAAATAGATAAATCAATAGAATAATAGACATATAGATATGGGATGGAAAAATTGATAGATTTATAGATAGGTAAAGAGACAGATGGATAGATAGATATGGGGTGGATAGGTTGATCAATCAACAGATGCATTGATAACTTGATTGATGGCTAGATTCACAGATAAATTGATAGACATACAGTATCTCACAAAAGTGAGTACACCCCTCACATTTTTGTAAATATTTTATTCTACCTTTTCATGTGACAACACTGAAGAAATGACACTTTGCTACAATGTAAAGTAGTGAGTGTACAGCTTGTATAACAGTGTAAATTTGCTGTCCCCTCAAAATAACTCAACACACAGACATTAATGTCTAAACTGCTGGCAACAAAAGTGAGTACACCCCTAAGTGAAAATGTCCAAATTTGGCCCAATTAGCCATTTTCCCTCCCCGGTGTCATGTGACTCTTTAGTGTTACAAGGTCTCAGGTGTGAATGGGGAGCAGGTGTGTTAAATTTGGTGTTATCGCTCTCACTCTCTCATACTGGTCACTGGAAGTTCAACATGGCACCTCATGGCAAAGAACTCTCCGAGGATCTGAAAAAAAGAATTATTGCTCTACATAAAGATGGCCTAGGCCAGTGATGGCGAACCTTGGCACCCTAGATGTTTTGGAACTACATTTCTTATGATGCTCATGGACTCTGCAGTGTATATGAGCATCATGGGAAATGTAGTTCCAAAACATCTGGGATGCCAAGTTCGCCATCACTGGTAGGCTATATGAAGATTGCCAAGACCCTAAAACTGAGCTGCAGCACGGTGGCCAAGACCATACAGCGGTTTAACAGGACGAGTTGCACTCAGAACAGGCCTCGCCATGGTCAACCAAAGGAGTGCACATGCTCAGCGTCATATCCAGAGGTTGTCTTTGGGAAATAGACGTATGAGTGCTGCCAGCATTGCTGCAGAGGTTGAAGGGGTGGGGGGTCAGCCTGTCTGTGCTCAGACCATACGCCACACACTGCATCAAATTGGTCTGCATGGCTGTCATCCCAGAAGGAAGCCTCTCTTAAAGATGATGCAGAAGAAGCCCACAAACAGTTTGCTGAAGACAAGCAGACTAAGGACATGGATTACTGGAACCATGTCCTGTGGTCTGATGAGACCAAGATAAACTTATTTGGATCAGATGGTGACAAGCGTGTGTGGCGTCAACCAGGTGAGGAGTACAAAGACAAGTGTGTCTTGTCTACAGTCAAGCATGGTGGTGGGAGTGTCATGGTCTGGGGCTGCATGAGTGCAGCCGGCACTGGAGAGCTACAGATCATTGAGGGAACCATGAATGCCAACATGTACTGTGACATACTGAAGCAGAGCATGATCCCCTCCCTTCAGAGACTGGGCTGCAGGGCAGTATTCCAACATGATAACGACCCCAAATACACCTCCAAGATGACCACTGCCTTGCTAAAGAGGCTGAGGGTAAAGGTGATGGACTGGCCAAGCATGTCTCCAGACCTAAACCCTATTGATCATCTGTGGGACATCCTCAAACAGAAGGTGGAGGAGCGCAAGGTCTCTAACATCCACCAGCTCCGTGATGCCATCATGGAGGAGTAGAAGAGGACTCCAGTGGCAACCTGTGAAGCTCTGGTGATCTCCATGTCCAAGAGGGTTAAGGCAGTGCTGGAAAATAATGGTGGCCACACAAAACATTGACACTTTGGGCCCAATTTGAACATTTTAACTTAGGGGTGTACTCATTTTGGTTGCCAACGGTTTAGACATTAATGGCTGGGTGTTGAGTAATTTTGAGGGGACAGCAAATTTACACTGTTATACAAGCTGTACACTCACTACATTACATTGTAGCAAAGTGTCATTTCTTCAGTGTTGTCACATGAAAAGATAGACTAATACTGTATGTGTTTTCCACAATGGCAGGCCAGTGACCCAGATAGCCATCTCTCCGGTTCGCCACCTAGCTTACATTTCTATTCAATCTGGCCCAAGGCCATGTCAGGAGCCTTACAAAAAATACATTAACAAGGCCTTGCTCTGATATCAGTGGTTAGTGGTTAGATGCTTGGGATTCCCACTGGACACCCAAGGGCCATTGAACCTGGAGTCCCTGGCCACCAGGTGTATGACACTGAAGAAACCACTTACTCAGCAGACCTTATGCCATCAAACCACCACTTACTCCCGACCTGAAGTGGGTATTTTTTTCCACACTCCCCAGGCATTGGCTATTCCATGTTGTTTTATAAAGATTAGTGGATAGTCCCAGCACTCCCAACATTGCAATCTTTGCTGTTGTGTTGATGTTCCTCACTACACACGCTAAGGAGGCTTGGTTTAAACCTTTCCTTAAACTGCATAACCTAAGAACGTAAATAACAGTCAAGTGTTCTAAAAAATGGTTCTAAAGATATGGCGTGTTTCAAAATGATGGTAAAGTTCTAAATGCTTTTCCATTTACATACAGTTATTCCCATAGTTGATTTCCACCAGACTGCTGCTGCATTACTTGATGAACTGTAGAAAACTCGCCTGCCATCTTCTTCCTTTTGCTCTCCCACAATGTGCCCTCTGCTTCCTGGTTTTTGGCCTAGGCCAAAATTATGTCATACATCCCAGGAGCCTTCAGGGGGGAGAATGTTTTTTTCTCAGCTAACCACACCCTCCTGCCTGCATGCCTGAGCTAAGGGCAGATGGATTCTAGTAACTAAAACAGCTACATGAATCATCTGCCCTTACTCAAAATGGCCACCGCTAGAAATGCTAGGAGGGTGTTTTTTAAAGTGATTTTTCTTTTAACAAAATAAAGCATGGAGACATGGATGGGTGGGGGGAGCGTACCTTGAATAATAAAAATTTGTTTGTGGCACTCAGATACAATTTAATTCTGCATTAGTACTCAATTTTATTTTAATGCTAATTTTGTTTGGGGGGTCAGGGGCTGGCAGACAAGCGTTTTGGAAGCCCCACCTTTATATTCTTACCTTCCAATTGCTCCCCTGCTGAAGCGATGAGGTATTAAGTATAAACAGAAAAGTCAGTGCTACTACCCATACACCTCATAGATAGCAGAGCTCCTGGGTGCTCAATCCACAGTCGCTGGCTGAGAAGAGTAATGTAGAAAAAAATGATCCGCACTCCGGTTGTTGCTCTTAAAATTTCTTCATTTTATTGAATAGCCACAGTGAACAAACGCAGATTACGTCAGTTGACGC
The DNA here is from genome assembly GCA_037952925.1 of Lithobates clamitans. Classification (NCBI taxonomy): domain Eukaryota; kingdom Metazoa; phylum Chordata; class Amphibia; order Anura; family Ranidae; genus Lithobates; species Lithobates clamitans. The sequence goes on from JBBGZY010001823.1 coordinate 364,115, forward strand.
GTTTCAGCCTATAAGGCCTTAATCATAACCATGACTAAGGCCTTATAGGCTGAAACATGTCAACTGACTTAATCTGCGTTTGGTCATTGTGGCTATTCAATAAAATGAAGACATTTTAAGAGCAACAACTGGAGTGCGGATCATTTTTTTCTACAGCGATGAGGTATTACCAGGTGTGGAGGGCTTACCCCTTCTCCTACCACTGAACAGCAATGGGTGCCTAAGCAGCCAATCACTTGGCTGCAGTGCTGTCACATGGTGGCGAGTAAGCACTGGCTAGACCGCCTTAGGGGTTTTCTTTTACATCTTTCCAGCAGGACGAAGGGAAGAGAAGTACGAGCTCCATAGAGTGTTGTTTTGCCCTGAAGTATGGGTTCACTTTAAATGCCAACAACTAACAGTAACTAAGCGAATGCGTCTCACCGCGGTCTGCGTACAGCTCAGATCTGACGGTAATTGGAGAGCTAACCACTCCATCTATAACACTTAGATTTTCCGCCATCTGAGGATAAAATAGGGATACGGATCTCCGGCTCTGCCATGTGATAGCGGTCTAAACCTTTAAAGTGAAAGTCTATATTTAAAGCAGAACTCTGGGCAATTTTTTTTTTTTTTTTTACCATGCAGTGGGGCTGTGGTGGGTTAATTGCTTGTTTTGTCTAGGGGTGAACACGACCTTCAACCCTCTGGAAAACTACGCTCCCCGTGTCCAGCAGTGGACTGTTCCTGACGTCTTTACATCCAGAGCAGGTCTATGGGCGTGATGATGTCAGGAACAGTTTACCGCACAAGACCACTGGACCGCGGAGCGGGGGGGGGAACAGGAGGTGAAGGGACTGGTCTTTTCCTTGGGGGATTAGGTGAGTATATCTTTGCTTTCTGAACCCCCAGACCAGTGGTCTCCAGACTGCGGCCCCTCATTTGCCTTCATCTGGCGCTTGGCGCTCAGAACCCTATTCCTCCCACTGACACCAATGATGGGACACTATTCCTCCCACTGACACCAGTCATGGGGCACTATTCCTCCCACTAATACCAATGGTGGGGAACTATTCCTCCCACTGACACCAATGATAGGACACTGTTCCTCCCACTGATGGGGCACTATTCCTCCCATTCCTCCCACTGACACCAATGATAGGACACTATTCCTCCCACTGATACCAATAATGGGGCACTATTCCTCCCACTAATACCAATGGAGGGGAACTATTCCTCCCACTGACACCAGTGATGGGACACTGTTCCTCCCACTGATGAGGCACTATTCCTCCCACTGACACCAATGATGGGGCACTATTCCTTCCACTGACACCAATGATAGGGCACTATTCCTTCCACTGACACCAATGATAGGGCACTGTTCCTCCCACTGACACCAATGATGGGGCACTATTCCTCCCACTGACATCAATGAAGGGGCACTATTCCTTCCACTGACACCAATGATAGGGCACTATTCCTCCTCCAGTGGCAGCCCCCCATATTGCTATCCTGACAGGCTCCCTCTAAATCCGTACCACAAAAAAATGGGGGCATGTAGATATATTCACTGCAATATCTATGAGTCTTGCAGCACCGGAGTTACGGGGTTGCTTCCTGGCAGGGATCATATCTGCATGGAGTATGCCCGCTTCTGGTTGGGGCTCCAGTTTCCTGCCACATTCTGAAAATATGCTGGTAGATTGACTGGCCTCTACCCAAAATGAACCATCTGTGCATGCGTAACCTCTTACAGCCCACGTAACGCACATGTGCAGCAGCCAAGGGGATGGGCTTTAACACCCACACGCTGCACATACAGTATCTTACAAAAGTGAGTACACCCCTCACATTTTTGTAAATATTTTATTCTATCTTTTCATGTGACAACACTGAAGAAATGACACTTTGCTACAATGTAAAGTAGTGAGTGTACAGCTTGTATAACAGTGTAAATTTGCTGTCCCCTCAAAATAACTCAACACACAGCCATTAATATCTAAACCGCTGGCAAACAAAAGTGAGTACACCCCTAAGTGAAAATGTCCAAACTGGGCCCAAAGTGTCAATATTTTGTGTGGCCACCATTATTTTCCAGCACTGCCTTAACCCTCTTGGGCATGGAGTTCACCAGAGCTTCACAGGTTGTCACTGGAGTCCTCTTCCACTCCTCCATGATGACATCACAGAGCTGGTGGATGTTAGAGACCTTGCGCTCCTCCACCCTCTGTTTGAGGATGTCCCACAGATGCTCAATAGGGTTTAGGTCTGGAGACATGCTTGGCCAGTCCATCACCTTTACCCTCAGCTTCTTTAGCAAGGCAGTGGTCATCTTGGAGGTGTGTTTGGGGTCATTATCATGTTGGAATACTGCCCTGCGGCCCAGTCTCCGAAGGGAGGGGATCATGCTCTGCTTCAGTATGTCACAGTACATGTTGGCATTCATGGTTCCCTCAATGAACTGTAGCTCCCCAGTGCCGGCAGCACTCATGCAGCCCCAGACCATGAAACTCCCACCACCATGCTTGACTGTAGGCAAGACACACTTGTCTTTGTCCTCCTCACCTGGTTGCCGCCACACACGCTTGTCACCATCTGAACCAAATAAGTTGGTCTTGGTCTCATTAGATCACAGGACATGGTTCCAGTAATCCATGCCCTTAGTCTGCTTGTCTTCAGCAAACTGTTTGCGGGCTTTCTTGTGCATCATCTTTAGAAGAGGCTTCCTTCTGGGATGACAGCCATACAGACCAATTTGATGCAGTGTGCGGCATATGGTCTGAGCACTGACAGGCTGACCCTCCAGCCCTTCAACCTCTGCAGCAATGCTGGCAGCACTCATACGTCTATTTCCCAAAGACAACCTCTGGATATGATGCTGAGCATATGATGCACTCAACTCCTTTGGTGGACCATGGTGAAGCCTGTTCTGAGTGGAACCTGTCCTGTTAAACTACTGAATGGTCTTGGCCACCGTGCTGCAGCTCAGTTTCAGGGTCTTGGCAATCTTCTTATAGCCTAGACCAGTGATGGCGAACCTTGGCACTCCAGATGTTTTGGAACTACATGTCCCATGATGCTCTGGCACTCTGCAGTGTAGTGGAGCATCATGGGAAACGTAGTTCCAAAACATCCGGGGTGCCGAGGTTCGCCATCACTGGCCTAGACCATCTTTATGTAAAGCAACAATTCTTTTTTTCATATCCTCAGAGTTCTTTGCGATAACACCAAATTTAACACACCTGCTCCCCATTCACACCTGAGACCTTGTAACACTAATGAGTCACATGACACCGGGGAGGGAAAATGGCTAATTGGGCCCAATTTGGACATTTTCACTTAGGGGTGTACTCACTTTTGTTGCCAGCGGTTTAGACATTAATGGCTGTGTGTTGAGTTATTTTGAAGGGACAGCAAATTTACACTGTTATACAAGCTGTACACTCACTACTTTACATTGTAGCAAAGTGTCATTTCTTCAGTGTTGTCACATGAAAAGATAGAATGAAATATTTACAAAGATGTGAGGGGTGTACTCACTTTTGTGAGATACTGTAAGTGTCCAAGGATGGCTGAGGTTTCTGTCCTGTATGCTCCCAGCACAATGACTGAGCTGTCCCCAAATGGGACCGGCCCCTGATCATGTGGCCACTGTGACCGCTAACCATACTGGTCACGTGATTCGCCAGTCCTTCCTGCCCCCCAGGCGGGTAAAAACCTTGATAAAGAGACGCCAGGTCTGGGCAGGAAGAGGTTAATTAAGGTGGGAATAGCGACTTGTAGGCTGACATGATTGCAGGGACAAGCTGACAGGGAAAACAGACAGCTGAGCCGCAGTTTTACTGCCCCTCACACCCCCCTTGACTGCCTAACAGGGTTGCAACGATACCTTTTTTTACCAGTCAGTACGAATATCGATACTTTCGGTCAAGTACTCCCGATATCCTTTGTGATGCAATTTGAGCCCATATAAAATTAATGGGATCAAATCACACTGCAAAGATCGCATGCAATTTGAACAGGAATGCGGTGCGATTCCTGTTCGAATCGCATGCGGTTTCCCACACCGCCCCTGTCTGAATGGCAAGCTGAAGTCACTATGACAAGCCTGGGTTCACACAGGAGCCGTGGGGGGAAACCGCATGCCATTCGGACAGGAATTGCACTGTATTCCTGTTCAAATCGCATGCGATTATTTGAGCCCATTCATTTTGTATGGGCTAAAATCGCACTACAAAAGGTATCGGCTTCAGGTATTGGAGCATTTGCACGAATACGAGTACTCCCTACAAATATTCAGTATCGGCACTGATCGGTGCGACCCTACTGCCTACCTTAGCCCCCGGTCACATCGGTGCAACTTGTCATGCGATTCGACAGGTGCAAATTGCGTGACAAGTCACCCCCTATTGTCGGCACTGAAACTGTTCAAATTGGTGAGAAGTAGACTTTGCGGTGCAATTTGAAAAAGAAGTTCCTGCATTATTTTTGTGGATTTCGGGGTGCAGCTTGTATAGACATCCATGTATATAACCGCACAGATATCAGCTAAGTTGCACCCGAAGTCGCACTGACATGCGTCTTTTGATTTCAAGTGAAGTCGCACGATTTCAAAGTCGGATTTGGTGTGAACGGTACCTAAAAGATAATATGCAGCTGCTTTTGATTGTACACATACTGCGATCGCGGTGCGTTGCTCAGTGGGCGCAGCAAAATAATATACCCTATTGGTGTTCGGTGGGCAGTATCGCCGCCGAACCCAACCCAAGTGAAAGGGGGGCAACTGCGAGCAAAAAAAAAAAAAAAGACAGGCATTCAGGAGGCTGCAGCTTTACCTCTTGAATGCCTGGCAGCCACAGATCGCTGTTCAGAGGGGTGGTAAAAAAAGCAGCAGGTGCCAACCAAGCACTGGTGCGTTTCCGTGCATCGCGTGTAGGGAAGCCCATTTATTTCAATAAGCTGCCCTATGCACAGGAGGTGCTGAAAAGAAGCCCCGGACTCTTTTCCAGAAACGTGCTGCACCGAGCCGCATGGTGCTGGTTTGGCGCACGCAATCAGGTACAAGTCTGCAAAACGCATCGGGGTGCCGATTATTGGCAGCATTGTGCGTCTGCTAAAGGGAATTTTGCACCTGTTGCCACCACACAAAGCTGTGACCCCGGGCCTAAATCTCATTTTTAAAGTTATTTTCATTATTCTTAAGCCTCCATTCATACCGATGCGACCTCTCATGCGATTTGACAGGTCTAAATCGCACGACAAGCCGCACCCCATTGCGGGCAATGGAACTGTTCAAATGCCGACTTTGCTTTGTCGCTCCGTTTTGAAAAGAAAAGTATTTTTGGTGGAACCTGCATAGACATCTGTGCAAGAAGTCGCACAGATATCAGCCAAGTCGCACTTGCAGTCGCACTGACATGCGGCTTTGAAATGGTGCGATTTCAAGTGAAGTCGCACAATTTCAAAAGCTTCATTCAGTGTGAACGGGGACTAACTCTGCAGCTTTTATTAAAATAATTCTTACTGATCCCGCCATGGCGGCCCTTGTTCAGGATTTTCCTGTTACAGAGTGACAACGCTCTGTCCCAAATCGCAAGACAAGTCGCACCCTATTGTCGGCAATGGAACTGTTCAAATCGGAGCAACACCAACTTTGCGATGTCGCAACGGTTTTAAAAAAAAAAAATGCCTGCACTATTTTTGGTGGGACTTGCATAGACTTCTGTGCATGAAGTCGCATGGATGTCAGCCAAGGTGCACTTGAAGTCGCACTGACATGTGGCTTTGATTTCAAGTGAAGGCGCACAATTTCAAAAGCCTCATTCAGTTTCAACAGGGGGGGGGGGACTAAACCTGCAGCTTTTATTAAAAGAATTCCTGTTGATCCTGCCATGACGGCCCTTGTTCTGGCTCTTCCTGTCATAGTGACCACCAGTGGCGGGTCGTGCATTGTGGGTGCACGGGGACCGCCCCCCCCGACACCTCCCCCGCCCCCCCTGACACCTCCGCCGCCCCTCGACACCTCCGCCGCCCTCCCTATCCCTTTCAGGACGCCGGACACATGACTTTCTATGGCGGGGATAGGCGGGGGGTGTGTATTTTGAAGCACGTGAATAGAGCCTGAGGCTCTGATAGGCTTCAAAATAGGGTGGGCCCGGGGCACAGAGCACTGCATCCCGATCCCATCCTGCTGTGTGGCATAGCAATGAATTTTCGCTGTTTTCACACTAATGTTCCTCCCCGCCAATCAGGAGGCAGTTCTGTGAGACCTGTTTGCTGATTGGCCAAAGCACCTATTGGACGCGCTTTGGCGCAAAGAGACACACAGGAGAGGAAGCCTAAGGAGCGGACACCGGAGCCGCCGCTGCCCGCCACTGCAGGAGAGGAGGATAGCGCACCACTACAGGACAGGAGGAGATCCCTGCCACACAGTAGGTAGGAGCCCGCGGATGGTCTGGCTGGTGGTCAGTGCCGCGGGTGGTCAGTGCCGTGGGTGGTCCTGCGGGTGCCGCTGTGGTCAGTGCCGCGGGTGGTCCTGTGGGTGCCGCTGTGGTCAGTGCTGTGGGTGCCGCTGTTGTCAGTGCCGCGGGTGGTCCTGTGGGTGCCGCTGTGGTCAGCGCCGCAGGTGGTCCTGTGGGTGCCGCTGTGGTCAGGGCCGCGGGTGGTCCTGCGGGTGCCGCTGTGGTCAGGGCCGCGGGTGGTCAGTGCAGCGGGTGGTCAGTGCCGCGGGTGCCGCTGTGGGGGTTGGTGCATATTTGCCACTCCCCCAAAAGGTGACCCACCACTGGTGACCACACTCCTTCCCTGTCTCTTAATTGTGCTCCTGGGTTGTCACCCTGCCATCCAATAGCCACTACAAGCGTCCGTCCCCAACACATATTACGCAGGCACGGTCTGATGTTGTCACCTTCCCTGAGAAGTGCCATGCAGTCACAGGAAGCGGCTGCAAAGAGGTCGGAGGAGATCAGGAACGTTGTTGTTTTCAACTTTTTTTTCCATCTTCGATGACAAAAAAGGTGAAAAAAAAGCGATGGTTTTACGTGTTGGGCGAACTAAACGTCTTTTATCTATGAATGCAAAGATAATATTTCTTGATGCTGCCAAAAAATAAAGGTAAAGGTTCACCTGGTGGCGGGGGGGGGAGGGGAATCCAACCCCTATGCCCCCCCATAATTTCCTCCAACTGTGTTACATTGTATAAAATCTAACAAAAACTGCAAACATTTCCTCCGTAAGATAAAAAAAAAAAAGCTGAAATATTCCAAAATCGCACAAACCTCGGCGCAGGTTGACACTGAGCCCAGGGCATTGCGGGAGCCGCCGAAGCAGCCTGGAGCCCCGAGCGCGATGAGATCATACTGGTTAACCCTTGCCTTTGCCGGGCTGGACGCGAAAACGCCACTTCAAAAGACAGCAGACAGCCGCCGAGCGCAGGGCAGACCCCGCCGGTGCTGCTGCAGCTGCAAAGAAAAGCCCCCCCCCCCCATTATTTTTCAGGAAAGCATTTTAACCCCGCGTTGCCCGCTGAGATTTAATTCCTGACGTCGCGCTGAGAATTAGTAAGACGCAAAGTGCAGGAACCTGTTATTTTTTTCTTTAATTTTAAGGGTAGCAATAAAAAAATAAAAATAAATAAAGTTTAATAATTAAAAGGCAGAAAGAAACGCAATAAGATACAATGTAACGACAGCAAGTCAATTATGGGAACAAGGCAGGAATGGCATCCTTGTTCGCAAGAGCTGACACTCTACCGCAGTCGAGGAATTCTGTTACTGCGCTCTTTCGGATCCGCCGTCGCTCACCTCTGGGCTTCCTGGCGACGCGTAAACGGTAGTAACCTATAGCAACGCGCCAGACCTGCGGTCGGGTCAAATGAAAAGGTTGGTTGTGGTCGTTGCCCCCCCCCCCCCTCAATAATACAACATTTCCCTGCAAATGCAATACAAAGGGGGGGGGGGGAGGACAGGCACTCACCGAAGCAAAGGACGGAGATGTGATGGAGGAAGTCCAGCTTGACAGTCCATGGTGACATGGTGACAGAGAGGAGGAGGAGGAGGAGAGGGGGGCTGGGGTCCTTTGTCAGCCGGCCAGGGGGGTGCAGGAGGGGAGAGGCTCCACATCAGCTGGCTCTGTTGTCAGACAAGGGGATGAGGAGGAGGACTTGTCAGCCACATGCAATAGCAGAGCCGGCATCCTGTGTGTGCTGAATGGGAGGAGGAGGAGGAGGAGGAGGAGGAAGGAGCATCACTCTCTGCAGCTGAGGACATCCACCCAGCCTGCCACCAGCACAGGTCACCCTCCTGCACACCCCTCCTGTGCTGGGGGAAGAGGCACCCCCTGCTGGATGGCTCTCTGCCCCCCTCTGCTGGTGTGTCTGAGAACTCCCCTCCCCTACTGCTGCACTGACATCATCTAAAAGGGAAGGGGAGGGCAGTGTGACACTGATAGGTGTCACCACAGCCTGCATTAACCCCACAACAACAACAACAATAATAAGACGATCATTATTATTTTCAATAAGAACAATAATACAAACATTACCAATAATAATAATACTAATAATATGGATATTATTCTTTTCAATAATCATTACAATAAAAATAATACTAATAATATTAATAATAATACCAATAATAATAAGGATATTATTCTTTTCAATAATAACAACAACAACAACAATAATAAGATGATCATTATTATTTTCAATAAGAACAATAATACAAGCAATATCAATAATAATAATACTAATAATATGGATATTATTCTTTGCAATATTCATTACAATAAAAATAATACTAATAATATTAATAATAATACCAATAATAATAAGGAAATTATTCTTTTCAATAATAACAACAACAACAATAATAAGAGGATCATTATTATTTTCAATAAGAACAATAATACAAACAATATCAATAATAATAATAATAATATGAAAATAATTATTTTCAATAATCATTACAATAAAAATAATACAATTATTATTAATAATAATACCAATAATAATAAGTATATTATTCTTTTCAATAATAACAACAACAACAATAATAAGACGATCATTATTTATTTCAATGAGAACAATAATACAAACAATACCAATAATAACAATACTAATACTATGGATATTATTCTTTTCAATAATCATTACAATAAAAATAATACTATTATTATTAATAATAATACCAATAATAATAAGTATATTATTCTTTTCAAAAATAACAACAACAACAATAATAAGACGATCATTATTTATTTCAATGAGAACAATAATACAAACAATACCAATAATAATAATACTAATAATATGGATATTATTCTTTTCAATATTCATTACAATAAAAATAATACTAATAATATTAATAATAATACCAATAATAATAAGGATATTATTCTTTTCAATAATAACAACAACAATAATAAGATGATCATTATTATTTTCAATGAGAACAATAATACAAACAATACCAATAATAATAATAATATTAATAATAATAATAATGATATTATTCTTTTCAATAATCATTACAATAAAAATAATACTAATAATATTAATAATAATACCAATAAAAATAAGGATATTATTCTTTTCAATAATAACAACAACAACAATAATAAGATGATCATTATTATTTTCAATAATAATAATATTAATAATAATAATAATAATAATAATAATAATAATAATAACAACAACAACAACACCAATAATAATAATAATAAGGATATTATTATTTTCAACAATAATGCCAATAATAATAAATACTATGGATATTATTCTTTTCAATAATCATTACAATAATAATAATATTAATAATAATACCACTATTAATATGGATATGATTCTTTTCAATAATAACAACAATAATATTGTAATAATAATAATCAATATGTTTTCATAACAAAGACAAAATCTATTCAAAACAATTAGAAAAGTCCAACAGGTGCTCCAAACGGTGCAAAGTGATAAATACAGTAAACACAAAAGGGGTTGATTTACTAAAGGCAGATAGACTGTGCACTTTGCAAAGTGCAGTTGCACGCTGCAAGTGCAGTGTCTCTAGAGGTTAGTAAATGAGGTAAAGCTTCACTTTGCAAACAATACCCAATCATATGCAAGGAAAATAAAATTTAAAAAACTGCATTTTTACCTGCACATGATTGGATGATGGAAGTCCTCAGAGCTTCTGCTCATTTACTAAGCTCTGGAGTAACTGCTCCTGCAGAGTTCAACTGCATTTTGCAAAATGCACAGTCTATTTGCATTTAGTAATACAACCCCAGTGTTTCATCGGGTGCTCCTTCTCACATATAATCAGTGCCGCTTACCAAAATTGTTATTATTATTATAAAATGATTGTTGTAATTGCTAAAATTATTTGCATTATTATACAAACATTGTATTGTTATTATTAATAAAATAGTTGTAACAAAAAATTGATTGGTATTTATTACTAAAATTATTTTTATTAATATACAATTATTGTATTATTACAGTATTAATAAAATATGTTTTATTATAAAATGATGGTATTTTCATTGTTGTTATTATTACTATAATTTTTCTTATTTTTTATTATTATACACTTATTGTATTATTATTAATAAAATATGTTTTATTATAAAATGATGCTATTATTATTATTGTTGTTATTATTACTATAATTTTTCTTATTTTTCTTATTAATGGTGTTGTTATTCATATATTGTGACCTATGTATTTCTATATCACATTTTGTTGCTGTTTTTGTTGTGAATATTATTGCCAATGTGTTCATTTTCTATTATGTCGAGTTAATACAGTACCTTATCTAGAATAAATAAATAAGTAAGGAAAAGTATTTTTCATGTGCAATTAAAGCAGAAATTCGCCCTACAATACCTGACTTCAGAAAGTGCAAATATACACGTAAAAATATATCTATATAATAATAAAGTACATCACTTGTACACATAACTATATATATAACTATATATATAACTATATATATATATATATATGTATATAACTATATAACTATATATATATATATATATATATATATATATATATATATATATATATATATATATATATATATATATATATATATATATATATATATATATATATTGCAATAAAAGTAGAACTGAACTCTTCTATCTATTACAGCCAAAGAAGCTGGCACTGAGAGCCTGAGCCAATAGCTCCGCCCCCTCTCCAGCCCGGTGCTCCAATGAATGCTGGAGGGGCAGAGCAGAGAGCGGTGACTGCCAGTCACCGCTCTCTGCTCAGAGAAGACTGAGAACTGAGCTGTCAGCGGTCATGTGATCGCTCCATTCTTGGGCCTAGAACCGGCAGGGTGTAGATGCTGTTGCGGGGGTGGGGTGGGGAGTATGGAATAGTCTATTGTTAGATTTTACAAAAGTTATCAATTGCTGCGTAACTTTATCAAAGAATGCCATGTGAGCACCATTCCAACTCTGCTATGGAGATCACATGACTTTATTTTAAAAAATAAAATGAAAAAAAGTTTGGGATTGCACAAGAGTTGCAGTTAGGATCGGGGTCCACTTCTGTTCCTCAGATAGATTGGGGAGTTTTTCTGGCACAAGAACAGCTCCAAAAACAAAAAATTGAAAAAAGATTTCATAACCCGGCGCAGGAGCCATGTAAAGCCCACGTCACCCTTAAATCCCGCCTTCATTTCACCCTTCCCATTCACAAAAATGCATCTTAACAAGCCAAAAGTTTGCTAAAATGTTGCAGATTTCACAGAAATTTCCCAATTCCACTCTACTTATTAATCGCTCTATTGTCTTTACTACTTAAATATTAATGTTATTGTTGCAGTGTTATGGTCAGCAGTAGTACTATTACCACAAGCAATAGTAGTATTGATCTGCTATTGTATTATTGGCTGTAGGATATAGTCAGTGCAGCATTTGGATGGATGAGGAGATGGACGGATGTATTAGAGGGATGGATTAAATGATGGAGGGAGGGATGGATCAATGGATGGAGGGACGAAAGAATTGGCATTATGGATGGAAGGAGGGAGGGATGGATGGATTAATGGATGGAGGAGGGATGAATGGATTGGGGGATGGATGAAGATAGGGAGGTTACGGTATGAATAGAGAAATAGATGAAGAGAAAGATGGCTGGATGGATATATGAATGGAAGGATGGCTGAAGGAGTGGATTGAGACAGAGGGAGGGAGTGAAGTGCGGATGGATGGCTGGATGAATGGATGGATGGATTTATGGAAGAATAAATGGATGGATGGATGGATGGATGGAAGAATGGATGGATCGATGGATGAATGGATGGATGGATGGATGGAAGAATAAATGGATGGATGGATGGATGGATGAATGGATGGGTGGATGAAGGGAGGGAGGTATGAATGGAGAAATGGATGAAGGTTTTAAAAAAGGGGGAAGGAGGGAGGGATAGGTGGATGGGTGGATATATGGGGGGATTGATATATGGATGGCTGAATGGATGGGCGAAGAGAGGAATGGATGGAGGGAGGATGGGATAGATTAATGGCAGGAATAGAGGGAGGGATGGATGGATGGATGGATGGATGGATAGATGGCTGAATAAGAGGAGGGAGGCATAGCGGATAGATGGACAGAGGAAGGGATAGATTAATGGATGGAGGAATGGATGAAAGAAGAGAGGGATGAATGGAGTGATGGATGATGGGAGGATTGAGAGAGAGATGGATGGATGGATGAAGATAGGGAGGTTACAGTATGAATGGAGAGATAGATGAAGGGAGGGAAGGATGGATGGATATGTGAATGGAGGGATGGATGAAGGAGTGGATGGAGGGACGGGGGGGTGAGGGGCGGATGGATGGATGGAAAAATGGATGAGTGGATGAAAGAAGGGAGGGATGGATTAATTGATGGAATGGATGAAGATAGGGAGGTTACGGTATGAATGGAGAGATAGATGGAGGGATGGATGGATGAATGGAGGGATGGTGGGGAGTTGATGAAGGGACGGAGGGAGGGGCAGATGGATGGATAGATGAATGGATGGATGGAAGAATGGATGGATGGATGACGGGAGGGAGGTATGAATGAAGAAATGGATGAAGGCTTGAAAAAGGGGGGAAGGAGGGAGGGAAAAGTGGATGGATGGATGGATAGAGAGATGGACGAGAGATGGATAGATATATGGACAAATTGATATGTGGATGGCTGAATGGATGGATGATGAGAGGGATGGATAGATGGATGGATATATGGATCAGGCTGAATAAGAGGAGGGAGGGATAGAGCATAGATGGACAGAGGAAGGAATTGATTAATGGATGAATGAATGGAGAGAAGGATGATTGGAGTGATAGATGACGGGGGGGGGGGGTTGAGGGAGAGATAGATGGATGGATATGTGGATAGATAGAAGCAGGGATTGATGGAAAGAGGAAAGAATGGGTGGATCATGGATAATGGAAGGGATACATGGATGGACATATGGATGGATGGATGGCTGTACATGGATGGAATGATGGAGGGAAAAATGGATGGATGGAGGGAGGGATGGAGGAATGGATGGAGGGAGGGAGGAAGAAAGGATAGGATGGAGGGAGGGATGGATGGATGGATGGATGGTGGGAGTAAAAGAAGGAGGGAGGGATGGTTGGATGAATGAAGGGATGAATAAATGAAATGAATAGAAGGATGGATGGAGAGATAGATGGAGAGATGGGCTGATGGATGGATTAATAGATAGATGGATGAATGAAACCAAAGATAAATGAATGAATAAATAAATGATATAATATAAGCCCGGGTCGGTGAAATCCCTAATGATCTGTCACACCTCCAGTCCCACCAGTCCCTATACATCCCGCTTTATAAAACACGAGTAGACAGGACAGGTGGGAAATGACTATTATAATTGTATCTCCAGCACTGTGGCAGAATTGTGATTTGATAATAATCAGTCAGAGATTTCAGAAGAAGCCGAGGATCCTAACTAGAGTGCAGATAATGATAATGATGGAAGCCGGGCAATCCCTGTGGAAACACACCATCAAACCCCCGATTGAATCATTCTCAAACCGACGCTGGGTGCTCCAGATGGAAGATCTTCTATTAAAAATACATGACAGACCTCGTCCCACTTAAAAGTAGAATAAAAGATGATGTGGTGGTGGGTGACGGCAGGAGGGATTGTGGTGGGATCACTTTATATATGTGGATTAGGGTGGAGATAGGCCGGGGTCCGTCCATTACTGCTACAGGAGAACGTTATTAGAAGTAGGACACCTACCATCCTGTATATGACAGTTTCTACACGGAGAAAATATATATTACATTTATATTCTTTGGTTTGGATACTCTTTAAAGAAGAAACTGTAACAAGGTCATACAAAGTAACACGGCCAACAAGATGCCTCCTCTACTTTTGCGGCTCTGCCAACCTGCCAGCTGGCACCTCCTAAAAGTCCCTACCTCCCTGGTATAGAGCAGAGACACAATCACCCTCCACCATCTCCCCTCAGCTCTCAGAGCCTACATGTCCTATAGCCAATCCCAAGAGCGACTGGTGGAGGTGGTGGGGGGACGATGGGGGATTACATTTTTATGTAACATCAGACTTTCAGAAAGTCTGCATTTGCATTTTAAAAAAGGAACTAAACCCAACAATTTAATTGTTTCCCACAACCGTTCCATTTAAGGAATGGCTCAAATAATAACTATTTATAGTTGCTTGTGCCCCTAACTAAACTGTTAAGCCATTAAATGGTTGATGTCCTAACTGATCAAACCGGAATTTCCGCAAACAGATTTTGCTGTTGGAAAATTTTATAGCAAGCTCTCAAACTTTGTGTGTCGGAAATTCCGATGGAAAAAGTCCGATGGAGCCCACACACGGTCGGAATTTCCGACAACAAGCTCCGATCTCACATATTCCGTCAGAAAGTGCGACCGTGTGTACAGGGCAAAGGTCTTCCGCTTTAAAGTGCACCTGTCAAAAGACAGAATTGAACATTGCTTGCCTCCTAAAATTGCCAGTTACGTGGCTGTGCCAGAGACCTGGAAAAAAACATGCAGCAAAGTCGCTCTTTGTGCTTCTCTCATGATAAGTGCACTTTAGGACAGAACTTTCACATTTAAAGCCGCGTTCACATTGGGCATACTAAAGCATACTCCCGTGCAAGGGCTTAGCCTGCATCCCTGTATAGGCACTGCCATTCATGTCAATTGGGTCACAAAGGCTACACGGACACAGCTGTAGCTCTCAATTTGAAACCCCTGTGGATGCAGGTGCACTCCATCCAACTTTTTGAGATGGGAATGAGAAACACCTATTAGAAAAAGTATGCAGGCATAAGAAACACCCCCTGCCACGCCCCCTTAAAGGAGAATTATACAAAAAAAATGATTAGTTAAGCCCACAAGTGCTTTTTTTTTTACCACTACTATTCCTTTATATTGGCTTTTGAAATTTACAAATGCAGCAATTTAGAAATCAAATCAAAGGTTTAGCACTGGGAAACACTTGTCAGGGGAGCAAAGAATACGAAGTCAGCAAGGCAGTGTATTGGAGTCAGTAGTGCAGTGTACAGGGGTCAGGAGGGCAGACAATAGGGTCAGCAGTTTGTAGGGCAGTGTGCAGGGGTCAGGAGGGCAGAGAATAGGGTCAGCAGTTTGTAGGGCAGTTTACAGGGGTCAGGAGGGCAGAGAATAGGGTCAGCAGTTTGTAGGGCAGTGTACAGGGGTCAGGAGGGCAGAGAATAGGGTCAGCAGTTTGTAGGGCAGTGGACAGGGGTCAGGAGGGCAGAGAATAGGGTCAGCAGTTTGTAGGGCAGTGGACAGGGGTCAGGAGGGCAGAGAATAGGGTCAGCAGTTTGTAGGGCAGTGGACAGGGGTCAGGAGGGCAGAGAATAGGGTCAGCAGTTTGTAGGGCAGTGTACAGTGGGTTATCAAGGCAGTGTACAGGTGTTAGCAGGACAGGGGGCAGCAGGGCAGTGTACAGGGGGGTAAGCAAATGGAACGAAATGAATTAATTGCAGCCCCACTGCAATCATCCAGAACTAGAAGAGGTGTGTATAGTAAGACCTTTGTTTTTAGATGGGCTGTTTTATGGAAATTCAGTGTTTTGGCAGTTCAATTCAATAATACCAGGTAAGAAAAATGCTAAATACCCCGATCCTACAGTTTCCAGGAAATCTTCAGTTGGGGGATAAATTAACCAGCAGAGGGTGGGTGTGAAATCTAATCAATGGAGGAGTGCCTTCTCCAGTGGGGGAGGGCGATCTAATCAGCAGAGGTGAGGGAGCCCAAACTAACCAGTGCAAAGGGGGGAAAAGCTAACTGGAAGGGGGAAAAGCACTTCAGTGGCGGAAGGCAAAATACTTAGCAGGGGTGGCGTTTGGTGGTCTTGCTGAGCCACTAGAGATGTTAGACAGCCCCCTGTCTGATTCCTTAGACAGCCTTGCCTTGTGTCTTGTTTCGCTTGAACCTCCTATTTAAGCCATGCCTTTGCATTTCCTGTTTGCCAGATTATTGTGCTCTCTCCAGTCAGTATCTTGCTCTTGACACTCCTGTTGCCGTCCTTATCTTCGATAACAGTTGTTACTGACCTTTGGCTTGTTCCTGGACTACTCTTCCACTTGATCCCACTTGCTGCCAACCTTTGGCTTGTGCACTGACTACGCTTCTGTTTGATCCCAACCTGCTATATCTGCTACTGGACCCTGGCTTGCTCCCCTCCTGGTGGGGCGACACCTCCTGAGGACCGCGACCTGGTACTAACACACAGCAAAACCAATCTCCACCATCAGGAACTCTGGTAAATATGGGTTAGGGTATAGACTCTGCACCTCAAGGGACCCTGCTCACCTGCCAGGCCAGAGTGACCTGCCTGTATACTTATCCCGCTGTATACCTATCCTGCTGTATACCTATCCCGCTGGATGGTGGAGTTTCCTACTGCTATAGCTACTGGTCTCCGAGCCAAATCCCTGACCATGACAGGGGAGTAAGAACAAATCTGCTTCCCAACATTCTAGCTACAAATTCCTTTTACCTGGCTGGAGAACTAAAGGACTACTGGTAAATATATGAAAATACCCTTAAAAAAAATCAAGATAAAAAATGTGTTCTTATTACGTTAATATAGATTATTACAATGTCTTTGCTACCACCTACCTTCTTCCTGCAGAACAATTCACATCCACATCTAGTGCTCAGTGCTTTATAAAATCACTCATTTAATTGTTTTAGAGCTTCAGCTCCTCAAGCGGCCGTGTAATCTGAACCACTTCTGCACCATAAGAGTACTTAATAAACAGAAACAATGGCAGTGCCCCAACAGCACAGCTCCTAACCCAACTCATACTCTCTCCAATTCCCTCTTTCTCAACCTTTCACCCCAGATGAACCTCTAAAATAATTTATGGGGGTCAGTGAGAAGAATGCTCCTTACATTGGAGGACAGTGGGAAGAATGCTCCTTACATTGGAGGTCAGTAAGAAGGATGCTCCTTACATTGGTGGTCAGTGGGAAGAATGTTCCTTACATTGGTGGTCAGTAGGTAGGATGCTCCTTACATTGGAGGTCAGTGGGAAGAATGCCCCTTACATTGGAGGTCAGTGGGAAGAATGCCCCTTACATTGGTGATCAGTGGGAAGAATGCTCCTTACATTGGTGGTCAGTAGGAAGGATGCTCCTTACATTGGTGTTCAGTGGGAAGAATGCTCCTTACATTGGAGGTCAGTGGTAAGAATGCTTCTTACATTGGAGGTCAGTGGTAAGAATGCTCCTTACATTGGAGGTCAGTGGGAAGAATGCTCCTTACATTGGAGGTCAGTGGGAACAATGTCCCTTACATCAGGGGCGATCAAAGGGTTGACTGTGTGCCTAGCCAGTGTTTACTAGGGGAAGACATGGATCCTAGTCCCTGCTTTGTAAAAGGATCCAAGCCTTCCCTTCTGTCAGACCACAGGTCCACCTCTCTACAGGATGATCAGGGGGTGCCGGTGGACATCGAGGTCCGCAGTACCCACTGATAGGCAATTCGCCACCAGCGCGCGTGTGCACCCCCTACCCAGAAATGTTGGATCGCGGCTTTTATATATATATATATATATATATATATATATATATATATATATATATATATATATACACATGATCCGGCACAGAGGTGCTGCCCTGTAGCAGTAAAACTCTTATAGGGTGGACCTCAAGTGGTTATGACTTGAGGACCGACCTGTCCTACAAGCCCACTTATGTCTCCCGGAGCACCTTGCAGCACTGGGGTTTTGGGTTCCATCGCCTCCACTGATACTATGGACTTGGGGTGTTCCTCTTACATTGCAAAAAGATACTTAGTTAAAAAATGTTAAATATCCATCAAGTTTATTTCCATAAAGAATCCAGTTATTTTGGCCCAGAGGGAGGAAAAAACAACACCCCCCACCCAGGGCAGCTCCCCCCCACCCCCCCAAGCAGATTCCATCCTGACCCTACATGGCAGCTATGATGAAAATATTCCCATACTGGATTTAGAAATTCTATTTGCGGATATTAGTGGACATGTCTGTCTTTTACTAGCTCCACTTTTATTTTTCAACAGCGCATCGTGCGGTGGGACATTTCCCGGATTAAAGGCACACTACCCCCCATAACTAAAAGCCTCCTAGCTCAGGGAGCCAGGCCACTAGACATGTGCGCTGTTCACAGACAATTGGAATGTAAAAGTGAAAACTGAAGAATAAAAAATAGTAAAAAAGAAAAATAACAATGTGTAAAAAGTGTACATCAAAATCCACAACAAACTTGGTGAGAAGTCCTGCAAAAATACTGCAACCTATTCCATTGTGTATATCATGTAAGATGTGGGTGTGCAAATCACCACCATTGGTAAAAAATGGAAATAACCCTAAAATATGAGAAATAGATAAAGGTGACATTAAAAAAATATCAACATTTTAAAATCCCACTGACGTGCCCAGTGATATAAAAAATATATGTAAATTAATCCAAGTGACATAAAAAATAATAAATAGTAAGCATCTGTAATTCCTCTAACATGGACTGTGAAAATCAAAAAATGTAAATGCAAACAGAATATGTATATATATTGAATAAATCAATCAAGAAATATTATAAATTGAATAAACTAGCATGTGGATATGTGCAACTAAAAAACGTGAAATAATATATGTGCACCAATAAAAATAGTCCAATATAAATTGTCCAATAAATGTAAAGGAGATCCCTGTATACAGATGGTATGTATATCCATTCCAGCAGGTTTGTAATCCCCAGCAGGTTTTCAATACTGATGTGATCCGTGTTTTGTAGGCCCCCCACTTGTGCCCTCACTCACCAGAAAGCCCAACCCCTGCAGGGGTGAAGGGCATAAGTAGATCCTGTGGCCGGAATCCTGGACGTCCGAAATCTCCCTCTCAGATTCCGTGAACTCCTTCCCTCTTAATCCACTGTGTTCCTTATGATGGTGTCCACCGGAGTAAATCCATGTATATGGAGAAAAAAGGAAGCCTCATAGCGTGAGTCCGTAAAACACAAAGTTTTATTAACCAAAAAATGATAACGTTAAAAAATAGGAGCTGACACTGCTCCACTGGCTGGCTGGAAGCTGATAGCAGCTGAGGTAGCGTGGAAGCGGCGTGCGTTCCACAGCCTAACTACCGAAACCGGAAGTAGAGTCAAACGTAGGAGCGACGTGTGCGTACCATGTGACCACTTCTTACGCGTTTCGTCATCAAGACGTCATCTGAGGCGCCCACATCTTACATGATATACACAATAGAATAGGTTGCAGTATTTTTGCAGGACTTCTCACCAAGTTTGTTGTGGATTTTGGTGTACACTTTTTACACATTGTTATTTTTCTTTTTTACTATTTTTTATTCTTCAGTTTTCACTTTTACATTCCAATTGTCTGTGAACAGCGCCATTCCCCTATTAGAACATATTGTAGTACGTGGATTTCACTTCGGTGTTTTCCGTTTGCCCGGGGGGGGCTGCAGTTCCTTGTTGTTATTGATCCTAAGCGCGGAATATTCGATTTCCACTAGACATGTGCGGTTCGTTTAGTTCCAAATTAGTTTTTTAACAAATTTAGACAAATTTGTTTATTCGGAAATATCCGAATTTTTTGAATTTCCAAATTTTTATGAATATTCTGAGATTTGAAAATTCGGAAATTCGAAAAACCCGAACATTTAAAAATAAGAAAGGAAAATCTGAAATTTCAAAATAATAACTACTGTATTTATCGGCGTATAACACGCACTCCAATTTAGGAGGGAATTTTAAGGAAAAAAAAACTTTTAGGAGGGAAGTTGAAGGAAAAAAAACTTACATTTAAATGCCCATCATTGCAGCCTTCTCAGTGCAGCCTTGCCCCAGTGCAGCCTTGCCCCAGTGCAGCCTTGTCAGTGCAGCCATGTCAGTGCAGCCATGTCAGTGCAGCCTTGTCAGTGCAGCCTTGTCAGTGCAGCCTTCCCCAGTGCAGCCTTGTCAGTGCAGCCTTGTCAGTGCAGCCTTCCCCAGTGCAGCCTTCCCCAGTGCAGCCATGTCAGTGCAGCCTTGTCAGTGCAGCCTTCCCCAGTGCAGCCTTCCCCAGTGCAGCCTTCCCCAGTGCAGCCATGTCAGTGCAGCCTTGTCAGTGCAGCCTTCCCCAGTGCAGCCTTCCCCAGTGCAGCCTTCCCCAGTGCAGCCATGTCAGTGCAGCCTTGTCAGTGCAGCCTTGTCAGTGCAGCCTTCCCCAGTGCAGCCTTCCCCAGTGCAGCCTTGTCAGTGCAGCCTTGTCAGTGCAGCCTTCCCCAGTGCAGCCTTCCCCAGTGCAGCCATGTCAGTGCAGCCTTGTCAGTGCAGCCTTCCCCAGTGCAGCCTTCCCCAGTGCAGCCTTCCCCAGTGCAGCCATGTCAGTGCAGCCTTGTCAGTGCAGCCTTCCCCAGTGTAGCCTTCCCCAGTGCAGCCTTGTCAGTGCAGCCTTGTCAGTGCAGCCTTGTCAGTGCAGTCTTCCCCAGTGCAGCCTTCCCCAATGCAGCCTTGCATCCTATGATCCCTGCCATCCATCGTCGACAGCGATTTGAAAATGGCGCCGCCGGCGCCGAAATACACAGAGCCGGTCCTCGGCTCTTCTCGGCGGCTCTCGTTTACTTTCGGCTCCACTCGTAGTCCCGAGCGGAGCTATCCGAACCTAGCCGAGTACACTCGGCTAGGTTCGGGCGGCGCTCAAGTGAAGACGAAAGTGGCCGAGAAGAGCTGAGGACCGGCACTGTGTATTTCGGCGCCGGCGGCGCCATTTTCAAATCGCGGTCGGCGATTTTGAAAATCTGACAGCTCCGGATCGCAGGGGATCGGCGTATAACACGCACCCGCGATTTTCCCCTGATTTTAATGGGAAAAAAGTGCGCGTTATACGCCGATAAATATGGTAATTAATAATAACTAACTATTAAATTATAGGTATTGGAATTTCCTTTCAAATTTGGCTGTTAGTGAACGTAATGAATACAAATTTATCCGAAGTTACGAATTATTCGTAATAACGAATGCCGCATCTAAAACGAGTGGAATGTAACAAATCAATAATAATAAATAACAATAATAATAATAAAAAATATTATTATTTATTATTATTTTGTTCCATTCCATTTGTTTAGATGCGGCATTCGTTATTTCGAATAATTCGTCATATACACAAATAATACTTCAGATACATTTGTATTTGTTACGTTCACTAACAGCCAAATTTGAAAGGAAATTCCAATACCTATAATTTAATAGTTCGTTATTATTTTGAATTTTTGGATTTTCCTTTCTTATTTTCGGATTTTCGAATTTACAAATTGAAAAAAAAGACAAAAAACGACTGAAACGTCAGTCCCCGCCTTGGAGGTGACCATTTTGTTGGTTAGTAGCGGGCAGACTAACACTGTCCACTCATTATATTGTGTACAGTAGACACTGCCGGTGATCTGAGAAAACAGACTAATAAACAAAATCGGAGAGTCACCGGTGTTACAGGCTTTGGTGGACGAGCAGAAAAATGGGAACTGGCACAGATTTTTTTAAAAAGGGACCACCCACATACCATGTGAGATGCTCGGTAAAATCTGCCTGCAATAGATTACACAGAACTCAGATTCTCTCAGTCATGGAGGCCACAGCATCACAGGTGTGCATTACCTAAGGCACTCTGCATGCAAATACAGCCTGCCTAGGAATGCCCACCGCTCCAGACTAATACCCACCCATCAAGGCATTTTGATATTTGCATAACTCCTCCCAATTCTTGCATCAGGGCTGAGGGCTCCTGAGAGGAGTACTGAGGCAGGGGGAAGTGACATTTTCAGGAAGATTTGTACAACACCCTGCTGGCTCCTCCCACCAGTCATGATCTGTGTCAGAGAGAGGCACAGAGACCCACTGATAATGATCTTTTATTTTCTATTCTATTTTTTTCTATTCTATTCTAATCTTTTATTTTTTATTCTTTTCTATTATTTTCTATTCTATTCTTTTCTATTCAATTCCCTTATTTATTCAATTTTATTCTATTCTTTTATTTTTCATTCTATTCTGCTATGTTTTACTCTATTATTTTCTATTCTATTCTTTTCTTGTCTATTTCTTTATTTTCTATTATATTTTATTATATTCTTTCATTTTATGTTCTGTTCTGTTTTACTCTATTCTATTCTATTTTTTTAATTCTTTTTTATTTTTTATTCTATTCCTTTATTTTCTATTCTTTTTTATTCTATTCTTGTTTTTGAATTTCGGCTGAATTTAGTTTCGTTATTTCGGATTCATTTAAATTCATTACTATTGTAATTTGGAAATTTTGGAAATTCGGATGCATTAACAAAAAATGTATTGGAATTTCGATTTGGAACTAAATGAACCGTACATGTCTAGTCTAAATAAAGATAGGTATTAAAAATACGCTCTCCTGTGTTCCTGTTAAAGACTTGCTTGGCTGACATTCCTTCTGGCTCCAGATCCTGCTTACTGTTCTACTACGCTCATCTCTGGCTACCTGACGTTTTGGCTTGTCTGACTATCCGTTCCAGTTCCTGAACTCTGGCTATGTTTTGACTACGTTTACGTTTACTGTCTCAGTCTGATTCATGGTTTCTGACACAAGCATGACACCCAGAGGCAGAGACATGATGGGACTTGTAGTTTTGCAACAGCTGGAGGTCCGCTAATTGCATATCCCTGCTCTAGTGTATGTGTGGCTGCGGAGGGGAATGTGAGCTCCTGCAGGTGCAGGGGACTGCAGCCAGTGCCCACTGTACTCTGTAAGGCTCAGCGGAGTTATCAGCCATATAAGTGAATCCTTTGCTGTCTCTGTGACGCCTGTCTCCATCTTTCCTCCTGGCAAGCATTCCCTCTCTCTCTCTGTACACGAGTGACTCAGAGGGAACACAGACCCAAGCCAGCTAATTAGCGGCTGATTTCCTATAGATGACAGCCCTCCCACACACCGTGATCGCCGATACAATCCCAGCCTTCGGCTCCAACTGATGCCGGAGAACGAGAGAAATTTTATTTAAATTCAGTGTTTTTTTTCGCCAAAACAATAAAATGACCTTTTCAGAAGATGCTGATTGCCTGTATTGTTCCTAGACTAGGAGTTGAAGTCTCACCGCTTTACCAGTTGTGTGGGTGGACCGCCACTCGAGGACAATGTGCGCCGTGTCTGAGCGAGTTGCAATATGATCGCGGCTGTTGTTAACCCTGAACCTCCCACTGAGTTTACCCGTATAGGGCTGCACCGCTCGAGGGCAACATTCGGGGTGTAGAACATTCACTGTGCGGATGTCTTAATCACCACATCAGCGCCATCTGGTGGCCATAACATGGTATTTTTCTTTTTTTTTGATTGAGATATTTAGGGAAATACTGCATTATGGCCACTAGATGGAGCTGAAAATCATAGTAGATAATCATATTACAAACAACAGGGCAAACATTCATGATGTCCAAAAGAATACCTAAAGAGTACCTCCACTTTTGTTGAGAAAAAAAACATTCCCCTCTGGGCGATCGATGTACATTGCAAGGATTATAACAACCTTAATGGCAAATTTCTACCTTTTGCTATTCTGAAGTAGTCCATGTGTGTTTGTCTGTGCCTCTGTACTGAGTGGGTCTAATGGGAGTGGTTTCATAATTATCTGTCAGGTGTGCAGCTGCAGGGGACTAATGAGGAAATCTGCTGGGCCTGCATCTCTTTAGACGTGCTCCTATTGAAAGTATCTCTCCAAAAATGACATTTTTGTTGCAGGGGATGCCTGAAATCTGACTTGTATCTTAGGCAGACTTCTGGGAAAATTGGTGAGCCAATCACACAAGCAGGAAATGATGTTTCTGGGGAGTGGTCAGTATACACTCTGTGTACAGAACTCCTCCAGGTAGCCATATTGCATTCTCAGAAAATTACAGCAGCTGCAGATTGAAAAGGAAAGGTAATTTTTAATAACATTCAATTACAATATGATTAGTGTCGCAATTATATGCGCTATATTACGTTTTCTTTATTCGCTATTTTTTTTTTCACCACGAAAGTGGAGTTACCCTTTTAACATAAGCACAGCGAATGTCTTATTTGCTCTCTTTTGGTCTGTTATTTTTAGGATTAAAAGAGTTTTGTTATAATTGTTAAATAAGTGCAAACAAATACCTGTTGATCCTGCCAGAAATCTTGTGTAATGATAACTTCCTGTGCTCTCCGTCTGTGCTGCACACTTATCCCTTAACAGCTTTTTCTCTGAGGACGACAGAACTCCTCCCCCCTACATTATGAAGATGAGAGGAGGGGGAGGTGTTCTTTAGTCACTGTTCACACCGGTGTGGCTTGTCATACGATTTGACAGTTCCAAGTCGCATGACGAGTTGCACCCCATTGCCGGCAATGGAATCGGTCATGCCGCAGCGATTATGAAAATGTTTCTTGCACTACTTTTTACCAACTTCATTGCAACTTGCATCGGCTTCTGTGTTAAATGAAGTCGCAAGCAGCAATGAAATCGGCGGAGCAAATTTGCATTGATGTGCGGCTCTGAAATCTCGTTGAAGTAGCGTGATTTTAAAGCCGCACCAGTGTGAACCAGGGCTTAGTTCTGATGCACTTCCTGGGGTGACAATGCTGCGCCCCCATACAGTACAATGAGTGAGTGTTGTCACCCTAGGGCAGAAAGCATGATGCTGGCAGGTAGGACTGGGACAAGGGGTGGGCAGGAGGGGCGGTTGCCCTGGGCATTGTGATATAATGTGAGGTTGGGGGGAGATTTGTTTTGGGAGGGGGGATTTGGGGGGTGGCAGGGGGTAAGAATTGTTCTAGGTGGGAAAATATGGGTGCTGGGAGTGGGGATTTAGGGGGATTTGTGTTGGAGGATGGAGAAGAGGATTTGTGCTAGGAGGGGGCATTTGGAGGGTTTGTGCTAGAAGAGGATATGTGGGGGGGGGGGGCAGTTTTTGCTAGTAAGGATGATTTGGGAGTATTTGTGCTAAGAAGGGAAATGTATATTTTTTTTGGGGGGGGGGGGAGATCTGTGCTGAGAGGGGGATTTGGAGTTTGGAGGGAGAAGATGTGGGGGGGTGATTTTTTTTTTTGGGGGGGGGCAGTTGTGTTGGGGGTTTGGGGGGGGCAAAGATTTGTGCTGGGAGGGGGGATTGCAACAGGGGTGTGGATTTGTCTTGGAAGGAGGAGGATTTATGCTTAGGGGGGTAAGCATGCAGATTCGTGGTCAATTTTTTTTTGGGGGGGGGGGGGATTTTTTCTGGCACATGATGCTCATACATCTTGGGGGGGGGTGCAGTTTGGCACGCTCCTCCCGGGCTCTAGATGACTCTATCCCAGCACTGCTGGCAGGATCAACCAGGTAAAAATGAAGAGAAAAAAAGTCTGAAAAATTAAAACTAATGCAACCATCATATCTGAGAACTGAAAAACTGTCATACATCAAATGTTTGTTTTTGGGTTTAGATACTCCTTAATGCTGTACTTTAGGCAAACATCTAAATATTCATTTAGATGCAAAGGAACTGTCTTAACTCCTTTTTGCAATACAGTTCAGCCAATCTAGTGATCCAGACAAACCTGCCAAACAGCATAACCAGGTCCCACAGACTAACAAGGCAGCACAGCTTGGTCAACCCCCCCCCCCCCCCCCCCCCCAAACTGCTGTGCTCATTGTTGTCAAGGTAATTTCTGTGCTCTTCCTCCTGTAAGCATATTCAGCGTGTTAGACGGACTGCACTGTGCAAACCAAGAATGCCTGGGTGTCTAATATTGCTGACCCTTTCGAATGCAGCTCAGAGCTTCCATGCAGAGTAGTACAAGAAGCTAATATCAAAATAGATTCTAGTACTGTATATGGAAAATTGTATTAAAAATTCATTTAATGATTTCCAGATTTTTTGTTGTGTGGCTGAAGTTATGCTTACAGCACTGTGAGCCAAAGGAAGCTCATAGGCACAGTGCTGCCTGTAGAAGAATGACAACAACAGTAATGAATTTAAACTAATCGGAAATAAGGAAACTCAATTTTGGACGAAATTTGAATTGTTTTCGAATTTGAATTTCCGAAAAGAAAAGAAATAGAAAATAAAAGACTGGAATATAATAGAGTAAAACAGAACAGAATAGAAAATAAAAGCACAGAAAAAAATAGAATAGAAAATATAGAATAGAATAGAAAATAAAGCAATAGAAAAGATAAGAGTAAAACAGGAAAACATAGAATAGAAAATAAAAGTACAGAATAAAATAGAAAAGAATAGAACAGAATAGAAAAGAATAGAATAGAAAATAAAAGACTAGAATATAATAGAGTAAAACAGAACAGAATAGAAAATAAAAGCACAGAAAAAAATAGAATAGAAAATAAAGGAATAGAATAGAAAAAAAAAGAAATAGAAAAGATAAGAGTAAAACAGAAAAACATAGAATAGAAAATAAAAGAACAGAATAAAATAAAATAGAAAATAAAAGAACAGAATAAAATAGAATAGAAAAGAATAGAACAGCATAGAAAAGAATAAAATAGAAAATAAAAGACTGGAATATAATAGAGTAAAACAGAACAGAATAGAAAATAAGAGAATAGAAAAAATAAAATAGAAATTAAAGGAAAAGAATAGAAAGTAAAGGAAAAGAAAAGATATGAGTAAAACAGAAAAACATAGAATAGAAAATAAAAGAACAGAATAAAATAGAATAGAAAAGAATAGAATAGAAAATAAAAGACTGGAATATAATAGAGTAAAACAGAACATAATTCAAAATAAAAGAATAGAAGAAAATAGAATAGAAAATAAAGGAATAGAATAGAAAATAAAAGAACAGAAAAGATAAGAGTAAAACAGAAAAGCATAGAATATAAAATAAAATAACAGAATAGAAAATAAGAGAATAGAAAAAATAAAATAGAAATTAAAGGAATAGAATAGAAAAAAAAAAGAAATAGAAAAGATAAGAGTAAAACAGAAAAACATAGAATAGAAAATAAAAGAACAGAATAAAAGAGAATAGAAAAGAATAAAATAGAAAATAAAAGACTGGAATATAATAGAGTAAAACAGAACAGAATAGAAAATAAGAGAATAGAAAAAATTAAATAGAAATTAAAGGAAAAGAATAGAAAATAAAGGAAAAGAAAAGATATGAGTAAAATAGAAAAACATAGAGTAGAAAATAAAAGAACAGAATAAAATAGAATAGAAAAGAATAGAATAGAAAATAAAAGACTGGAATATAATAGAGTAAAACAGAACAGAATACAAAATAAAAGAATAGAAAAAAATAGAATGGAAAATAAAGGAATAGAATAGAAAATAAAAGAACAGAAAAGATAAGAGTAAAACAGAAAAGCATAAAATATAAAATAAAAGAACAGAATAGAAAATAAGAGAATAGAAAAAATAAAATAGAAATTAAAGGAATAGAATAGAAAAAAAAGAAATAGAAAAGATAAGAGTAAAACAGAAAAACATAGAATAGAAAATAAAAGAACAGAATAAAAGAGAATAGAAAAGAATAAAATAGAAAATAAAAGACTGGAATATAATAGAGTAAAACAGAACAGAATAGAAAATAAGAGAATAGAAAAAATTAAATAGAAATTAAAGGAAAAGAATAGAAAATAAAGGAAAAGAAAAGATATGAGTAAAATAGAAAAACATAGAGTAGAAAATAAAAGAACAGAATAAAATAGAATAGAAAAGAATAGAATAGAAAATAAAAGACTGGAATATAATAGAGTAAAACAGAACAGAATTCAAAATAAAAGAATAGAAAAAAATAGAATAGAAAATAAAGGAATAGAATAGAAAATAAAAGAACAGAAAAGATAAGAGTAAAACAGAAAAGCATAAAATATAAAATAAAAGAACAGAATAAAATAGAATAGAAAAGAATAGAATAGAAAATAAAAGACTAGCATATAATAGAGTAAAACAGAACAGAAAACAAAATAAAAGAATAGAAAAAGGTAGAATAGAAAATAAAGGAATAGAAAAGATAAGAGTAAAACAGAAAAAGATAGAATAGAAAATAAAAGAACAGAACAAAATAGAATAGCTACATACGAATTTCCGAATGACAACAGTAACAAATTTAAATGAAGGAGGCGGGTCAGTGACCAAGCTGTATTGCTTAACTGTGGTAGAGAAAAGTGAGGTCACAGACCTGGAATGGGTTCCTGAATCACAAACTGGCTGAACAGAACTATAAATCTTTTTACAATTTAAATAGGTCTCATATGTGAATTCCCTCCATACTCATACATGCCCGGCATGCCTGGGGTTTGATTTGTAGATTGAACAGCGTCTGCTCAGGTTTTGCTGATGAACATGAATACGAGGCAGCGCTGTAAATGGGACGGTGTGTGTGCCTGACACGTGTTCAATAATAATCATAACACACACAGAGTTGTCCCCCCCCCCCCCCAACCCCTACAGGAAGCGATATTGATTGGAATTGACTGAACGGGATGAAAGTGCCGAATCCACAGAAAACGCAGAGAAGAGATTTTAATGTTTTGACATCCAAACACAGAACTCGGAGGATGGAACCGACATCCGGAACTCGTCTCAGCGACTCCTCAGCATCTGATTAGCTCAGCAGATGAAGGGAGTCTGCAGTCTTCCCGGAGCTTCTGTGAATTAGTTTGCTGTATATTAGATCTCCTACAAAATATCCATGGTTATTGATCGCATTTGTATGATGTTATATTTGGTCATTACATAGGCAGGCTCTGCTCTCTTGTACTGCTGCCCAATGATTGTTCTTAAATTCCTACTCTGGGCTACCCCCTCCCCCCCCCCCAGCATCATTTTATAGGAGTCCATGGTGACTCCAATCAGCAGCATGTCTATGAAGTCCTGAACTCACAGTATGTCCTCATTCTTTGAGGTTGAATGTTAATGGGTGTCATTCAACCTGGAAGACTGAGGGCATCTAGTGGCTGAAAGGAATTACTGCAGGGGACAACAATGCCCTGGTTTAGCCTGGTGTTTCTCAATCCTTTTTCAGTCCTCAGCCTTTGAAAGTATGATAAATTTAGAGGCACCCCAGTTTAAAAATGAGCCCCCCCCCCCGTCATATTAGAAGCCGTCCCCCCATCTTTCACATCCAAGTCCTCAGACCCCCCCCCCTTTACATAAGAGTCTTATGATGACCCCCCTCCCTTCCACATTAGAGTCTCTAGTCCCCCTGCCCCCCTTTCACATAAAAGCCCTCAGTCTCATCCCCCTTTCCCATAAATGTCCTCAGTCACCCTACCCAATTTCAAATAAGATTCCTCAGTCCCCCCCCCCTTTTTTATATATATGAGTCCTCAGTTTCTCCCCCTTTTACATCAGAGTCCTCAGTTCCACCCACTTTCACATCAGAGTCCTATGCAACCCCCTCCCCTTTTCCCACTTTCACATAAAAGTCCTCAGTCACCCTACCCCCGCTTTTTTAACATATGAGTCCTCAGTCTCTCCCCCTTTTACATCAGAGTAACATCCCCCCTCCCCCCGACTTTCACATCAGATCCTTAGTTTTCCCTTTCACATCAGAGTCCTATGCCCCCACCCTTTCCCCCTTTCACATAAATGTCCTTAGTCACCCTACGATTCCTCAGCCCCCCCTTTTTATATATGAGTCCTCAGTCTCTCCCCCTTTTACATCAGAGTCCTCAGTTCCACCCACTTTCACATCAGAGTCCTATGGAACCCCCCTCCCCCTTTCCCACTTTCACATAAAAGTGCTCAGTCCCAATCCCCCTTTCAGATAAATGTCCTCAGTCACCCTACCCCATTTCAAAGAAAAATTCCTCAGTCCCCCCCCCCCTTTTTTTACATATGAGTCCTCAGTCTCTCCCCCTTTTACATAAGAATCCTCAGTCCCCCCCACGACTTTCACATCTGATCCTTAGTTCTCCCCTTTCACATCAGAGTCCTATGCCACCCCTTTCCCCCTTTCACATAAATGTCCTCAGTCACCCTACCACATTTCAAATAAGATTCCTCAGTCGTCGTCCCCTTTTACATATGAGTCCTCAGTCTCTCCCCCTTTTACATCAGAGTCCTCAGCTCCACCCACTTTCACATCAAAGTCCTATGCAACCCCCCTCCCCTTTTCCCACTTTTACATAAAAGTCCCGTCACTCTACCCCATTTCAAAGAAAAATCTCTCAGCCCCCCCCCCCCTTTTTAACATATGAGTCCTCAGTCTCTCCCCCTTTTACATCAGAGTCCTCAGTCCCCCCCAACTTTCACATCAGATCCTTAGTTCTCCCCTTTCACCTCAGTGTCCAACCCCCCCCCCCCCCACTTCACATTAGAGTCCTTAGTACCCCAACCCCATCCTTCCACATCAGAATCCCCAGGGCCCCGATCCTTTCACAACAGATTCCTCAGTCCATCCGTCCCCCTTTTACATCAGAGCCCTCAGTCCCTCTCCCCCTTTAAATCAGAGTCTTCAAGCCCCCACTTCTTTAACATAGAAGTTATCCCTCCTGCCCTCCTTCATATCAGTCCCCAGTCCTCTCCTTTCACAACAGAATGGTGTCCTACCTTCCGATCTTCAAGCGCAACCCCACTCTCTCAATCAACATTGACTATTTTTAATCCTCATGCTGCTAGCTTTAGTAAATAGATAGAAAAGTATATTAAATTTACTTCTTTTAAACTTTTTTTTTTACATTTCTTCAGTTACTTTCTGGTTACCATGCCTAGGCAAATGATGTCCTACATCCCAGGAGTCTTCGGGAGGGGCGGAGGGGCTTTCTCAGCTAAGCACAACCTTTCCTGCTTGCATGTCTGAGGACAACCTTAGGCAGATGCAATAGCAATTGGCAGACTCCAAGACTTCTATAGGTAGATAGCTATACAGTGGAAGGCCTCGAGCCGGAGGACACTTCTGTATAGGTAGGCCCGCTGTCTCCTATGGCAACTAATCTTGCAACAGTTACTAACAGTAGTCGTACATAACTATTTGTAACACCGAACAGTCCTTTAATTATCTAACAGTATCCCACTGAGGATCTTCACTCACTGAGCTCCCAGTCTCTCACTAGACTTCCAGGTCCCAGTCGTCACCGGATCCCCTGAGCTCTTCCACAGCTATCCCGCTGTATAGTCTTCAAGCGTCACCCCCGCTAACCTGCTGGGTCCCTGGCTTGGCACCTGCTGATGCGTTCCCACTTTTTCACTGTCCCTGGCTGGTGAGAAGATTGCTCAGGTACTGGCTTCAGCTTACTCACGATGGTCTCCGGTAACAAGGTGAATGGTCCCTTAGTGGCGACTGCTTCCCCTCTACCTCTGACCACAACTGGTTCCCCATCTGGCTGAACCTTCACAACTCGGTTGGACTCCAATCCTGCTGTCCCAACCCTATGCTGCTTCTCCTGCTCCTGGATAGGCCTCAGGCAACCTAGCAGCCAGATGTCCCTGGGATAGGCCTTAGGATTCTGGCCTAGCAGCCCGGGGCGATATAACACACGTCCACCCAGACACCCCTCCAGGTGCCACAGAACCCCGATCACCTGACTCCACCCAAATAAATAGGCTTTCCCAGCAGGCCAAGGGACTTAAATAAACCCTTGCCTATTGGCTGAGACACCCCATCCATTCGTGATCTGTCCTTGCTATGCCCTTGTCTACCTAATGTCACCAGCTACAATGCCACCTAGTGACAGAAGAGAAAAGTGCAGCAATTCTAGAATTAAGGGGAAATCCATGGCTCTCCTAACAATTGGCCAGGACAATTACTACCTGGCAAACTAAATTTGTTAGCAACCCTGCCTAGACACCAGGGTGCTACATATGTATAGTACAGTAATGCTGGCCAGCCTGCCTGTGCAGGACACTGTTCAAAAATATCAGGCACAGCATGGCACCCCCGCTGAATCCAGATGGCACCCCTGATGAGAAATACTGGTTAATAATGAGACATGTGATTATGGATGTTCTACTGTTCCATTTTATAAAATATTATTTGATCTTTATCATTTCATTATTGTCTGTTTTTTTTTTAATAGTATAAGAATGACTTCTTATATCGTATTATCACAAGATTCGACTTTTTCTTACCTTTTTATCCATTTTAAATTTTTTTCTTATAATAGATTATTTTGCTATATGGATTTTATTATGTTGTACGGATTTTTCTCACTTGTAAGCCCTGATGAAGGGGGGAGTGTCTCAACTCCCGAAATGCACTGGCTTTCTTCTTCCTCCGATTATCAAATAAAATACCATCTTAGACTCTTTCACCATTGGCGTGGCGTCCTCCAATTTAGACCCTATTGATAGACGAGCACTTTCCATGATCTTGCCGAGAGACATATTTTCATTCCTTCGTTATTTCTTCACTCACATAATTATTTATGTTACTTCTGAAATCTGAAATCCCCCCCCCCCCCACCCACCCTGCAGACAGCAGCTTCTTATGTTTTATTTATTTATTTACACTACAAAGCAAAGTGGATCGTGTAGTGCTGCATCCACAGCTTTGAGGCCCGCGCCCGCCTTCAACGCACCTTTCATTCGCTCTTCTTTGCCTGTTGCCTAGCAACACCTGTTTGTTAAGAGAGCGGGGAACGCAAGAGACGAGGCTGGCATCGTCACCCATATTCGGGGGGCCCCCCTGTCATTAGTGGGTTTTTGGAAAATTAATTAATCTGCATTCCGCTCTCGACAGACGGCTGCACAATTATTATGACAGCAGGCATATGGGTTTCGGCTTCGATCCGAGGCATAGAACAAAAAAAAATTATTATTAATTGTGATATAATTGCTCACCTTAATTACATGCGCCAGTTCTGGGCAGAGCAGAAAGGTACTGTAACTATGTCGTTGTGTGTTTGTAGGATTTTCTTTTTTTTTCTTTTCTTTCCAGATTTTCTTTTTTTTTTTTTTTTCTGGTGTATTTTGTGTATCTGTTTATGTGATTAAAACTTTTTTTCTAATAAATATAATCTGATTAAAGTAAGTTGCTGTCTAATTTAGGATTTTTTGGACTGAAACGGGCAGGATAGATAAGACATATTACTTGGGCATAGGTTCACTATAAATGTGGTGTTTGGACGTATACTCTGGGATTATTAGACAGGAAGTCAGCTGTGTGTCCTGTCCTGTTACAGCCCAACTCTGGGTTAAATATTTAAAGAAAAGAAAAAAAAAGAAAGAAAAAAACAGGTCTGCATGCAATACTCACCTCCTCTCCAGCACTGTCTTCTGCAGTACCCCTTCTCCGCCACAAGATGTCCTCAGTTTTCTGGGTTCAACAACACCCAGCATCATTTAACCTAGAGCTGTGGTTCTCAACCTCAGTCCTTAAAGTGGGGTTCCACCCAAAAAAACAAAAATACCTGAAAAATTCTAAAAAAAAAAACCAAAAAAACATTTGGATATTTTTTTTTTTTTACTTACCTCTAAATGTCTGTTGCTAGGGGGTCCCTCGTAGTCTGCCTCTTCCTTTGCCTGGGCTGGTGACATCACTTCCCTCTCGGCACAGGAAGGGCTCGGCTCTGCTCCCTCCCTCCTGTCAATCATCTGGGACCCATTACAGGTCCCAGGTGATTAAGCGGCCAATCACGGCGCGCGGCACCGCTCGCGCATGCGCAGTGGGTGCCAGGCTGTGAAGCCACAGCCCAGCACCCACCGTTGAAATGCTGGCGCCGACGAACGGAGGGGGGGGCGAGCGGGGCTTCGATCCCCCGCATCGCTGGACCCTGGGACAGGTAAGTGTCCAATTAAAAGTCAGCAGCTGCAGTATTTGTAGCTGCTGACTTTTAATTTTTTTTTTTTTTAATGGACCCCCTGGGTGGAACTCCTCTTTAAGTACCCCCAACGGGCCATGTTTTGGGAACTTCCCTTAGATAAAATATCAATACCATGTCATTGATATTGATTTAAAGCAGCTGTGCAAAGTAAAGGGAAGCCTGAAAACATGGCCCGTTGAGGGTACTTGAGGACTGGGGTTGAGAACCACTGACCTAGAAGATTGAGGTTAAACTGTGAGTGCAGTGTGTCATGGACAGGGGTTGTGAAGACCAGCCCTGCTGGGGAAGAAGACCCTGCTAGTCATGTGTCCAACCTGAAGACACCTGGAAAAGGTAAGCATAAAAACAAACAAAGCCAGGTAGGAGGGCTTCTGAGGTTGACGTGGAGCCTGGAGTTGGGCATTAAAATGAAATATTATCCCTTGCAGTGTGGGCACAGCTCTTTTATCTCTAGAGCAGTGGTCTCCAAACTGCGGCCCTCTACTTACCTTTATCTGTCCCTTTAGTCACTATTCCCCCCCACCAATGTGAGGCAATATTCCTTCTACTGACATCAACAATGAGGCACCATACCGTGTACTGACACCAACAGTGGGGTATATTTTCTTCTACTGACACCAACGATGGGGCATTATTCCTCCCACTACCACCACTGATGGGGCACCATTCCTTCCTCTGACACCAATGATGGGGCACCATTCCTTCCTCTGACACCAATGTTGGGGCACTTTTGCTTCCACTGACACCAATGATGGGGCACCATTCCTTCCTCTGACACCAATGTTGGGGCACT
This sequence comes from Lithobates clamitans, assembly GCA_037952925.1. Taxonomy (NCBI): domain Eukaryota; kingdom Metazoa; phylum Chordata; class Amphibia; order Anura; family Ranidae; genus Lithobates; species Lithobates clamitans. The sequence goes on from JBBGZY010001823.1 coordinate 399,168, forward strand.
ATTGCTTCTACTTACACCAGTGGTGGGGCACCATTTATTGCACTGACACCAATGTTGGGGTACTATGCCTTCCACTGAGACCAATGATGGGACACTATTCCTCTCACTGATAGCAATGACGGGGCATTATTCATCCTACTGACACCAATGATTGGGCACTATGCCTCCCACTGATACCAATGAAAGGGCACTATGCCTTCCACTGACACCAATAATTGGTTACTGATCCTCCCACTAATATCAATGATGGGGGACAATTCCTCCTCCTAATAACAACCAAGCCTGAGCCATTTTTTATTCCCATTGACGTTGAGACATTTTCTATTCCCACTGGCCTTAGTCTGGCACCCACAAAATCTGAAAGACAGTAAACTGGCCTTTTGTTTCTAAAGTTTGGAGACCCCAGCTCTAGAGGAACAATAGATATACTTACCTGAACCTCTGCTCCTCCCCACAGCTAGGCCAGCAAATCCCCCCCCCCACCACCTTCTACGCCGCATGTACTAGCGGTCTAGGATCCTTACATAATGAAGACCAAAGCAGGGTCCTGCTCTTGACACAACGAGGCACAGTCCACCACCGGATTTTGAATGAAGGAGCGCCACCTGCTGGAGGAGTGGAGGATCAGGTAAGTAGAAATGGTTCTCCTCTCCCCTGGACCTAAGGAGCTAGCACTATTTCAAGGGATCATTTTTTATCTGCCTGGAGTTGGGCTTTAAATTTCTACAACAATCGCAGTATATATGGTCAAGAGCAGGAGTCTCCAAACTTTCTAAACAAAGGCCCAGTTTACCGTCCTTCAGATTTAAGGGGGAGGGGGGAGGCGGGGCGGACTGAGCGGACTGTGGCCATTGGGAGTACAAAATGTCCCAGCATGAGTGGGAGTAAACAATCCCCCATCATTGGTGTCAGTGGAAGGAACTGTGCCCCACCATTGTTTGCTTTGGGAGGTATTTTGCCCTATGGTTGGTGTCATTGGGAGGAATTGTGCCCCATCATTCCATCATTGGTGTCATTGGGCCCCATTGTTGGTGCCATTGGGAGGAATTGTGCCCCATAATTAGTGTCATTGGGCCCCATTGTTGGTGTCATTGGGAGAAACTGTCCTCCATCGTTGATGTAATTGGGCCCCATTGTTGCTGTCATTGGGAGGAATTGAGCCCCATCATTGGTGTCTTTGGGCCCCATTGTTGGTGTCAATGGGCCCCATTATTGGTGTCAATGGGCCCCATTGTTGGTGTCATTGGTAGGAATTGTGCCCCATCATTAGTGTCATTGGGAGGAATTTTACCCTTCATTGGTGTCAGTGAATAAAATAGCAACCCGAGGGCCGTTATTGTGTAGAGGTTCAGTTATTGTGCCTTCAAGAATATGGAAGATGCACGATCTCTTTCCATTCATTTTTTTTGGTTTATATGTATCAATAATATACAAATAAGAGTCAGAGTTAAGCACGGATATTTCCATTTGGTATTTTGGACCTGAACTTTCATATATGCAACCATTACACTGGCACATACTGCATCATTATAATCATCATCTTTACCTTATCATGAGGGAAATATATGGAAGAAGATGCTCAATCTAATCATCGTTGACATAAATGTGTAATTAATTTTTAGCAGCACCTATACATCCTCTTCTTTGAACACAGAGAAGATAAATGACCCTTCTGTGCAGAATATATCAAGAAACTGTCTTTTTATGAGAGATTAATGTACTCACCTTCCATAGGAAGAGATAAATCAGGCATGGAGGAGTTACATTACGAAGGACACAGATTAGGAGCCTAATGCTAAAAGGGAAAAAAAAAAAAAAAAGATTAATGTTCAATGTGCAGACGGCTATTTTTATCCATAGGGCTTTAAAACCATGGGAACTACCAGCAGCCGAGGCCATGGGAATAGTAATGGGTCTGACATGGGAAATATGGAACATCTGTGCTCTCTACTACTGCTGCCAACGTTAAAGAGAACCTGTCGGATTATCACTATCTATAGACTGCACATGGACTAGAAGAATCTATCAGTAGAGGTCAATTTGTTGGATATAAAAGGGTCCCTGACATCACCAAGGGGCCCCACACAAGATTTAGGCTACAGAAAGCTGTCAGAGATTGCAGACATACTAGAGCTGAGACAACCCAATGAACTCAGTGATGACTTGTCTTCAGCGGTACCTGCGATCTGTGACCTGCGTTTCCTGATTCTTCGTCTGATAGTGACCTGGCTTCACCTGACCTGCTTATCTGCCTTTTGCTAACTCCGGCCTGTACTTTGACTACTCATCTACCTGCTTCATCTGCATCTGATCTACCTGACTGTTATCGATGGCCTAAACTCTGACTATGCATCTATCATATCTATACCCGTCCCCTTTTCTTGTTACCAACTTGGCTTAAACCTTGACAACCCACCACTCTCTAGTATTTGCGGCTTGGCTGTTCACCTACTGGGGGCTTCAGTGTACAAGCAGCAAGTGTATCTATCTGCTGATCCTGAGACTAGTCATCCATCAGCGTATGTGTCTGCTGACCCCAAAACTAGTCATCTGCCTGTCCACATTGCACCAGTCTGCTTGTCATTGGGGCCAGTCACCAGCCTGTCCATGGTGCACCTGCCTGCTTGTTATTAGGACTAATCATCTACCTGTCCATGGTGCACCTGCCTGCTTGTTATTAGGACCAGTCAATCACCTGTCCATGATGCACCTCCCTGCTTGTTATTAGGACCAGTCAATCACCTGTCCATGGTGCACCTCCCTGCTTGTTATTAGGACCAGTCATCGACCTGTCCATGGTGCACCTGCCTGCTTGTTATTGGGACTAATCATCCACCTGTCCATGGTGCACCTGTCCGCTTGTTATTGGGACTAATCATCCACCTGTCCATGATGCACCTCCCTGCTTGTTATTAGGACCAGTCAATCACCTGTCCATGATGCACCTCCCTGCTTGTTATTAGGACCAGTCATCCACCTGTCCATGGTGCACCTCCCTGCTTGTTATAGGGACTAGTCATCCACCTGTCCATGGTGCACCTTTCTGCTTGTTATTGGGACTAGTCATCCACCTGTCCATGGTGCACCTCCCTGCTTGTTATTGGGACTCGTCATCCACCTGTCCATGGTGCACCTGCCTGCTTGTTATTGGGACTAATCATCCACCTGTCCATGGTGCACCTGTCCGCTTGTTATTGGGACTAATCATCCACCTGTCCATGGTGCACCTGCCTGCTTGTTATTAGGACCAGTCAATCACCTGTCCATGATGCACCTCCCTGCTTGTTATTAGGACCAGTCAATCACCTGTCCATGATGCACCTCCCTGCTTGTTATTAGGACCAGTCATCCACCTGTCCATGGTGCACCTCCCTGCTTGTTATAGGGACTAGTCATCCACCTGTCCATGGTGCACCTGCCTGCTTGTTATTGGGACTAGTCATCCACCTGTCCATGGTGCACCTCCCTGCTTGTTATTGGGACTCGTCATCCACCTGTCCATGGTGCACCTCCCTGCTTGTTATTGGGACTCGTCATCCACCTGCCCATGGTGCACCTGCCTGCTTGTTATTGGGACTAATCATCTACCTGTCTATGGTGCACCTGCCTGCTTGTTATTGGGACCAGTCATCTGCCTGCCTGCTTTTTATTAGGACCAGTCAAGATGCCTGTCCTTGGTGCACCTGCCTGCTTGTTATTGGGACCAGTAATCCGCCTACCTGCTTTTTATTAGGACCAGTCAAGATGCCTGTCCATAGCGCACCTGCCTGCTTGTTATTGGGACTCGTCATCCACCTATCCATGGTGCTCCTGCTTGCTTGTTATTGGGACTAATCATCTACCTGTCCATGGTGCACCTCCCTGCTTGTTATTAAGACCAGTCAATTACTTGTCCATGATGCACCTCCCTGCTTGATATTAGGACTAGTCATCCACCTGTCCATGGTGCACCTGTCCGCTTGTTATTGGGACTAATCATCTACCTGTCCATGATGCACCTCCCTGCTTGTTATTAGGACTAATCATCCACCTGTCCATAGTGCACCTGCCTGCTTGTTATTGGGACTAGTCATCCACCTGTCCATGGTGCACCTGTCCGCTTGTTATTGGGACTAGTCATCCAGCTGTCTATAGTGTACCTGCCTGCTTTTTCTTGAGGACAGTCATCCAGCTGTCCATGGTGCATCTGCCTGTTTGGTTGTTCCTGAGACCAGTCATCTGCCTGTCCATGGTGCATCTGTCTGCTTGTTAATGAGACCAGTCATCCAACTAAAGACCTTCCTTTTTTGAGAAGCTGACAACAGAGAATGCATCCAGCGCCTTGAAGTGATTCAGTTCGCATTTGCAGCGCTTTACAAATCATTCATTCATTCATTCACTTGTACAGTACATGGTGCACCTGCCTTTATGGTTGTTCCAGAGCTGTCCATACTGTGCCTGTCTGCTTATTTGTTCTTGAGAGCTGCCAACCGCCTGTCCAAAGCTCACCTGTTTATTTGGTTGTTCCTGAGACCAAACATCCACCTGTCCATGCTGCACCTGCCTGCTTGGATGTTCTTGAGACTAGTCATTGGCCTGTCCACAGTGCACCTGCCTGTTTGTTATTGAGGCCAGTCAGTTGCCTGTCCATGCTTCTCCCTCCTGCTGTTCCAGTGACATTTTTTTCAGCCTGCCATCATCCATGGGGGTGCCAATGCATCACTGACCAGACCAGACTGTCTCCTAACCATCAGCACCAGCATCCAGCAGACCAATTAGGCATTCAGGCCACTTAGTGTCATTGTGCTATCGTTTGCTCAGAGGCCTTGGGCTGGAAGTGTAAGAGAGGCTGACCTCACCTCATCAGGCTCCTCCACCAAGTACATAACAAACACAGAAATGAATAAAAACCAAATGAAGTCATAAGAAGAGAAGCATCGGATTTGTTTTTGGGGTCTAGGGAAGATTTATAAATATGTATTGCATTTAAAGGGATCAGGGAGTCCCCCATCATCAGGGCTACAAAGTATTACATAAAAAAATGTGACTTATAATAAATCTTGTCTGAACTCCACACAACCTGCCAGAGCTTTCCCTCTTCCATCTTTAGTTGTTTCAAGACATCAGTCTTTGTGAGGCCGTGACCCTCCACAGATCCGTTCTAATGCCCCGTACACACGGTCGGACGGAAAATGTGTGATAGGACCTTGTTGTCGGAAATTCCGACCGTGTGTGGGCTCCATCACACATTTTCCATCGGATTTTCCGACACACAAAGTTTGAGAGCAGGATATAAAATTTTCCGACAACAAAATCCGTTGTCGGAAATTCCGATCGTGTGTACACAAATCCGACGCACAAAGTGCCACGCATGCTCAGAATAAATTAAGAGATGAAAGCTATTGGCTACTGCCCCGTTTATAGTCCCGACGTACGTGTTTTACGTCACCGCGTTCAGAACGATCGGATTTTCCGACAACTTTGTGTGACCGTGTGTATGCAAGACAAGTTTGAGCCAACATCGGTCGGAAAAAAATCCATGGATTTTGTTGTCGGAATGTCTGATCAATGTCCGACCGTGTGTACAGGGCATAAGAGAAATACTCTTATGCCGCGTACACACGGTCGGATTTTCGGCCCGCAAAAGACCAATGAGATTTTTTCATCAGACCGTGTGTATGCTCCATCGGACTTTTGCTGGCCAAATTCCAGCCAACAAAAAATTGAGAGCATGTTCTTAATTTTTCGGTCGGAAAAAGTTCCTATCCGAAAATGCGATCGTCTGTGGCATGTCTGTGGCAATTCCGACTCGCAAAATCCCTACACATGCTTGGAAACAATTCGACGCATGCTCAGAAGCATTTAACGTCATTTTCTCAGCTCGTCGTATAGTGTACGTCACCGCGTTCTTGACGGTCGTAATGTCAGCGAACTTTTGCGTGACCGTGTGTATGCAAACCAAGCTTGAGCGGAATCCCGTCGGAAAAGCCGTCATATCTTTTTCCGAGGAGAAAAACGATCGTGTGTATGCAGCATTACAATAGATCTAATATAAAACCAGAACACCTACCAAAATTATAATCCAGTGCCCCTGCTGTCTTCTCTTATATAAAGAATAAAAATTAGACAGAGGCTATGGTCCTTCACCATTCTACACTAAAGAGGTTTCATCTTACTTCCCGTCACACCGACATTCTCGCTGATAGGAACACAGACCACAATAAAAACCCCAGAGGGTACTAACCCTTTAACCACTGTATCTAACACAAAACAAAAATGTTTCTCTTCTGAACTCTCAACTTTACGTTATATCTATATATATATATATATATATATATATATATATATATATATATATATAAAACATTTGCTAGCCAATGTTTCAAGCATTCAAATAGCCATGTCAAACAATCCTTATAATTTATCTATAATTTATCTGTTTATTTCCTATGATTAACAACGCCATCTAGTGCCCATATTTTCCTGATTGATGTATTTAAGGAAAATACCACATTATGGTCACTAGATGGAGCTGATGATCATAGATGATAATCATAGTAGAAAAACAACTGGGATTTTTTGAGATGATGCTGGAGACATTCACACAGCTTTTTTTTTTTTTTAAATAAATACAACCCTTAAACTGTACTGTTTTATTTATTTCATGTAACTCCTCCAGTTTGTTAATCACAAGAGAGGCTGAACAGCCTTAAAAATATTTGGCCAAGAAAAGCAGCTCAGGTGTATATAAATTCCGCTGTGTTTGCTTGGCCAGCATTCTGCCTCTTCTTTAGCTAGAGAACTCCTAAATCCAGGCTTATGGGAAGTAAATCATCTCCGAACTCAGCTAGTGTGCTCTCCTTCCTTCCAAATAATTAAAAGAACTCAGGGAATTAGTCATCTAGGATATCAAATCCTGAAAATCACTCGAAGGGGAAAGAAACATTTTATTTGTATGAGCCGCAGTGTTCAGAACAGACTGTTCCCAGGTCTGTAAATGATTGCGCGGATTAGAAATGGTTGGCGGCGCACATTTGTCGGGGTAGAAGTCGTTGTATTAGACACGACTTCCTTGGAGCATTTTAATCCTTGAATTTAGCCGGGACACGTGCGGTTTCAGCTGAGGTGCCAGTTTTACAGATGTAGTCTAATTTTAGAGTCAGAGATTTATTGGAGTCTGAGCAGACGGAAGGCGCAGAAGCTGATGGAGCTCCCGGGGCCCTGTGGCTGCTTGACCTAAATCCAGTGAAGGGATGACCGCTTTCATCCCCTGAAGGGGCAGATGTAGATGGCTGACCCCTGGTATTGCAACACTTAGGTCAGGGACAGAGCTTCCCTCTAGACAGGAGGGTGTCCACCCGACAACTGACCACCTGTTGCTCCTGATTGGCCCTTGCTGGATCAGCATGCAGCATTTACTTCTAGTCTTTCTCTGGTTTAATTTCTGGGCATCATTACTCTTTGGCTCCCCCTCTTGATTCCAAAATTGGAGAACCAGCATTCACTTTATGCCCTCTATTACAACACTTTTGTTGTACTGAGGGACTCATTTTGTTGTTTTTTTGTTGAGGGACTAATATGTGCTCCTCACCTCCAGACAAGAGGTTGTCCATGCCACGGGTGTGTCAGGATGGGCATGCCAGTAGACAAGATGGCTCCTCTGGGCAGACTTTTATACATCTTCACAGACTGATCCACATTCCTTCTAATGGACATAGAAATTATGCACATGCTAATACTCATGTGCATGTGCATGTGAATATTCACGCGCACATACGTGCACGTCGGCGTGCTCATGTGCACCCGTGATAGATAGTGGCGCCAAATGGACTATTTAAACTGAGCCAGTGCTCAGGTTCATTGCTGCTTTGTCTTCAGCCTCCTGTGTCCTGAGAACCTGTGATCCTGTATCATGACTCCAGTTACTGACCCGACTTGTCTTGACTACTCCCTGAACTCTGCCTGTACTGACCTCCGCTTGCCTTCTGACCACCACTTCTGCCTGCTCCATTTGCTACTGCTCCGGTGATCTGCTCCTGACCTGGCTTGTACCTTCACCGCACTTTTGCCTGAGCCCCTGTACCTGATCTGTCTTGCCAGTGTATGACCTGGCCTTCCTTACTCTGCTACTCCTCCTGCTGTTGCCATGGTCTACCTGCCAACCGGCTGTGCCTGCTTACTCACTGCCTGCTACTGGTATACACCTCACCCGCCTGCTATTGCCAGTACCAGCCTGCTTCCGTCTGCTGCTCACCCAGCCTGCCTGCTTCACTGAAGATCCCTGGTGACTACCCCTGCCTGGCCTGGACACCTGCACTGCTAGCAAGACTTACAGGCACTTGTGCCACTCTGCACTCCTGTGCCTTCTGTTCACACTATCGGGAGCCCCGAGTCAGAGGTGTAAGAGAGGCCATCCTCATCATACCAGGCCCTGCTACCAGGTACGTGATAGAGAGGTTGCCCGGTTCTTCTGATTGACCCATGCTGGATCAGCATGCAGCATTTCATTTAATGTTAGCTGTAAGCAACAAACACATACGGGAAAGATAAAAAACTTAACTGTAAGAGAGCAGATTTTCCAAGGATGAGGGCTGCTCTCCAGGACTTAGACTGGGAGGGAATATTGGCATCAACGGACACAGAACAGAAATGGGAATTCTTCAAAAAGACTGTATGCGAACTCACTGCAAAGTATATTCCCATGGGCAATAAGTTTAAAAGGCTAAAAATAAAACCTATGTGACTCACAGCAAAAATTAAAATGGCTATAAATAATAAGAAAATAACTTTTAAGAAATATAAAAATGAAGGAACACTATCATCGTTTAAATGCTGCAAAGAATATAACAGAATATGTAAAAAGGAAATCAAGGACGCAAAAATTCAATACGAACGACAGATTGCAAAACATAGTAGGGCAAACCCCAAAAAATTCTTCAAATATATTAATAGTAAAAAGGTCAGGTCTGAGCATGTAGGCCCTTTACAAAATAATCTAGAGTGGGTGACTGGGGACAAAGAGAAGGCAAATCTATTAACTATGTTCTTCAGCTCTGTGTATACAAAGGAGCATGGGGGAGCTCATGTCCATAATGGGGGTGGTAGTGACACAGCCCCAAATAATCCTCAATGGCTCAAAAGTGATAGGGTCCAGAAATATTTAGACAGAATAAAGGTGGATAAAGCACCTGGGCCAGATGGCATCCGCCCACGGATCCTAAAAGAATTGAGCCTATAGTTTCTAATATTGTTTCTAATATTTAGGCACTTGTTAATGACTGGAATGGTACCACTGGATATGGGCGCAGGGCCAATGTGGTGCCCATATTTAAAAAGTGATCAAAGTCATATGCCCGGTACACTCGGTCGGACTTTGTTCGGACATTCCGACAACAAAATCCTAGGATTTTTTCCGACGGATGTTGGCTCAAACTTGTCTTGCATACACACGGTCACACAAAGTTGTCGGAAAATCCGATCGTTCTAAACGCGGTGACGTAAAACACGTACGTCGGGACTATAAACGGGGCAGTGGCCAATAGCTTTCATCTCTTTATTTATTCTGAGCATGTGTGGCACTTTGTCTGTCGGCTTTGTGTACGATCGGAATTTCCGACAACGGATTTTGTTGTCGGAAAATTTTATCTCCTGCTCTCCAACTTTGTGTGTCGGAAAATCCGATGGAAAATGTCCGATGGAGCCCACACACGGTCGGAATTTCCGACAACACGCTCCGATCGGACATTTTCCATCGGAAAATCCGACCGTGTGTACGGGGCATTATAGCTATATAACTATAGACCTGTTAACTTCTATAGTGGGGAAGATACTGGAGAGTTTAATAAAAGACCACATAGATACATAGATGAGTTCTTGCTGGAAAAAACTTTTTAAGCATCAGACAGCATGGATTCATGAAAGACAGAAGTTGTCAAACAAACAAGACTTCTTTTTATGAGGAGGTAGGTAAAACCTTTGGCAGAGGGGTGGCTGTGGATGTGGTATACTTAGTTAGTTATTTTTTCAGATTTAGAATTTTTGGGTTTTCGAATTTCCGAATATTCAGAAAAATTTGTTAAACGGGTTTTCATTAATTCGGATATTTCCGAATTAACGAATTTGTCGAAATTCATTAATAAAAAAAAGAATTATAATGATCTTCATTGTAACAGCAAACAATTTGTAAAAAAAAAAAAAGAGTAGTACAGAGTTACTATAGTGACTCTGAACTACTCTGATAAAAGTATGTAAAAAAAATTTTTAAAAAAAAGTCTAAAAAAGTTTCAAAATATGTAATAAAAACGTATTTATTTTATTTTTTTCTTTTAAACACTGTCACCAGTTAGTGTCCCTGACCATCCACTGCCACATACACCCCCCCCCCACCCCCAGAAGCACTGTGAAAAAATATTGAAAAAGTGCTTTAAGAAAAGGGGGGGGGGGGTTATGCGGGCGCAGAGCGCCACCTCCCTGAAATGAGTTTTTGCAGGTTGGGTTGTCTGAGGTCTGAGGTAGGTTCTATTTAAATGAGCCCCTGAATGCACCTCAATGCATAAAAAAATGCATCTGCACTATTATTGACAAGGCATCACACCACAACGGAAAGAGCTTTCATAGCTGTATGTTGGACTGCACTATAACTCAGGTGCAAGTTTTTTGCTGCATACAGTGCCTTGAAAAAATATTCATACCCATTGATATTTTCCAAACTTTTTCATGTTACAACTAAAACTGTAAATGTATTTTATTGGGATTTTATGAGAAGTTTAAAGCAGGGTTAGGTTATTAAAAAACATCCCAAGAATTGACTATATTAAGGAAGCTCTGTTCAATCCATCATCGGAAAAAAAGAGAATATGGCACGACTACAAACCTACCAAGACATGGCCGTCCACCTAAACTGACCGGCCGGGCAAGGAGAGCATTAATCAGAGAAGAGCCAAGAGGCCCATGGTAACTCTGGAGGAGCTGCAGAGATCCACAGCTCAGGTGGGAGAATCTGTCCACAGGACAACTGTTAGTCGTGTTCTCCACAAATCTGACCTTTATGGAAGAGTGGCAAGAAGAAAGACATTGTTGAAAGAAAGCCATAAGAAGTCCAGTTTGCAGTTTGCGAGAAGCCATGTGGGGGACACAACAAACATGTGGAAGAAGGTGCTCTGGTCAGATGAGACCAAAATTGAACTTTTTGGCCTAAAAGCAAAATGCTATGTGTGGCGGAAAACTAACACTGCACATCACCCTGAACACACCGTGAAACATGGTGGTGGCATCATCATGTGGTGGGGATGCTTTTCTTCAGCAGGGACAGGGAAGCTGGTCAGAGTTGATGGGAAGATGGATGGAGCCAAATACAGGACAATCTTAGAAGAAAACCTGTTATGCTATGTACACAAGATAGGATTTTCTGACAACAAAACCGTGGATTTATTTCCGATGGATGTTGGCTGAAACTTGTCTTGCATACACGCGGTCGCACAAATGTTGTCGGAAATTCCAAACGTCAAGAACGCGGTGACGTACAACACGTACGACGAGCTGAGAAAAATGAAGTTCAATAGCCAGTGCGGCTTTTCTGCTTGATTCCGAGCATGCGTGGAATTTTGTGCGTCGAAATTGTGTACACACGATCGGAATTTCCGACAACGGATTTTGTTGTCAGAAAATTTGAGAACCAGCTCTCAAATTTTTGTTGTCGGAAATTCCGACAACAAATGTCCGATGGAGCCCACACACGGTCGGAATTTCTGACATCAAGCTCCCATCGAACATTTGTTGTTGGAAAATCCTATCGTGTGTGCATAGCATTAGTGTCTGCAAAAGACTTAAGACTGGGGCGGAGGTTCACCTTCCAGCAGGACAACGACCCTAAACATACAGCCAGAGCTACAATGGAATAGTTTAGATCAAAGAATATTCATGTGTTAGAATGGCCCAGTCAAAGTCCAGAACTAAATCCAATTGAGAATCTGTGGCAAGACTTGAAAATTGCTGTTCACAGACGCTCTCCATCCAATCTAACAGAGCTTGAGCTATTTTGCAAAGAAGAATGGGCAAAAATGTCCCTCTCTAGATGTGCAAAGCTGGTAGAGACATCTCCAAAAAGACTTGCAGCTGTAATTGCAGTGAAAGGGGGTTCTACAAAGTATTGACTCCGGGGGGCTGAATACAAATTTTCACACTTTTCACATATTTATTTGTAAAAAAAAAAAATGAAAACCATTTATCCTTATATTTTTCCTTCCACTTCACAATTATGTGCCACTTTGTGTTGGTCGATCACATAAAATCCCAATAAAATACATTTATGTTTTTGGTTGTAACATGACAAAATGTGGAAAATTTTAAGGGGTATGAATACTTTTTCAAGGCCCTGTATGTGCTTTAGGGTTGAAGGTGAATTTTTTCTGGTCATGTGATGAGTGGGCTCCTCTTCAGCAGTGGGCGGTCCTTCCTGTTGCCCAGGTCAGTATGATGAAACACCCCCGAGGGGCAGGTCCACGATGGCCCAAGCTCACAAGGAGTGGGTTGAATGACATTGGCAGCAGCAGAACAGATCAGATTTTTTTTTTTTTTTTTGCATGGGACAAAAAAAAATCTACTCTGCAACAAAAGCTGTTTTTTTTTTTTTTAATTTTATTTATTTATTTTTTTTAATTTTACTTTAGCTTTCAATTTACTTTAACTGCTGCCCTATTTATTTAGATCTTAAGAAGAATGTACAATCAGATATTGGTGTGTATGACCAGCTTATGGCGTTCTTCGCTTGCTTTCAATCATCTGTTTTCAGGTCAAAGCTCAGCAGGAAACGTCTGATGGGTTTTTAAAGCAAGCGGTGCATTAGATATATTTTTTTTTTTTTCCAGTTGATCCTCACTTTCATTATTTCTGATGGACTCTAATATTGATCAAATGTTATTTGAATAGGCTTATCGCTGGCGTGGATCAATTAGAGCTTGTTTAGATGTGCAGCAGGGTCTATCGCTCTTCTGAAAAGCGATCCACACTCAGTTCACTTTTCAGGGGTGTTTTGGCAAGGAGACCCTTTATCACCTCCTCACCGCCTGCTTTAACCCATTGGACCCTGCACTAGTGCGCCGCAACCGCACTTGAATGGATCACAATCATCGGGCGGCAGCACCCACCAAAAAAGGCAGTGGGTATGATTCTTGCCATGGTATGTGTACACCCTTTGTAATTAAAGGGGAGTGGTGGTGGTGGGGGGGGGCAGTGAAATCACAGCTCGGCCACTGGGTTTTACCACCCTCCAACTGCTAGTGTGAATGAGCCCTAATTTTGTTTATCTTAATTATAATAAAAAAAAAAATTAATTAATGTACAGCTTAACTCATTAAACAGAACTATAATATATTCACCTTAGATGCGGCGGCTGTATTGGTTTTCTGTTTTTTAGGCTTTTTTGCCTTCTGATAACACACTTCCCGTCCTAGGGTGACGAGGCTCACTCATCTCACTGTATTTCTGGAGGAGCAGGCACGCTAGCTGTTCTCCTGATTTGGGTTACAAACGTTACCACATCCCCATATAACATAAGGAGGAGGAGGTGTCCTGTAGTTCAAAGATGATAGCGGGGAAGGCTGATAGGATTGTTTGAGATTTCTGTTCAGTGCATGGGAATTGACAAAGACACCGGATTCCTGGCAGGATCCAGAAGTATTTTTCTGAATTTGCAGATTATATACTTAGTTTGAAAAAAAAAAAAGAAAAAGAAAACTAATTCAGTCACTTATAAGGACGGGTAATCTGGAAAAGATAAAACTTGGGTTTCAATATCCTTTAAAAAGTTAAAAAAATCAATATATTCAATATATATATATATATATATATATATATATATATATATATATATATATATATATGATAAAAAGATTAACATTAGTAGTTTTTTTATATATAATTCATATAGTTTTATATATATATATATATATATATATATATATATATATATATATATATATATATATATTTATATATTATATACATATTATATATACATAGTTTTTTTATATATAATTCATATATATATCATTTTATATATAATTTAATATCCTTTAAAAAAGTTAAAATAAATACCAGGTCTAGTTAAACTGAAAGAAAAATGTAATTAAAAATATTGAAGCAGGTGGGGCTATCATACAGATTGCCTATCAATCATTATCAATGTTTTAGCAGTTATCTGGCTCTGTTCCACCCGAACCACAGAAAAACTGCGTTACCTCTGTTTGACCACCAGGTGGCGCTCTTCACCTGCTGCACTATTTCTGTGCAGAGTAGTGACCTGTTTGTAAGAGGCAATTTAACTTACAGAAATCATTTCTCATCATTCCTCTTCAAATTTCAGCATTCCTAAGGTGCAACTGAAAAATAAATCTAAACTACAGATATGATGAACTGCCATGAATAAATGATAAACTATGGTCTGCCATGGAAAAGAAATATCAAAATGTTAATAAAGTATCAAATGGGTACCTAAATTAATCGTAGGTAAGGAGAAAGCGAATAAAAACAATGAATGTAACAGTATTTATGAAAAAATAAAAACAAATGATTGCTTTCCCAAGGCACCGCTGGGATTCGAACCCAGGATCTCCTGTTTACTAGACAGGCGCTTTAACCAACTAAGCCACGGCGCCGCACGCTGTTCCAGCCACAACAAGCCTCTGACATGGGATCCTGCTGCAACTGGTGGCTTTTGGTACTGCAGCTGGTATGTAGGGATTTAAAAAGTAGGCAGTAGGAATGGATCAAAAAAGAAAGCATTTGGAAATTCCTTTATTAATCTCTTATGTTAATTCTTGACTTATTTTAATTGTGTTTTTAAAATAAAATTTTAATTGAATTGCTTTGTTTTGAAAAAAAAACTACTAATGTTAATCTTTTTATTTTATATATATATATATGTACTAATGTTAATCTTTTTATTATATATATAATATAGATATATATAGATATATATATAATCTATATATCTCTAGATACATATCTCTCTCTCTCTCTCTCTCTCTATATATATATATCTATATATATATATATATATATACATACATACACACACACACACACACACACACACACACACACACACACACACACACACACACACACACACACACACACACACACACACACACATATATATATTTTTTTTTTTTTTTTTTTTTACAGAAAATTTATCATAGGATTTTAGTCTTTAAAGAGGACCTTCACCCATAAGTATGACTTCAGCTCGCCATACGCTGGTAGATTTTAGAATGAACGTTCGTACGAAAATTTTCAATACATTTGATGACTTGATGAATGTCGTTTAAAAAAAATACTTAAAAATTGTATTTCCTTTTAGCATTTGAAATCGTGCAACTTCAGCGTGATTTCAAAGCCGCAGATCGGAGCAGTTTTGATGTGCGATTTTATTGCGACTTTATTTAACAGAAGTCAATGCAAGTCACAATAAAATTGCAATAAAATCGCAGAAGAGTAGTGCAGGAACCGTTTTCAAAGTCGATGCGACTTGACTTGAGTCACAACGATTTGAACAGTTCCATAGCTGCACATAGGGTGCGACTTGTTATGCGATTTTGAACTGTCACATGGCATTGGGGTTAATAATTATGGAATGATTGTATCTTCCCAAATGACAACCATATACACTGTTGCTCGGGAAAAAATTTTCAACCCTGCTTCTTCAAATTTTCTTGCCATTAAGATCGGGGACGGACACCGTTTTGCACCCCACAAATGAGTAGGAAATTAGACGGACAATCTTAAAATGAAAAATTACGAATGAATTCTACAAGTGTAAGTCCAGCTTTCCTCCTCTCTGACTTCACCCCCCCCCCCTTCCTCTTACACAATTGGTGGAAAATTTTCCCACCTGCCTCGGCATCCCTTTAAAAAGTTCTGAATGCCTCGGAGGGACGGGGGAGGGGGGAGGCAGGAAGGATCGGTGCTTATGTGACCACTGATTGGCTGCCACAGTGGTCACATGATTGGGAGCTGGTCCTGCCAGCTACTGATCTTTAACCCAGGCCGACAGCGGTCTTTGACAGGTCGGTGTCTGTGCGGGGAGAGCACTCTCAGCACAGGAACATTGGTCCCCTGCGATGCATATGTGCAACGCGTCAGCATTAAAGCCCACCCTTCTGCCACTGCACATAGGTGTTACGTGGACAGCAACAGGTTCAGTTTTTTTTTTTTTAAATCTTAGGAGACGTATGCAGCGTGATCTCCCGCATGTGCAGATACAGTGGGGGAAATAATTATTTGTTCCCCTGCAGATTTTGTAAGTTTGCCCACATACAAAGAAATGAAGGGTCTATACTTTTTATCATAGGTGTATTTTAACCACTTCAGTACCAGGGCACTTATACACCTTCCTGCCTAGACCAATTTTCAGCTTTCAGCGCTCTCACATTTTGAATGACAATTGCGCAGTAATGCGACGCTCTACTCAAACAAAATTGTTATCATTTTTTTCCCACAAATAGATCACCTCTGGATTTTTTTTAAATTTTTTGCGCTACAAATAAAAAAAAGATTGAAAACTTTGAAAAAAAAAAAAAAAGTTTTTCTTTGTTTCTGTTACAAAACTTTGTAAATAAGTACGTTTTCTCCTTCACTGATGAGGCTGCACTGACGGGCACTGATGAGGCAGTACTGATTGGCACTGATGAGGTGGCACTGATGAGGTGGCACTTATATGCAGCACTGATAGGTGGCACCGATATACAGCACTGAGGGTAACTCATAGGCAGCACTGATGGGCACTCATAGGAGGCACTGATGGGCACTCATAGGTGGCACTGATGGGCACTCATAGGTGGCACTGATGGGCACTCGTAGGTGGCACTGATGGGCACTCATAGGTGGCACTGATGGGCACTCATAGGTGGCACTGGAGGGCATTCGTAGGTGGCACTGGAGGGCACATATAGGCGGCACTGATAGATGGCACTGATAGGCATCACTGATGGGCACAGAGTGCCATCCCTAATGGGCAATGATTGCCATCCCTGGTAGGCTCTAGTGGGCTTACCTGGTGGTCATGGGTGGGCATCCCTGGTGGCCATGGGCGAGCATCTTGGGGGGGGGGGGCGCTGCACTGATAATCATTGTAGACCCCCCTGTCAGGAGAGCAGACGATCGGCTCTCCTCTACTTGCATCAGTCAGTGCGAGTAGAGGAAAAGCCGATACACGTGATTGTGATTGGACATAGCTGATCATGTGGTAAAGAGCCTCCGTCAGAGACTCTTTACCGAGATCGGAGATTCGGTGTGTCAGACTGACACACCACACCAACGATCGATCGTGGCTTATCCTGCTGGACATCTGAACCACTCAGGATAACTGAACCACTTCCCGGCCGTCATTCTGCTATAGGCTGGGCGGGAAGTGGTTAAATGATGGAGACCAGGGCTTTTTTTCAGCGGGAACGCGGGGGAACGCATTTCCGGCACCTCCAGCACTGAATGTATGTAATAGCATGGGGTGTGGGGTGTGCTGGAGGGTCTATTGATATTGGCTGCTGGTGATCTATTGTCATTGGTGGGGATCTGATTTTGTGTGAGGGTCTATTGTTGCTGATGGGGAATCTATTGTTGCTGGGGGGCCTTATGTTGCTGGAAGGGATCTACTGTGGAGGGAGAGGTCTATTTACGCACACGGGGGGGGGGGGGTAAGCGAATTTCGCGGGCAATTTATCAGGGCAATAGCTGGTGTTCTGCGGTACTTCAATCATCACGGCACCATGATTGGTATGGTGTCAGAATGAATGAAGCGCATTATTTCTTATATTACATTGTAATATAAATGAAATAGTTCAACTCACTATAATGTAGAATGAGCGGTGATGCTAGGTGGGCAGAGAGAGATGTCATCTCTGCTCGCCAGCCCGCTTCCCTCACTGATCCACCGGTGACTCAAAATGTCATGCCGCCTGCCGCGGCCCTGGCTGCAAAGACGCTACGGTCGGGTAGTGGGCCGCGGCCTGGGGGTTGACGACCCCTGATTTAAAATACACCTATGATAAAAAAAAAAAATTATAGACCCTTCATTTCTGTGTAAGTGGGCAAACTTACAAAGTCTGCAGGGGATCAAATAAATATTTTCCCCATTGTATGCTGCTGCATCTATGGGACCTGACAGAGCAACAAGGTAAGTCTGTGCTTGCGTGGAATTATGTGAACCCCTCCCCCCCCCCCCCCCCCACGCAGGAGCAGAAAGCTGCAGATCTGTGCCAGGCTATGGGACCTGACAGAGCTACACAGCATCTCTCATGCATGGCGGGTTTCAGGTGATTCCATGCATGCGCAGACATGCACAACATGTCCACATGTCAGAAAACCTAGGCATTGGGTCATGTGATTTATGCTGAATGCAAAAATCTGAGTTCCGATTGGCTCGTTCAGCCTAGATCACCTGACCAGGTCTGGGAGTCTGCAGCACCACTTCCTCCAGGAATGGTATTTCAATTCTTCCATTGTTCCTCTTTTTCTCACCCCCTTGCCCCCCCCCGGAAAATTGTATGTGGACATTTAAGTAACAGATCTGTGTTATATGAGCTGCATTTAGTTTGAAGGGAGAGCGATGAATAGAAGCGACAATGTCCCCCTCACTTCATTACCTTCATTTAGAAACGCACACACACACTCATGGTAAAAAAGAAAAGTTTTTATTCCAGGGGTGTACAGAGGGTTGGGGGTACGGGGGGAAGGATGTCTCTGGAGGGCGTAGAATGACGACAAAAAACACACCTGTGGGTGACGTTGGTATTGTCCCAGTGCATGATGGGAAAAGGCTTCTGGCATGCTTCACACTGGAAAGACACACAGGACGGTTAGGCTCATAATAGGCTGACTATAGGATAAGAGGCGTGTCCCTGCCAACAATGGTGACCCCCTCCCCCTCATGCAGCTTTACTTTCCATTCGACTGCAGCACAATGAAAGGCTCAAAGAGAGAAAAGGGAATGATGGATTATGGGTAGTCCAGGACTTCCCAGTATGGGAGTGATAACCAGCAACGCTGTTCAATACCGTTTGTGGAAATGGGAGGACCCTAAAAAAATATGGGCACTGTGGTATCATGTGGGGTGTGGGGCGGCACGAGTGGGGGGGGGGGAGTGGATTTGTGTTAGAAAGAGGAATTTGGGGGGCTGCAGGGGGTAAGTATTCTTCTGGGAGGAGACATTTTGGGGGGGAAGCTAAGAGTGGGGATTTAGAGGGATTTATGTTGGGAGGGGGATGGGGGGGCAATTTGTGCTAGGGGGGGGGGATTTGAAGTGGGGGGAGAAAAGATGTGTACTAAGAGGGGACATTTTAGGGGTAGTGAATTTGTGCTAGGAGGGGGTGAATTTTTGGGGGGGGAGGGGGAACAAAGATTTGTGCTGAGATGGGGGATTTCAGCAAGGGGACAGATTTGTACTGGGAGGAGGGGGAACTTATACTTAGGGGGAAAGCATGCAGATTAGTGCTCAGTGTTTTTGTGGGGGGGGGTTGCTGACACATAAGGCTCATACATCTTGGGGGGGGGGGGGGGGGCACAGTTTGGCATGTTCGCCCTGGGCTCTAGATGACCTTGTCCCAGGGGAGGCTGCCTCTGGGCTAGGATACCTCCACCTCCCTTCATGACAGTTGGCAGTAGAGGAGAGGGAGAGACTTACATATTTTGAAGTGTCCTACTGGGCACTTCACAGCACAATCATGGCACATTATGGGGCAAGACTTTCCTGGGCACTGCAGAAGGCAGCACAATCTACAAAGAGAAGTATGGCCAAAACTGTTTTGGCTATACTTCTCTTGTGGGTCCCAGGAGAGCACTTACTTTGGCGCTTCCGTGACCCAGAATCAGCTGGCAGCAGGCTACAGCCCGTTGTCAGCTGATGTGGTGGAGCCGCCCCAGGCTCTGTAAAGATCCCGACAATTCTGTCAGGATCCACCAAGATGCCTGATTGACAGCTGGCTTCGCCTCTCAGCACGCAGCGGAGAGCCAAAACCAGTTGTGGTGGCCCCATCTATTGCCCAGAGCTCCAGTGAGCTCTGCAGGAGGAGGACAGTGGAGAGCGGTGACTAACTGTCACCGCTCTCCACTCTGAGCAGACTCAGAACTGAGTGATTAGCGGTCATGTGACCACTCAGCTCTGGAATTTAGAGCCAACATGGGATCACACTGCTGCTGCAGCACAGAGGTGATTGAGATATATATATATATACACACACACAGTATATTTGTTTGTTTTTTTGCAACCCCAAACTCTTCAGTATTCACTGGATACTGGAGAGATATCATCTTTTGTTATCTCTCTTTTCAGGGGCAGGGGGGTCCGGGGTCCAAGTGCAGGCCCTGAGCAAAGATACAACTGGGGAAGCTCCAAGCCTCTGTGCTTCCAGCAGATCTTTGGGAGGGGGGCTTCTAATAAAAGCCCTGCAGTCATACATTGGTTTAAATGAAGTGTATGGTGCAGCAAATGTGTGTCTCCATCCATGTTTCTCTGGAACATATCTGCCCACCTTGGGGTGCACGGATAGCAGATTAGGGTACATTCAAAAATATTTATAGACCGCTCAGTAAAATCTCTTAAGACTGTCACCTGGGCAAGTCGGGGACCAATCGCTTTCTTGTTCTCAATCACGGCAGGGATCTCCTCGCAGTTCTCTATATCCCACAGTCTTAGTGTAGAATCCTGCAGAAGCACAGAGAGATCCCATATCAATTCTGTAACTGAAACTGCTATAGAGCCACTGAAGGGGAACTCCGCTTTTATGGCAAACTTTAAAAAAAACAAAAAACATGGTAGTGATATCATCAGCTGTGCATATAGCAGTATCTGTCTTGTCTGCTCCTGCCCTGTCTCCTTTCTGTTTCCAGTGAAAAATATTCAGTATGTATTTCATGTTACAGGCCCAGTTGTAATGTACAGAATCCTTATATAGACACAGCGTTCCATGTGTCTACACTGACTAACTACACCCTTTAATCAGACATCAGCTACAAGGTTCCTCACCTTTGAAGCAGATAGAATCCATTTCTTATCGGAGCTCAGCGCCACGTCCAACACCCAGTCTGTGTGGCCCTATGGAGTGACCAGAAAGAAGTTGGAGTTATCATGCAATGTATAATCACATATCCCAGCAGAAACAAAAGTAAATCTGAACTGGATGACATTTAAATGAAAAATAGAACATGCTGCTCCCGAGCCCATAACTGGGTAATATCAACAAGAGAAGAAAAGATTGATTGCACACTTGGATCCAAAAGATGCTGTAGAAATTTCTTTATTGTCATGAGCCAGACAAAATTGCAATGATGATCAGTTGACGCGTTTCACACGAAAAGAACTGTGCTTGTTCACATAAAATTTAAACAGTTTAAAATTGTTTTAGCATTTAAGAAATGTTTTTGTCGGTGAAGTTTTGTGTTGATTGCTCTTTAATTACAGGTGTTTTGTGTTAGGTGTTTGATTTGATACATGCCTATAAATAGCTTGTGTTGTGAGTATTTCAATTGTTGTGAACAAGCACGGTTCTTTTCGTGTGAAACGCGTCAACTGATCATCATTGCAATTTTGTCTGGCTCATGACAATAAAGAAATTTCTACAGCACCTTTTGGATCCAAGTGTGCGATCAATCTGGTCTTCTCTTCTTGATATTGCCTACGGCGATGAGCTGGGATTAGCACCTTGGACCGGGTGTGTCCATTTTTTGCCTGAAGCGGTGTGTGCGCCCTTGTTCTGTTTCCTGATTACCCATAACTGGGTAATCCTGCAAATACATAAATACATTGCATGCCATAAGCCAGGCTGGGGCTCATCCTATGCTCCACAATCCAGACACATAAAGAAAGAAGAAAGACAGTGGCGCCCCTTGAATTCAATTGCTAGCAACTTTAATACACACATACACACATATATATATACATACACACATATATATATATATATATATATATATATATATATATATACACATACATACATATATACATACATACATACATATACATATATATATATATATATATATATATACATACACACACACACACACACACACACACACATATACATACATGCACAGTATCTCACAAAAGTGAGTACACCCCTCACATTTTTGTAAATATTTTATTCTATCTTTTCATGTGACAACACTGAAGAAATGACACTTTACTACAATGTAATGTAGTGAGTGTACAGCTTGTATAACAGTGTAAATTTGCTGTCCCCTCAAAATAACTCAACACACAGCCATTAATGTCTAATCCGCTGGCAACAAAAGTGAGTACACCCCTAAGTGAAAATGTCCAAATTGGGCCCAAAGTGTCAATATTTTGTGTGGCCACCATTATTTTCCAGCACTGCCTTAACCCTCTTGGGCATGGAGATCACTAGAGCTTCACAAGTTTTTTTTTTTACCTTTATGTGTTTTATGAATGAAGGTAATAAAAACCTTCTGCAGGTAGTGCCCCCCTTTATACTCACCTGAGCCCGATCTCAATTCAATTATGTGCATCTCAAACTCCACATTGGCTCCTGCTGCTGTCAATCGCAGCCAGTGACAAGGGAGTGGGGGCTGGGTCAAACACCGCTCTGTGTGTCAATAGACACAAACAGCAAGGCTCAGGAGTAAACCCACACGAGTGTCCCCCATAGCAAGCCCCTTGCTTGCTATGGGGGCACTCAAAAGGGGGAGGAGCCAAGAACGCCAGCCCCAAAAAGAGGAGGACCGGGCTGCTCTGTGCAAAACCATCACGCAGGTAAGTAGAACACGTTTTTTGTTTTTTTTTTAAAGAAGAAAATGTTTTACGTTTAGAATCACTTTAACCCTTTTGATCCCATGAATTACCTTGAGGACAAGTTTCTTGCATGCTGAACTCACATCCCACACAACGATTGTTCTGTCATATCCTCCAGATATAAGGGTGGAGCCTAAAAAAAGGAGACAGCAAGAAACAAGTCAGCGATTGGTTGGTAAAAGGGCCCATTCACATTTGTCCAAGGAAGAATCAATAACCCTGATTAATCTGATTTCTCTGCATTGATTGTATTAGTGAAATGAGCTGTAAAACATCCTCAAAAAAATTCTGCACAGTGCAATTAGTGACACAGAACTTTGCTTGGACCAGTGTTTAAACGACTTGCTTGACTCACCGTCTTCTGAAAATGTGCAAGAGCTGACAGAGCCGCTGTGTGCGTGGAGGAGACTATCCGGACCATGATGGCGGTACTCTCCAGCGTTAATGTCCCAAAGCTTTATACTCTTATCCCAGGAGGCCGTGCAGAGTAGAAGCCCATTGTTACTGAAGCTGCAGTCTGATATAACATTGTTGTGCGCTCTACAAAGATAATTATTAAAAGTGGTTGTAAACCTCAGACATGAAATATGAACAAAGCATATCCCTCTATAGTGGGTACTTGTCTCAATCCAGAGCACTAAGTGTAATTTCTGTCCACGATCTCATTCTTCTGCTATCAGCATGAGTCGCTCCTGAAAAGTTTTCCTGACACCAATAGAAAAATGGTGACATGGGAGGGAGCTCCAGCTGATTGACAGCCTCAGCTCTGTTCCTGTGTGGAGGGGGGGGGGGGGGTTCCCTTCACTTCAATCAGCTCTGCAGAGTGTAACTTCAGATCTCTGCCCCCCCTTTTTTCTGAACTCTCAGACAAGCTTTATAAATTCTGGACTTTGAATGGATGTAGAGAGGAGAAAACAGCAGATAAACAGGTTCAACTTATGTAGGAGTTTTTTTTCCTCATCTCTGTGTATCACCTGAGGCCAGTCACTTCTGTGGGCATATGTAAGCATTTACAACCACTTTAAACGCATACAGTAATACCTCAGATTGTGAGTAATGCGGTTAACGAGCATTTCGCAATACAAGCTATTATTTTTTTTTAAATCCCGACTCGGTTTGCGAGTGTTGTCTCGCAAAACGTGAAGCCCCTGTGGTGTGCAGTACCACATTTGGTCAGAGGTGCGGGGGCGCCGCTCGGATGCACTCGGAGCCACTTGGAAACACTCCATTCCCGAGATGTTTCCGAGTGTTTCCGACGCCCACCCCCACCTCTGGCAACATGTGGTACTGCATACAATAGAAGTCACTGTGGAACGAATTATCTGAGTTTCCATTATTTCTTATGGGGAAACTCGCTTTGATATATGAGTGCTTTGGATTACAAGCATTCTTCTGAAATGAATTATGCTCATAATCCAAGGTACCACTGTATAGGTGTTTCATATGGTTGAAGCTCCTGTGGAAGCCTGAATGGGGTTCTGTTCTTTTTCTGTTTTAGGTGAAGTGGAGCATTGTTTGAACCTCCTGTTGACTATTTACTGCTGTTTTTATTATTTTCTTTGCATTGCTGTGAGATTCTAACCATAGCTTTTCAGCCAAGCTACCAGTGTCACCAGCTTGAGTTTTCCATATTATTCCTATAGAGAATCCAACAATCGCTGAACAGGAATATAAAGAGAAGGCACTTATGCCGCATACACACGTTCGGACATTCCGACAACAAAACCGTGGATTTTTTTCCGATAGATGTCGGCTCAAACTTGTCTTGCATACACACAGTCACATAAATGTTGTCGGAAATTCTGAACGCCAAGAACACGGTGATGTACAACACGTACGACGAGACGAGAAAAATGAAGTTCAATAGCCAGTGTGACTAATGAGCTCATGTCTTTAAAAGACATGTCATTGGAGTAAAAAATTCAGATTTTATTTTCCCATGCGATGCATATATTTCTTCTTACCGGCTTATGTTGATGGTGGTGCGCTGGGCGATCATATCCCACAATTTGATTGCTCGGTCTGATGATACTGAACAAATCCTCTGACTCTTGGTGTCAAAGCAGCATCGGGTTATGGTGGATGTGTGCTGGTCTGAAAAGTGACAATGATATAGAAAGCTTACATCCTCTATGATATGAAGGACACGATCGCCTCTGGAAGGGGGAGGTTTGGGCTTTGCCTTGCCAACCTGGCTGCACTTCCTAAACCCCAAAATAGATAAAAAAATATCCCACCAATAGACATAATGATTCCCAGGGCCTGGTGAGCGAGGAGTCAGAAAAATAATGGCTAAGTGGTTAGCACTCTTCCCTTTGGCCTTTCCCTTGATGCTCTGGGTCCAGCAATCATTGTTATGATGTTCTCTACTCTAAGGCAGCCTTTCTCAATCAAGGTTTTTTTGGAATCCTGGGGATCCTCCAGAGGGTTCATTGAAAAGACAGCAATAGTAAATTGACCTCCTACCTACACTGACCACCAATCTAAGGGGTCACTTCTACACTCACCACTAATATCAGGGGTCATATGGATGATAATTTTCAGCAATGCACAGCTATACAGGGGGGTAAACAACATTATCAGGGAGGGTTTAGCGTAACAGTGAGTCTACAGGCAGTGTATACTGGCAGAAAGACCTACCTGGCCAGCCGGGCCTACCTCCCGCTCTCAGAGGTCTGGGGGCGGAGCTTTTCGGTGGTAGGGGAAGGGGCTTTGGCGGCAGGGGTGGGAATTTTTGCGGTGCAGGGCAGGGTCAGAACGTCAGTGGAGCTCCCGGCCCCGCCCCTCCCTGCTGACAGAGCCTACATCAGCCTAAGCCGAGCCCAACAGCCCAGGCCGGGTAGTGGCTATGTGACAGAACACCGGGGATGCGCTCCAGCAGGCCGGCCACGGCGCGGGGGGGTTTAATAGTCCTAGAGGCGGCCATGGGAGGGGACATGTGGGGGTTTGTTGTTTTTGCGGGGGCGGCCTTTTTGGTGCCCCCCCCCCCCGGCACTTGCCATGGTTGCCATACCTTAGATACACCACTGACCTTATCCCTGCACCTTCACACTAAAAATGCATTGAACCTTTGTAGTGCCGGGAGAGGATCCACTGTCAGGGTAGATCTTGTCCAATTCCTGGAGTTCAGCTTTAGGGTTATTTCCAAATGAATGTTAAAGCCCCATATCACTATCAAGGTGTCAAGAGACAGCAAAATAAAAATTATGTACCTTTAACATTTAGAACTCTGGAGGCCGTGGTTGTGTTGATGACGCACACCGCATTGTCCACATCCACACTGCATACCACGAGCTTTCCATCACCGGAAACATTGCAGGAGGTCACCAGACCATCCAAGCTCACCGACCACTGCAAACCACAGCCAACATATCAGCAAACTGCATAATGTTCAATCTGAGTTTATTAGAGTTTATACAAAGAACAAACAAAAAAAGTACAGTAAAAGAGAAAAAAAAGAATTGCAATAATAAACAAGGCAAACAAACATTAAAGAATGACCCAGGACTGGATGTACAGAGTAAAAAGCCCACGACGCACGACCATAGATAAAATGGTACACACATAGAAAAATAGGACCATGAAGAGTACATGCATCAGAAACAGAAAGGACAATGAAGTAGTAGCTAAACTGTCAGTAGCCAAACAAGGTGGGCGAATGAAGACTAGGCCTGAGGGAAGATGGATCTGCAGGAAAAAGGTAGTTGATATGTATAAAACAGGAAAGGGATATAAAAAGATATCCAAGGAATTGAGAATGCCAATCAGCAGTGTTCAAACTCTAATCAAGAAGTGGAAAACGAGGGGTTCTGTTAAAACCAAACCCACGGTCAGGTAGACCAACTAAAATTTCAGCCACAACTGCCATGAAAATTGTTCGGGATGCAAAGAAAAACCCATAAATAACTTCAGGTGAAATACAGGACTCTCTGAAAACATGTGGTGTGGCTGTTTCAAGATACACAATACGGAGTAACTTGAAGAAAGATGGGCTGCATGGTCGAGTCGCCAGAAGAAAGCCAATACTACGCAAATGCCACAAAGTATCCCGCTTACAATATGCCAAACAACACAGAGACAAGCCTCAAAACTTCTGGCACTTGGAGTGATGAGACCAAAATTGAGCTTTTTGGCCACAACCATAAATGCTACATTTGGAGAGGAGTCAACAAGGCCTATGATGAAAGGTACGGAGGTGGATCGCTGATGTTTTTGGGGATGTGTGAGCTACAAAGGCACAGGAAATTTGGTCAAAATTGATGGCAAGATGAATGCAGTATGTTATCAAAAAATACTGGAGGAACATTTGTATTCATCAGCCAGGAAGCTGCGCATGGGACGTACTCGGACATTCCAACATGACAATGATCCAAAACACAAGGCCAAGTCGACCTGTCATTGGCTACAGCAAAATAAAGTGAAGGTTCTGGAGTGGCCATCTCAGTCTCCTGACCTCAATATCATTGAGCCAATCTGGGGAGATCTCAAACGTGCCGTTCATGCAAGACAGCCCAAGAATTTCCAGGAACTGGAGGCTTTTTGCCAAGAGGAATGGGCAGCTTTACCATCTGAGAAGATAAAGAGCCTCATCCACAAATACCACAAAAGACTTTTTTTTTTTTTATATCATACTGTAGAGTATAAGATTTCCTATCATTTGAGCCCAGTCTTGCCACACAGAGTTAATCCATCTCTGAGCAATCCTCTTTTATTGTTCAGTGAGACAATTTTTGACAAACTGAGAAAAACTTTGTCAAATACTCCCCCTTGCTGTGAGTGACAGCCTAAGACACAGCCATTATTTTTTAATTCCCACCCCCACTCCTTTCTTCAGCAGCTCTGCAAGGATTGGCTGTTCCACACCTCAGCATGATTTGGCATGCTGAAGTCATGTGGTTACTTTCCTGTCTTTTCAGTGGATGTTAGAGCCCTTTCACACTGGGGCAGGGGCGGCAACGGCGGTAAAAGGCCGCTATTATTAGCGGCGTTTTACCGTCGGTATGCGGCCGCTAGCGGGGCGGTTTTACCCCCCACTAGCGGCCGAGAAAGGGTTAAATACCACCGCAAAGCGCCTCTGCAGAGGCGCTTTGCCGGCGGTATAGCCGCACCGTCGGATTGATTTCAATGGGCAGGAGTGGTAAAGGAGCGGTATACACACGGCTTCTTCACCGCCCTGAAGATGCTGCTAGCAGGACTTTTTTTACCGTCCTGCCAGCGCATCGTTCCAGTGTGAAAGCCCTCGGGGCTTTCACACTGGAATGAAAGCAGTGGCACTTTCGGGTCGGTTTGCAGACGCTATTATTAGCGCAATAGCGCCTGCAAACCGCCCCAGTGTGAAAGGGCTCTTAGAGATCATAGCAGAAGTTCAGTGTAATGCCCCGTACACACGGTCGGACTTTGTTCGGACATTCCGACAACAAAATCCTAGGATTTTTTCCGATGGATGTTGGCTCAAACTTGTCTTGCATACACACGGTCACACAAAGTTGTCGGAAAATCCGATCGTTCTGAACGCGGTGACGTAAAACACGTACGTCGGGACTATAAACGGGGCAGTGGCCAATAGCTTTCATCTCTTTATTTATTCTGAGCATGCGTGGCACTTTGTCCGTTGGATTTGTGTACACACGATCGGAATTTCCGACAACGGATTTTGTTGTCGGAAAATTTTATATCCTGCTCTCAAACTTTGTGTGTCGGAAAATCCGATGGAAAATGTGTGATGGAGCCTACACACGGTCGGAATTTCCGACAACAAGGTCCTATCACACATTTTCCGTTGGAAAATCCGACCGTGTGTACGGGGCATAAGAAATACACAGGAGAAAATGCATGTTGACAAGGAGTGTAGAGGTGGGCGGGGACTCTACTGACATCACGACTCCACCCACCAAGCTCCAGACAACAGACCCGCCCACAGAATATGCAGTTTTTCGTGTCTAATAACAGACAGAGGGGAGATATTTGACAGGTAAAGATACATGCAGGAGGCATCTATATCCTTATAGATAACCCCTATGGCAGTAGTTTAGAAAGGATGACAATGGGTTTACATCTACTTTAAAGCGGAGTTCCGGTGAATTTTTTTTTTTTGATTCTAGCATTATTGCTAATGAAATTAAAAAAGGATATACAATACAATATATACATGATCGATTGTTCAAAAATATACATTTATAACTGTAAAAATGAATGCTTCCGTTTGTGGCCGTTTCCATCATGAATGTGGGCATGTGAAGCCCAATTGAGATCGCTTCCTGGAATAGCTTTGGAGAGGTGCATGTTGGGTAACCAGCATGCACCTTTCAATCTCGCGCATGCGCAATTCAATGGCGGCCGTAGCGCCGAGCACAGTACTGCTCACAGACTCCTGGGAAATGATGTGTCATCATTTCCCAAGAGCATAGGCGAGGGAGGAAGTCACAAGGAGCTCCGCGGACCAGGAAGTGGCAGATTACGAGGACTACATAGCAACAGGGCTTTTCTGGTAAGTATTAAAAAAAAATCCTCCAAATGTTTGTTTATAGGTTAAAAGGAGAATTTTTTAGGGTGGAACTCCGCTTTAAGAACTGGGTGGGGTGTGTAAACTTTTGATCAGGGTCATTTGAGTAGTTTCTGTTGTCATTATGATTTAAAAAGAGTAAACACAGTTGATTGATAATAAATGGCTTTAGCCAAACACTACCCTGTTTCCCCAAAAATAAGACCTAGTGTGATTGTCGGTGATGGCTGCAATATAAGCCCTACCCCCCAAATAAGCCCTGGTTAAAGTCCTTGTAGGTCTTATTTTCAGGGTAGGGCTTATTTTTGGGGAAACAGGGTAGGGCTTATTTGGGGGGTAGGGCTTATGTTGCAGCCATCACTGACAATCACGCTAGGTCTTATTTTCGGGGAAACAGGGTAACTATGAGTGAAAAACGTTTTTGAGTTATCATTCATATTCTCTAAAAAATGGCCAAGAAATCATAAATTCTGCCAGGGTATGTAAACTTATGAGAACAGCTGTATAACAAAGCACTTCCATTGGTAATATGAACAGATCAAAGGGAGCAAATACAACATTATTGTTAGGATTTACATAACTGAGAAAATAAAGCTGGAATGGCAAATATGTTACAGGCAAAAAAAATAGTAAAATGTGAATGTGGGCGATAAGTCGATGTACATACCAGAACCTTCCCTGTCTCAAGGTCCCAGAACTTCACGGTTTTATCATAGGATGATGTGACCATTCTATAAATGAGATATATTATAATAAGGATACATTCTACTCTGTATGGATAAAAAAGGGAGACAACTTCAAGGAATGGCCAGATCTCACTAAGTGACAGATATAAAGGAGGCAGATTGGGGGGCAGAGGGCAGCCAGAGGATCTACAGGGCCACCAAACAACTCCAACCAGAAGGATCCTGAGGAACCAACCTGGGGCCCCTCTAACCTGCACAGGGTCAAGAGTCTGTACACCTTTATTGTTGTGAGAGGGCTGTAGATTATGTGATTTTCTTTCCTTCCACCACAGGTGGAAGGAAAGAAATATCACTTGATTCTCCCATCTACATAGTCAGTGCTATTGTGTTCTGAGAGAGAGCCTTCCCAGCCGGCAAAATACAATGATTACTGCTAGTGGCTATAGTCGCTGGCAATAATTACATGTAAAAAATCTGACCAGCTGGTTTTACACAAGTCGATCGATGGATTGACTTGGATACAACCAGCCTGCTGTAGATGGATCGAATATTGGCCGGTCCCTGCTGAACCGACTGAGATTCGATCCATCCATGACCAGCTTTAAAGAGACAAGGAAAGTGGCAATAATGGACAGCAAACCAAGTGGCCATGTGACTTGGAGACCTGGACATACCTGCAGCAGCTTTAAAAGAGAAGTAAAGGATTTTTTTTTCTTTTTGCAGATTCATACTGATGCTGAACCTGTCCCCCCGGCATCTCTACACTGAGAACTGAGCGATCGAACACCGTCGATCACTTGGTTCTGACCGCTCCCCGAGCAGGGAGCTGCTGATCAGTCAATCAGCAACTCTCTGCTCTGCGTCCTCCTCGCTCCCTAGAGCGATGAGCTCTGGAGGTGGCAGTGCGGCCGGTTCAGTCTCTCCGCGACTTGCAACAGGGTGTCAGTCCAGGTGGATTCCGACTTCCATTGTCGGGATGACATGGTGCCTGGATTGGCTCTGTAACATCAGCAGAGAGTGGACTTCAGCCTGCTCTCTGCTGAAAACGGGTCACAGGAGTGCAAAACTAATTAGCACTCCTGTGATCCATAGGAGAAGTACAGCCAAACGAGCTTTGGCTATACTTCTCTTTTAAAGAGACCCTGTCCTCACATCATTTCTTTAAACAACAAACTTCCCATAAGATAATATGTGCAAATAATGTATAAAGCCTCCCTTATATAGACATCGAAAAGCACAGAGACGGCTGCTGGGCACCACCATCTTGGATGTGATGTCAGCAGACTCAGAGCTGTCACTCAAGTGACCCTCTATAGCAGGGATATGCAATTAGCGGACCTCCAGCTGTTGCAGAACTACAAGTCCCATGAGGCCTAGCAAGATTCTGACAGCCACAAGCATGACACCCAGAGGCATGATGGGACTTGTAGTTTTTCAACAGCTGGAGGTCGTCCACTAATTGCATATCCCTGCTCTATAGCATGGGTGCTCAACCTGTGGCCCTCCAGCTGTTGCAGAACTACAAGTCCCATGAGGCATTGCAAGCTGCTGACAGTTACAAGCATGGATCCCAAAGGCAGAGGCATGATGGGACTTGTAGTTCTGCAACAGCTGGAGGGGCATAGGTTGAGCACCCATGCTCTATAGCAGTGATGGTGAACCTTGGCACCCCAGATGTTTTGAAACTACATTTCCCATGATGCTCATGCACTCTGCAGTGTAGCTGAGCATCATGGGAAATGTAGTTCCAAAACATCTGGGGTGCCAAGGTTTGCCATCACTGCTCTATAGTATTCCCCTTCACTCCTCCCCAGCAGCTACATAAAAGGTTCTGTAGCAAAATGAGGGCGGGGATGGAGGAGCTGGGCCAGCACAAACCGTAAATAAACACTTTCAGAAAAGGAGAAGGCTATGACTTGCAAGAAGGGGAGGGACTGCGTTAGGGAATTCACTCCTCCTGGAGTAGTCAAATCTCCAAATTCAAAGGCAGATCAATAAAAAAAAAAAATGGTTTATGGAAAAGAAAAAACACTGTAAATAAGCGTTTAAAGCTGAATTATAGGTTTGATCTTTATTCCATACTTCGCACAAAGTAAGTGCAAATCTCATACCTGAGGGGCTGTCAAGGAGCCTGAATCTGAACCTGGTATTCATTGAAAAAAATACAAGGCATTCTGTAAATGGCAGCAGTGCTGAGTGAGCAACTCCCTGTGGTCAGTGTGCAGAGGACCCTGGAGGTTTTGTGACAATGACCACGGCAATCCCTCAGTTAGCATACTAAAAATGCTGGCACCATGCCCAATCAGAGCAGCCTGGGATTCTGGTGGAGCAGGGGGGGCTGGAGCTGCTGTAGATAGGTATGGGTACCTCTTGGTGCCTGCATGATGTACCAGTCAGCAAAACTTTTTTGCAAAACAAAAGTCACTTTAAAAAAAAATGATAGTTCACTTTATGATGCAACGATCACCTTCTGTTATCTTGTGTTGGGCTGCACTGTGAAATAGGAGCCGTGTGTCCTCCATAGTCACAGACAGGAGTGCTGGTAGAGAGATCCTAGAAAACAAATCACTATTATTAATATACATATGGGAATAAGAGACACGGGACATAGAAAACACATTGAACAAGATGCCATAACATATCTCCCTTTCTGGATGGGACCGAGGGACACCTATTAGCAAATGTATGTAGGCATAGGACCCCCCCCCTCCCCTCCCGCCACACCCCATTAAAGGAAAACTATACAAAAAAAAAAAGATTGGTTAAACCCACAAGTGTTTTTTTTACCACTACTATTCCTTTATATTGGCTTATGAAGTTTACAATTGTAACAATTTAGAAATCAGATGAAAGGTTTAGCACTGGGAAACACTTTTTGATAAATAAATATTGCATTTGATATAAAACTATA
Source organism: Lithobates clamitans (assembly GCA_037952925.1). Lineage (NCBI taxonomy): Eukaryota > Metazoa > Chordata > Amphibia > Anura > Ranidae > Lithobates > Lithobates clamitans. The sequence continues at coordinate 432,053 of JBBGZY010001823.1, forward strand.
GAGATCAGACCAAAATGAGGGACAAATGAGGAGGAAAGAGGGACATTATTACAAAGTACAAATCAGGGACAGTTGGGAAGTATGCATCTAAAAATGATGGAAATGAAAATCATTATTAGGGACCTCAGTGAGAGCAGCCACTGAATACCGGACCCGACACTCATGTCAATGGGAACAGTATGCCTCGTTTCCACCGAGCGGATTGGTTCGGTTGGGTACGGTACGCTATTTTGGGTGTTTCCATTATGAAAGCGGCCCATACAACCGAACCGTTCCATTCAGGGTCCTGCTTCAGATGTGGGGCCATAGAAAATGGAACGGTTCGGTTAGGGCGGAGCTACGATACTTTACACTGATTGGTGGACGTGTGACGCCATGACGGCATTTTTTCTAAACCCACGTATGGCCCCTGTCGGTCCGACTTGCAGTGGAAACGCTCGCCTGAATAGGCCGGACCATTCTAGGCCGTCCAAACTGATCCGACCCGAACCGATCCGCTCGGTGGAAACGAGGCACTAGTTTTCCAGGAACCAGTTAACATCACTTTTAAAAAGGGGGTCTCCAAACTTTTCTGTATGAGGGCCACATTGTGTATTTTACAGCACAGTCGTGTAGTGGATAGCACTTTCACCTAGCAGCAACAGGGTCGCTGGTTCAAATCCCGACCACGACACCATCTGCCTGGAGTTTGCATGTTCTCCCTGTGCCTGCGTGGGTTTCCTCCGGGTGCTCCGGTTTCCTCCCACATTCCAAAGACATGCTGGTAGGTTAATTAGATCCTGTCTAAAAAATTGGCCAAAATCTGAGTATGTGTTTGTAAGCGCGTCGGGACCCTATGGGGTAAAGGACCACGCTATACCGCAGATGGACACCGGCGGCAAAAGCGTGCTGAGGCGATTCAGTTCGCATAGGTAGCGCTATACAAGTCACTCATTCATTCATTCATTCAATATTCACGGGTCAAACATAAATCAGTTTTATAAATTCATGAATACACTTTAAACTAATAAGTAAGCTCCAAGAAGTAACTTCACATCAGAAGCCCCCCTTCACACCAGAACACCCCCCCCCCCCTTTTTAAACACTTAAGGACCGGGCCTCTTTTTGAGATTTGGAGTTTACAAGATAAAATCAGTTTTTTGTTTTTGCTAGAAAATTACTTAGAAGCCCCAAACATTATATATTGTTTTTTTCTCGAACACCCTAGAGAACAAAATGGCGGTCATTGCAATACTTTCTGTCACACCGTATTTACGCAGCGGTCTAAAAATACACTTTTGAATTAAAAAATAAGACAACAGTAAAGCCCAATTTTTTTTTTATATTGTGAAAGATAATGTTACACCGAGTAAATTGATACCCGACATGTCACGCTTCAAAATTGCGCCCGCTCGTTGAATGGCGACAAACTTTTACCCTTAAAAATCTCCGAAGGCAATATTTAAAAAATTATACAGGCTGCATGTTTTGAGTTACAGAGGAGGTCTAGAACTAGAATTATTGCTCTCGCTTGAACGATTGCGATAATACCTCACATGGGTGGTTTGCATATACGGGCGCTACTCACGTATGCGTTCACTTCTGCACGAGAGCTTGGCGGGACGGGCGCGTTGTTTTTTCTTATTTATTTTACCTTTTTACCTGTTCGTAATTGTGGGGGTGGGCTCAAAAAAAATTTGGGGGGTATTTTCTTTTCTTTTACAGTTTTTTTTCACATTTTTTTTTTTACTAAACTTTTTTCTTTTTTTTTTTTAAGGGAAAGAGTCCCTTATGTTATTTTTTGGCAGCAGGTTCACTTTAATAAAACATCAGGGGTCTACTCATCACATCTGGGTCAAAAAACAGGAAGAGACATTCGCTGGTCGAGTTCAGAGAGACTGGGACTATGACAGTGCCATTGCATGCCATACTGTGCCATCGCAAGGTGTACAGTGCCATTGCTGCTGTACTGTGCCAATGCATGCTGTACATTGCCATCGTACTGTGCCATCGTACTGCACCATCACATGACGTACAGTGCCATCGCATGATTTACAGTGCCATCGTACTGTGCCATCACATGACGTACTGTGCCATCACATGATGTACAGTGCCATCATACTGTGCCATCACATGATGTACAGTGCCATTGTACTGTGCCATCACATGACGTACTGTGCCATCACATGATGTACAGTGCCATTGTACTGTGCCATCGCATGACGTACAGTGCCATCACATGATGTACAGTGCCATTGTACTGTGCCATCACATGACGTACTGTGCCATCACATGATGTACAGTGCCATTGTACTGTGCCATCGCATGACGTACAGTGCCATCGCATAACGTACAGTGCCATCATACTGTGCCATCGCATGACGTACAGTGCCATCGCATGACGTACAGTGCCATCATACTGTGCCATCGCATAACGTACCGTGCCATTGCATGATGTATAGTGCCATCGCATAACGTACAGTGTCATCGTACAGTGCCATCGCATGACGTACAGTGCCATCATACTGTGCCATCGCATAACGTACAGTGCCATCATACTGTGCCATCGCATGACGTACAGTGCCATCGTACTGTGCCATCACATGATGTACAGTGCCATCATACTGTGCCACCACATGATGTACAGTGCCATTGCACTGTGTCATCGCATGACGTACAGTGCCATCGTACTGTGCCATGGCATGACGTACAGTGCCATCGCATTGAGTACAGTTCCATCGCATGATGTACAGTGCCATCGCATTAAGTACAGTGCCATCGCATAACGTACCGTGCCATTGCATGATGTACAGTGCCATCGCATAACGTACAGTGCCATTGCATGACGTACAGTGCCATCGCATGGTGTAGAGTGCCATCACATAACATACAGTGCCATCGCATGACGTACAGTGCCATCACATAACATACAGTGCCATCGTACAGTGCCATCGCATGACGTACAGTGCCATCGCATAACGTACAGTGCCATCATACTATGCCATCGCATGATGTACAGTGCCATCATACTGTGCCACCACATGATGTACAGTGCCATCGTACTGTGCCATCACATGACTTACAGTGGCATCATACTGTGCCACAACATGATGTACAGTGCCATCGTACTGTGCCATCACATGACGTACAGTGCCATCGTACTGTGCCACCACATGATGTACAGTGCCATTGTACTGTGCCATCGCATGACGTACAGTGCCATCATACAGTGCCATCACATAATGTACAGTGCCATCATACCTTGCCATCGCATGACGTACAGTGCCATCATACTGTGCCATCACATGACGTACAGTGCCATCATACTGTGCCACCACATGATGTACTGTGCCATTGCATGACGTACAGTGCCATCATACTGTGCCACCACATGATGTACAGTGCCATTGTACTGTGCCATCGCATAACGTAGAGTGCCATTGCATGACGTACAGTGCCATCGCATGATGTAGAGTGCCATCGCATAACGTACAGTGCCATCGTACAGTGCCATCACATAACGTACAGTGCCATTGCATGACATACAGTGCCATCGCATAACGTACAGTGCCATCGCATAACGTACAGTGCCATCGCATAACGTACAGTGCCATCATACAGTGCCATCGCATTACGTACAGTGCCATCATACTATGCCATCGCATGATGTACAGTGCCATCGTACAGTGGCATCGCACTGTACGGCATGCCTAGTTGTCATGCTAATCCTTTTGCTTCAATCTATTCTCAGTGACTGACACAGACCAAGCATTCAGATTGGGAAAGCATGCCGCCTTCACTTGCTGCATGCTTGCTCTGTCTCCTTGACTCAGAAGGTGATGAAGTCAGAGGCGGCCATGTCTGCGGGCGAGGACTCACCCAGAGTTTGGCGGTCTGGTCATGTGAGCAGGTTAGAAGTTTTGTATCCCGGCAGCAGAAGTGACAGGAGCTCACCGCACCTCTGTGTCCTCTCAGGATCTGGAATGGGATCTGCAGGAAAAGAGCAGATTTATAACAAACATTAGACATTGTCCGGGCTTCCTGAAATCTGTATTCATATTATCTTCCCACAACACAGACTGAGACCTCATCAGATGGCTGGAGGTTTCCTGAGCCCCCCCAATCTGCACACCATGACCCCCCAACACTATGACAGCCTGACCAGTGAATGACCTGAGACAATCTGTCACTCCTCCACTCCTTCTCCCCGCTGTCCTCCAGGACAAGCTCGGCCTCCTGTACACACAGAGGATCCATGTGGCTGCACTTCCGGAGTCCCCGTCTCCATGGAGACCAGCTACAACGAGGCAAATCCAAGGAGAACGAGCAGCGTCTCTACGGAAACCAGCTTGTTCCCGCCCACTAGAAGCCCAGCCAAATGATTGCAAAGGATGAGCAAGTGGGCGGAGCTTGCGTTAATAGCTGCCTAATCTGTACACTGAGCTCTGTGTGCGCTGCACGGCTGTCTTCTGTCACTTGGTTGTACTTTCAAAGGAAGATTTGATCTTTGCAGAGCTGGTTTAAGTAGAGTGGAGCAGCCCTGCTATACTATATAATTTAACACTGAGTTCAGCCATAAATGCAGTCTCTGACCATCTCCTGTATTATGTCTGCAGTCCAGGGGCGGACTGACCATTGAGCCACTCGGGCACTGCCCGAGGGCCCTGGGCCACTAGGGGGCCCCATCAGGGTTGCCAGCCTCAGTAAAACCAGGGACAGTATGTATAAATCTGTGTTTTTTTTACATCTGTCTGTGTATACTGTGTGTACATGTATGTGTATACTGTGTGATTGTATATTGTGTGTGTGTGTACTGTGTGGCCCCATAATCTCCTATTGCCCGGGGGCCCCATAATCTCCTATTGCCCGGGGGCCCCATAATCTCCTATTGCCCGGGGGCCCCATGAGTTATCAGTCCGCCCCTGCTGCAGTCTCTGATCATTTCTGGTATCATGTCTGCAGTCTCTGACCATCTCTGGTATCATGTCTGCAGTCTCTGACCATCTCCTGTATTATGTCTGCAGTCTCTGACCATCTCTGGTATCATGTCTGCAGTCTCTGACCATCTCCTGTATTATGTCTGCAGTCTCTGACCATCTCCTGTATCATGTCTGCAGTCTCTGACCATCTCTTGTAGTATGTCTGCAGTCTCTGACCATCTCTGGTATCATGTCTGCAGTCTCTGACCATCTCTTGTATTATGTCTGCAGTCTCTGACCATCTCTGGTATCATGTCTGCAGTCTCTGACCATCGCCTGTATTATGTCTGCAGTCTCTGACCATCTCTGGTATCATGTCTGCAGTCTCTGACCATCTCTTGTATTATGTCTGCAGTCTCTGACCATCTCTGGTATCATGTCTGCAGTCTCTGACCATCTCCTGTATTATGTCTGCAGTCTCTGACCATCTCTGGTATCATGTCTGCAGTCTCTGACCATCTCTTGTATTATGTCTGCAGTCTCTGACCATCTCTGGTATCATGTCTGCAGTCTCTGACCATCGCCTGTATTATGTCTGCAGTCTCTGACCATCTCCTGTATTATGTCTGCAGTCTCTGACCATCTCCTGTATCATGTCTGCAGTCTCTGACCATCTCCTGTATCATGTCTGCAGTCTCTGACCATCTCCTGTATCATGTCTGCAGTCTCTGACCATCTCCTGTATTATGTCTGCTGTCTCTGACCATCTCCTGTATCATGTCTGCAGTCTCTGACCATCTCCTGTATTATGTCTGCAGTCTCTGACCATCTCCTGTATCATGTCTGCAGTCTCTGACCATCTCCTGTATCATGTCTGCAGTCTCTGACCATCTCCTGTATTATGTCTGCAGTCTCTGACCATCTCCTGTATCATGTCTGCAGTCTCTGACCATCTCCTGTATCATGTCTGCAGTCTCTGACCATCTCCTGTATTATGTCTGCAGTCTCTGACCATCTCCTGTATCATGTCTGCAGTCTCTCACCATCTCCTGTATCATGTCTGCAGTCTCTCACCATTAAGGATGATCTCAGGCAGCCGCCGGCAGTGAGACATTTCTCGATCTCTGCAGACGCAGATCGGGAAAATATCTCACTGCCTGCCACTAGCGCTGTGCAGTGCCGACTTCCTGGCAGGCTCTGCACGTGCGAGTTGCGAACACCCCTGAGATCATCCTTACTGACCATATCTTGTATCGACTCGGGGATTGGGACTGATACGTACACACGCTACTGTGCATGCGCGATCGCTATCTGGCCATTTACAAGGGTTTTGTTAGGATTTATGTATCTACCTGCCTGCATTTTACTAATCTGATGTAAGTGCATTACCTTTTATTAAATTTGAAGCTGATACAGTATCACACTATGTGGAGTCTTTTGTTCCATATATACTTCAGCTAGATGACCCATTGATAGTTTTTGGCACTACTTCCTGGTTTGTTGAGAGCCTTCTGGTTTACCATTTAACTTCCTAAGATCCGCGCTATAGCCGAATGATGGCTGCAGCGTCGACCAATTTTGCCGGGAGTATGTCAATAGACATCCTCCCGTGCCCGAGAGGCCTGCGCACCCCCTGCAGGACGCTGCGGCGCGCTCTGTGATCAGCAAATCTATGAGACTCGGCCGATCACAGATCGGAGTAGGGGGTCGATCCCGACCCCTTACCATGTGATCAGCTGTTAGCCAATGACAGCTGATCATGTGATGTAAACAGAGCCGGTAATCGGCTATTTTTTCTCCTCGCGCTGACAGCGTGAGAAAAAAAAAAGCCGATCACCGGCGGGTCTCAGAGGGACATCAGACCCGAGCAAGGAGAGCTGCCGCCAGCTCATCTGTGCCTACCTGTGCCACCTGCCAGTGCATAACAGCACCACCTACCAGTGCCCAAAGTGTCACCCATCAGTGCCCACAGTTCCACCTATCAGTGCCCACAGTGCCACCTATCAGTGTCACCAATTAGTCCCTCATCAACAGTGGTGCCCATCAGTGTCACCTGCCAGTGCCCATCAGTTCCACCTATCAGTGCCCATCAGTGCCATCTATCAGTGGTACCTATCAGTAACACCTATCAGTGCCCATCAGTGTCACCTACCAGTGCCCATCAGTGCCACCCATCAGGGCTCATCAGTGCCATCTTATCAGTGCCCATCAGTGCCACCTTATCGGTCCCCATCAGTGCTGCCTTATCTGTGCCTATCAGTGCCACCTTATCGGTCCCCATCAGTGCTGCCTTATCTGTGCCTATCAGTGCCGCCTTATCTGTGCCCATCAGTGCCGCCTCATCAGCGCATATCAATGAAGGAGAAAAATTACCTGTTTGCAAAATTGTGGACAAACAGGTTGGACCATACTCAACGACAACCTCCCTGATCTGTGTACTTCATCTGGGAAGTACTGAAGAGGACCAACATGAAAACCAGTGAATTGGCATTTTCAGAAGGTCAGGCATGGCGTCCCTGTATTTCTTGCACGATAAAAAGACTTTAACCCTTTCCCTGGCAGAGTCTTGTTTGTTTTCTTTGTGTTTTTTTTTTGTGCACTCACGTTTAAAAAATTACTTTTCAGACCATACAAGTCTATGGGCACGCAACAACCACGAGGTCAATAGAAAGTCAAATGCACCTGTCAATGATTTCTGAGGCTAGGTGCACACCTAACATGGGTGTGGATCTGACCGGAATGCTGTGCGTCCCAGTTCTCCGTTTCAGGGCCGAATCTTTGCCTGAATTCAGTCCTGGAACGGAGCTAAAGACGCACCGCAAGCCGATCTGGAGATATGTGAACCGGCTTCATAGAGAACCTGATCTGTGTACTTCATCTGGGAAGTACTGAAAAGGACCAACATGAAAACCAGTGAATTGGCATTTTCAGAAGGTCAGGCATGGTGTCCCTGTATTTCTTGCATATTAAAAAGACTTTAACCCTTTCCCTGGCAGAGCCTAACACGGGCGTGGATCAGACCGGAACGCTGTGCGTCCCAGTTCTCCGTTTCAGGGCCGAATCTTTGCCTGAATTCAGCCCTGGAACGGAGCTAAAGACGCACCGCAGACCTCCACGCTGTGACACCCAGTCAACCTTCATATTGCACCGTCTGCTTGGAGAAGGAGGATTTGATTCAGCTACTGGTAGACTTAATTATGTCGCTCTGCCTTATGGAGGGGAGGAGGGGAGGAGCCGGGAACACAAAATTAAGAAAGCTCTCCCTGTCATAGATATCAGAAGACAGTCCGTCATCCAGCCTTGCAGCCTTCATCAATAACTACTTCTGATGCCTCCTCAGTGCTAGTTACATCCTTTTCCATCCATGAAGAACCGTTCTTTCCTATAACACAAATTACTTATGTCTTTTCTCTCATTCGGGTCTTTCTGGCAACTCATTGTGCAACCAAGAAGATCATGGCCATCAAGTCGGTTGTGAAGACTTCAGATCAACGTGACGACATTGAAACAGAGCAGAAGGTCATGCAGATGGCGGCAGGGTGTCCATTCCTCACCCAGCTTTACACCACTTTTCAGACCCGCCGCCTGTTTCGTTATGGAATACATCTCTGGAGGGGATCTGTTTGATTTCACCTTAAAACATTTCCCTTTTGACATTTCAGTCATAAGGTAATTCTCATCACCACAATGAGAATAGAATAGAAAGCAATCTTCATAATATATATCGTTTTACAATCCAGGCTTTAGAAGTTTAGAATTACATTGGACTCCATTAGAATGCTTAGCTACATCAGTCCACCCAGATCTGACATAGATAATTTCGAGTAATGTCACTCCGTCCCCCATAAATATATGAGGGAAACAATACACAGCAGGGGACACCATGCCTCTCCCAAGCTTACATACTCTATATTATCATAGTAGGGTTGGGGTTCAAAGTAGACTGTTCATACACATGGCATTCTGCAATCCCAGTTCTCCCACAGCGGGCAGTGATTGCACCATGTGGGGAAGGAGATGAAGGCAGTCCAGAGTCACCTGGTAACACGTCACAGTTTAACCCCTTTACACCGGAGCCTCCCTGTTCTTTAAGAGGTTTCTGATGCCGGGAGGGGGAGCGGGGCTTTCTGATCATGTGACCGCCATGATTGGCTGTCACAGTGGTCACATGATCAGAAAGCTTCCCTTCGCATGTAGAGATTGGAAGTTTTCCTTTAACCACCGGTAACTGTGCCAGAAGTGCGCTCTCAGGACAGCTCTGTTTACATTCTGGTACCCATATATGCGGCCTCTCAGTGTTAAGACCCACCTAGAGGCCATATATATGCATACCGCCAGCATGACGGAGTCACCACTTCTGGACCAGTGATGTACCGGTAACTCATCATCACCCTGGTACTGTTTTTTTAGCGGTGGCGGTCTAACTAGCCGCTGGATTGGTTTTACAAGTCCCCACTCCTGTCACCTTCTACAGCTTTCTCAGGCTCTTCAGTCCCACCGGGAGACCCAGACAACCAGCTGGCACATCTGCTGTCTGGTCAGACAGCTGAACAAAGCCATGATCAGCTTTGATCGTCTCTCCGCTATGGTAACCTGGAAGCGAGGACCTGACATCACTTCTGGTTTACTCAGATGTTAACGGCACTATTTTTAAGAAATCGAAGCATTCAAAAACACAGATCTTGGTGTTGTGAATGCTTTTAAGGGCAGATGAGGGACTTGGGGTCTTATGGTACCTGTCACATGCCTATTTCTGTGACAAGGATGCTTACAGCCTGGATCCTACCAATGGGTTCTCCCAGGAGACTCTGGACTCTGGCAAAACCAGAAATGGTGAGCAGGTGACATATCCAGAACTCTAATATAACCTAAATAACCTCAGAGGTGGGGCCGGTAATAGGATAGAGCCAGGTACTGCCCCCCTGCCCATGGATAATGTTTCTACTTAAATCTAATGACTGTAAAATGTAATTTCTTCAGAATCGAATTTTTTTCTCTTTTATAGATTTATTGCAGCGGAAATATCCTGCGGATTGGAGTTCCTCCACATGCGTGGCATCGTTCATAGGGACATCAAGGGAGGCAACATCCTACTGGACAACAAAGGTCATGTCCGTATTGCAGACTATGGACTGGCCATAACGGATCTGTTCGGTGATACGAAGGTGACAGGAGTAGCCGGAACAATCGGATTCATGGCCCCAGAAGTAAGTCACGCTCTGTTTACACATCACTAGACCTCATCTATTCAGTATATCACAATCCATTCACTATCCCTCTGATACTTAATTTGTTAATATATGTCCATTGGGGGGCAGCCATTGCGTATGCCGGCTCTGTCTCCTGGTTTAGCTGTTGGGCACAGTGGTTGTTCTTTGCTATTCCTCTTGCTTAAAGTGAGCCTAGCTACAATATCTATAATGGACATATGAAATAGTGAACATATATGTAAAAAACTACATCATATATGTAAACTACAACAATATATGTAAAAAAAAACTACAACATATATGTAAAAAACTACATCAAGATTAATGTTACAATGATTTCTACTGGAGAGCAGATATCACTACCTGCACTCTCTTACACAGAATTACTGCCCATTCATAAAATGCATGCCACTGTGTAGAGCCTGTGCTATCCTACTAAATTCTGTATACTTAACATAACAAAGAAAACTCTGATTTGATTAGGGTGAGTCACATGACTACGCTCTCCTTTAAGTATTTTTTTATGTTTACACCCATTCCCTGTAATAGCACTCAAAGTCCCAATTCCACCGCTGTGGTTTATAAATGTCATTTTTATGAAAGTAGCGCTATTACCACAGTAATGTCATACTGCTGCTTTGTAAATGCCTCCCTTAGAATACATGTTCAATGAATATATATTATTGTTTCCCCTATAAAATGAATGTAAGTTTGTAGGAACTAAGTAACTGATTTCTCTTCTCTGATTGGCAGGTTATCAACGGCGACTTCTACCAGTTTGAACCCGACTGGTTTTCAATGGGTGTTGTCATATACATGATGGCTACGGGCACTGTGCCGTTCTGTGCCTAGACCACGCAAAAATACAGGAAGGCTGTGAGTTTTGAAAATCCTGTTTACCCCCCCGGACATGGACCCACACCTGAGGGACTTCATAAAAGGAGTAAGTACAAGACATTTTCTAATTCTGAAGAGGCACAGAGAAGGTTTCTAGGCCTACTGCTGCTGCTTTAGGGGTATAATGTAGGGGGATTGCCAAGTCTGGTTGTCAGCTGGACTGTTGAGTAGTTTGGCCTCTTCATCCTACGGTGAAGATCCAATGGGAATACTTCATCCTGGGGCTGAGGGCTCAGAAGATGCCATATGGGCATCACAGATCACTGATGTGCACATTGTTTAAGGTTATTAAAGCAGAACCCCCCCCATTTACCAATGTTTTGAACATAGTGGGGAGGATTAGATCACCTGCCGTCATTTTAATGTTGTCTGTGTCCCTGTTGGGGACATTTTGTTTCATATCCTGTCCTGGGGACACAAAAAATCTCACCTAGGAGGGACATAGAAAGCAACCACAACCTAACAGGGAGGTTCTAACCCTTTCCAACTCCATTCATCTAACTGCTTTTATCGCCCTGTGCTGATAAATTATGTTAATGAGAAGAAAAAAAAGATCTTTAAACAAAAAAACGAATCTCCTCCCTTTTTTTGTGGCTGTCACCGCCAATCTAAAGAGCTCAGGCAGTTAGAAGTGATCTAATGGCGGCACAGCATAAAGTGTACTCATTTGTTGTGCTGGAATATGATCTACACTTCAGTAGACAGACATCCAGCACCTGTACTTGGCTATATGTGTGTCTTCACATGCTATGATCCTCCAATGGGTGAAAGGACCGCCCAGGAGGAGACGCACTGTAGTCAGAGGGTTTTTTTTTTTTCTTTCTAAAAAGTGAAAAATAAACTGAAAATAACTCTTAATTTCTCTTTTATAGCTGCTATGCAAATGTCCGGACAAGAGGCTTGGAGTCGGCAGAGACATAAGACGCCATCCATTCATGAGGCCCATCAATTGGAAGTTACTGGAAAAAGGGAAAGGACGGCCCCCTTTCTCAGTAAGTACACAAATCTTTATAGGATGAGGATTCAAACAGAAGACTGTTACACACTGTAAGGAGCATTGCTGTGTCCTTTTAGCTAATGTAGGGGCACAGACATATCCCAGCCTACGGGAAAACCTCACAGATAATTAGTTGATATTTCATTTTCTACGGGAAAAGGAAATAAGAATTAAATTAAATTAAATTAGAATTTCTATGCATTAGACACAATGGGGTTGATTTACTAAAACTGGAGAGTGCAAAATCTGGTGCAGCTGTGTATGGTAACCAATCAGTTTCTAACTTTCAGCTTGTTCGATAAAATAGAGAGGTTAGGGCTAGGTCCCTCTTTCTCTGCCTCTAGAGTTTACAAGCAATAAATCCTTAGAATGCAGGGTGGGGGTGGGGGTGGGGGTGGGGTTTGACAAAAAAAATGACAGCTGATTGGTTTCCATGCAGAGCTGCACCAGGTTTTGCACTCTCAAGTTTTAGTAAATAAACCCCATTGGTGCACAGCTGGGAGTGACAGTTGAAGTGAGAAGGTGCAATGGTACATAATACAATGTCTGGGATGTCTAGGACATGTGACTTCAGCCATCATGATGTGGTGGAAGGCATGGGACCAGACATGTAGTTTGCTTCTAGATTTGTATCCTATCTACTCTCCCACTGCATGGAAAGAGGAAGAAGGTTCTAGGTTTATTCAGGATGTATTCAGGATGTTGGTCAATGTTAAAGCCCAATAAAAAAAACAACTTGCAGTAACCAAACACCACCCCCACCCTGCATTCTAAGGATTTATTGCTTGTAAACTCTAGAGGCAGAGAAAGAGGGACCTAGCCCTAACCTCTCTGCATCATCATGTACAATACAAGCCTATCAGTCCTCTTTTTTATGTGAGGAGGTAAGCATGTGACCGGGAGGGACCAGTTGCACAGATAAAGGCTATCCAAAGCAAGGAATAAATTATTACATCTTATTCCTCTACCCCTAGGCAAGAAATGACCCCCTCCCACAAATACCACAAGGGGAGGTTTTAATTGTTTCTGGAATTGGGCTTTAAGCAATATCCTGATATTTACTCAGACATCTATGAATACAGAATCTCACATTTGTTTTTTCTTTTTGCAGCCCTTGGACATGGACTTGGAAATGCACTCTCGACTTCCTCCATCAGCGATAGATGGAAAGGCATTGGACATTCCAGGAAGGAAAATATACATGCCTGGATTCATAAACATCAACAGGCTGTGAGCGCGCCTGTCAACCTTCCAAAGACATTGCTGTCATCTTCAGAGGACCCAGATGATGAAGAAAACCATCTAAAGATATTGTGATGTCCACCCAGCCTGCAGCTGTGTGCAGTCAGCCTATGTTACGCTATGGGACGGAGCAGTCGGGCAGTCGGGGAACACAGCCACAAGTCCTAATTTGTGTGCATTCAGGGCCACTCATCCACGCCTGCACACCTATTTAATTAGGACCCGGACTGGGTTTGTCCAGCTGCTGCGTCCCCTTACAGGGGTGGACGGACATGATGATGAAGATTCCTCATATTTGGACAATACTTCTTGATGTGACATAATACCCGGATTGGACAATTTGGAGAGGACAGTTCACCTATAAAGACATTGATATCATCTTCATAAGATCCAGATGAACAAAGATTCCTCATATTTGGACATTACTTCTTGATATTCATCAAACAAGAAGTCTCAAACTGAAAACCATCAAAAGATATTGTGATGTCCACCCACAGATGTATAATCTAGGGAGTAATCCGATCGCCTTCGGGGGTCAGGAAGGAATTTTTTCCCTGTTGGAGAAAGGTACACCACGCTTCATCAGGGTTTTTTTCGCCTTCCCCTACATCAATTGTGGGGTCTGGATAATCATACAAAAAAAAACAAAAAACTGTACAGAGGAGCCTTGACGAGGCAGTGCAGCTTCCACATACATTTGCAAATGTGTGCAATGTGACTGCCTGCATGGGGATGCACGGAGCGCCTGTACCCACGGCCCTCACACGAGGTATGGATTCATACATCTTGTATGAACAAGGCCTTAGGACCTCACTTTACAGAGGAGCCATGGCGAAGAAGTGCGGCTACCCCATTTGCAAATGTGTGCAACTAAGACCTTGTTTTTAATGTAAATTATTAGATTGTGCCATTTTGTTTTAATTGCAGGCTAGTTGGTAAATGTGTTGGGAAACCTGCTGTAGCTGTCCTGTTTTGTACACTGTTTTTAGACAAAACTTTAATAAATACTACAATTATAAAAAAAAAACTGGGGTAGTTGTCATGCTTTGTACAATGTTTTTAGATAATATGGTAATAAAAAACGGCAATTATAAAAAAAAACTGGGGTAGTTGTTCTATTTTGTATAGTTGGCACTAATGATGGGGCACTATTCCTCCCACCAACACTAATGATGGGGCACTATACCTCCCACTGACACTAATGGTGGGGCACGTTTCCTTCCACTGACACTAATGATGGGGCACTTTTCCTCCCACTGACACTAATGATGGGGCACTATTCCTCCCACTGACACCAATGATGGGGCACAATTCCACCCACTGACACCAATGATGGGGCACTATTCCACCCACTGACACCAATGATGGGGCACTATTCCACCCACTGACACCAATGATGGGGCACTATTTTGCCTACTGACACCAATGATGGGGCACTTTTCCTCCCACTGACACCAATGATGGGGCACTATTTCTCCCACTGACACTAATGATGGGGCACTTTTCCTCCTACTAACACTAACGATGGGGCACTATGCCTCCCACTGACACCAATGATGGAGCACGATTCCACCCACTGCCACCAATGATGGGACACTAATCCGCACACTGACACCAGTGATGAGGCACAATTCCTCCCCCTAACACCAAAGGTGCATTGCTTACTCCTACTGATGTCAGGACATTTCTACTTCCAATTGCTACAGTCTGTCTAATAAAGGTCTGAAGGACAGTGAACTGGCTATTTGTATAGAAAGTTAGGAGACCCCTGTTATAGAGGAATCCTGACTGCGGCCTTGTGAGAACATCACACCCTCCAGTGACATGGCTGGCTGTGTCTGCAGGCTGATCACTTGCCTTGTCATGTGATTTCTGTATCCCGGCAGTGAAGGTGAACAAAGCTCATCGCACCGGTGTCCCCTCAAGATTTGTGATGTGACCCCCTTCAGAAATATGGCCACCGGACCGGTGATCTAAGAGAAGAGGTCACTCCCCCACATGGTCTCTGCTGTCTTCCAGGACAGGCTGAGTGTCCTGTACACATAGAAGAGCCATTCTTCTGTATCTCTGGGGTTAGCATCTCCCTGGAGACCAGCTATGGCAGGCTGCTGATCCAATCCAGGCAGAGTGGGCAGGGTTTCCATGGAGACCAGCTATGGCGGCCTGTAAGGATAATCCAGGGAGAGTGGGCAAGGTTTCCATGGAGACCAGCAATGGTCGCCTATGAGGCCAAACCAGGGAGAATGGGAAGGGTCTCCATGGAGATCAGGTATGGCAGCCTGAGTCCAATCCAGGCAACGTTTCCATATATGCTAGCTATAGCGGCCTGTGAGTCCAATCCAGGCAGAGTGAGCATGGTTTCCATGGATACCAGTTATGGTGGCCTATGAGTCCAATCCAGGCAGAGTGAACAGGGTTCCCATGGAGACCAGCTATGGCGGCATACGAGTCCAATCCAGGCAGAGTTTTCATGGATACTAGCTATTGCGGCCTGCGAGTCCAATCCAGGCAGAGTGAACAGGGTTCCCATGGAGACCAGCTATGGCGGTATACGAGTCCAATCCAGACAGAGTTTTCATGGATACTAGCTATGGCGGCCTGTGAGTCCAATCCAAGCAGAGCAAGCAGGGTTTCCATGGAGACCAGCTAAGGTGGCCTGCAAGTCCAATCCAGGCAGAGTGAACATGGTTCCCATGGAGACCAGCTATGGCAGCCTGTGACTCCAATCCAGGCAAACTGAGCAGGGTTTCCATGGATACCAGCTATGGCAGCCTGAGTCCAATCCAGGCAGAGTGGGCAAAGTTTCCATGGAGACCAGCTACAATGGCCTGTGAAGCCAATACAGGAAGTGAGCAACAGACATCTCAAGTCTCCTGGAAGTTGCAGAAGCCTCCCGCATTTCTGCGGCGGCACCCGCAAGTGCCTCCCGGGAATGATCAGTGCAGCGGGGATCAGCTGTGATCACAACCTCCTTTGTATAGATTTTTAGCCGACAGCCGCTTCTCCTTCTCTCCCTCCCATGGCTGACGGCTAAAAAGCTATACAGGGAGATCGGTGATAACAGCTGTCCCTCCAGCCACACCGATCATCCCCAGCTTCTCTGTGTACTCCGCCCCTGTCCCCCTCCGTGTCCTTCTCCGCCCCCCTCCTCTCCTCTCCCGCTAGCTGTGGGGGGGAACTAGTAATAGGACACAGTGAGTGAGATCGCTCCTGTGTCCTGTGATTACTGAGCAGAGTAAACTGTGTGTTACTCTGCTCAGTTTATGAATGGACAGGAGCCTCTGTCTCCTGTTCATTCATCTTTAGTGCTGAGAAAGGAACTAGGGAATGTGTCCTCAGTCCCTTTGTCTCAAAGGGGAGATGTCAGGGGTCTGTTTAGACCCCTGATATCTCACCAAAGCCCCCCCTCCCAAAAAATAAAAAATAAAATATTGTAAAAAAAAAAAATTCTAAAAAAAAATGAAAAAAAGTGTAAAAAAATAATTTAAAAAAAAAGCATTGTGAAAAAAATTTAAAACAAATTAACTGTAAAAAAATCAATTATTAAAAGTAAAAAAACTACCGACACCGTCCACTGCCAAAAACCCCCCACCTCCTTCCCCAGAAGCACTGCAAAAAAATACTTAGAAAGGGATTTAAATAATATTTTGCCGCGGAGGGTGGGGGGTGGGGCTGGTGCGTTTGCGGGCGCGAAGCACCACCTTCCTGAAATGAGGTTGCCACCTCCCTGAAATGAGTTTTTGCAGGTTGGGATGTCTGGAGCAGGGTTTCCATGGAGAACCACAGATTTCCTCACAGAAACTCAGACAGATGATAGGAGGATAGCCGAGGGGCGGAGCCAAGACCAGTGTCACATTAGAACTAAATAATAAAAAGCGTTTTATCAACACAATGGGGGACACAACTAGACCATGCTTTACAGGAGTACTGTAGAAAACGATCAAACCGCTGATTTACTACAGCCTGAGTCATTATTCCGCCCTCTGCTGCTCCAGGTGACAGAATGAATCCTGGCCTTGACCACTTCTTCATCATGCGTTGATTTATGGCCCATTCACACTTGTGCAATTTGAGGCACTTCAACCACCACGCTACAATGCAAGAGAAGTCAGTCACCGTACCACACATTGTAACACAATCATAATAAATAGTGCTTGCCTATGTGATATACATATTCCATTGTCCCTTGCTGCAAAAGGTCTGTAAACTACCCCAATGTCCCCCTCCCTCCTCTGAACCACACTTATCCTCCTGCACCCTTCCAAAATCCGGTGATGCCATGAATGGGGTGCCAGCATTAACAACCTTTCATTTCCATGCTTCACCAACTGCCCCACACACTGTGGATGGTTCCAGTGGATCTTCTGATGTTGGTTCTGCAGCTTCCCCTGAGGTGGGGTGAGGCCATCAGAGATATTCAGACCTTTTAAGGCTCGAAGGAAGCTCCCGAGTCATTAGAAAGTGAGGCTGTGAAATTGGTCCTCCCTTCTATATTATATGGGTGTTTCTGCAGCTTCCGCTGAAGACCAGCAGAATCATTTAGACCCCAGGAGACTTGTGGGGAGGTCCTTGCCTGTAGAGATAGAAAACTGTGAAGTCCAGATATATGGACATTCTAGGCTATGATATATGGACATTCTAGGCATTGTAGATCCCCAGGGTGGGTTAGGGCCTTTTATTAAATTGGAGGGAGGAGGAGAAGACATCAAAGAAAAATGAAGACCTTTGGAGGCCAGATATGACATTTGTTTGGTGTTGCGGGTCCATAGGGTGGAAAGGGGCTGTTTTACCCAGTCCCCTAATGTGTGAGGGGATAGTCCGACTAATTTTCTCCCTTGAAAGTCTGGGAGAATGAACCTGGAGCATGGGAAGGGTGGCCTATAAAATATGGAATCTCTGGTATGGGTGGTCCCAAGAGTGGGTGAGGTTGGTTCTGGGCCTCCCTGGTGGTATTGTGCGTTCCTGGGTTGGACAAGGAAAGTTCTTCACAATCCCCCAAAGTAGAGGATGACCATCTTAGAGCCCCTATAGAAGGGAGGTTTGTAACACCCAGACATGTCATATTAGAGAGGATGCTACATCCATCCTACCAACTCCTATACACCATCCAGGGGGGCAAGCTACTCAATAGACCCCCACCTCGGGAGAAGCTCTATAGGCATCCAAATGGTGTAGAGAAGTTGGTGGAGAATGGGAAGGGGAGGCCAAAAAGACAGTTTTAATAAAATCAGTATATAAATTAAAAGCCTTGGGTATGCAAATTTGTCCTAAAGTTGCTGCAGATGCTGCTAAAGCCCAATACACACGGGCCAGATGTTGGGAGACATTGGCCGGTTAATTAAAAACTGGCTGACATTCGGCCCATGTGTAAGGCACCCGGTCCGACAGAAGCGACTGTATTGTTCAGTGGGGGAGATCGCTGTACTAATGTCAGATCGTTAGTACAGCGGCTTAGACTGGAGCTGTCAGTATTTTTTCGTTCAACCCAGCAGGTGTGTACCAGGCAAAAAATTTGGCCTTAACATTAAGGCATCAATAACCTCTGGTCATTAAAGGCTTTTAACAGGCATGGTAGACAGCAGTGGCGCTTATTAAATCTAATTATTGAACTGTATGTTAACTGCACTCTCCATTTATGCCTGTACAAGCTCTTGAATTGTCTCCGAACACCTCCTAACATTCCGAAATGGGAAAAGAGCGAGATCCTTTCACAACGTCTTACTACAGCTCTGGTTACATGATCATCAGTTCAGAAAAACAAAACAAAAAAACACAGAAATAAAGTATTGTTCAGAAGAGTGTCACAGCAAATAGTGTAAGAGACAGATCTCCTGAGGTCTACACAAAATACTTCAGTTTTGAAAAACACACTTTATTTCCTTCCAATATACACCTGTACAGGGCACATTTGTATCTACATAAATATAAATATATACAGTAAAATTTATGGGCTGGGAATTCATTGACACCGGACATCAGCTGTAGAATCCACCGCGGTCACTAATGAGGGATCGGAAGATTTTTTAGCCTGTAAAGAAATGAAAACGAGATTGTGTGTAAGTTCTGGAATTTATTATTCCAAGTCTCAGAGAGTAAAACCGTCATGGATGATCCTCCCATTAAAAAGGAATGTATGGTGGATTTTGTAGGTTTACAATATTATATATACTGTAAATAAATGCAGCACTACATTCATTGAAATACCACTAAACTCCTCCTCCTCCTCCTCATAATCCTCCTCCTCCACTACTACTTAAATATTTTTTACATACAGGCCAACTTTTTAAGAAAACGTAACAGTAGCAGCTTTGCTCATGTAAAATGAGAACCTAACAGGTTGCGATTCTTTAAATTGGTTTTGGTTTTAACCACTTTCAGTACTTAGGAGAGATAGGAGAATATTATTTTATATACATATATATATATACACATATATATATATATACATATATATACACACACACACACACACACATATATATACATACACACACTATAATATATAAATGGCCTTGGGAACAAGTAGTTATTATACCAGGATCTTGGATCTGCAGCCAATTTCTATTACAAGGGATGGTGGTGAATCAACACATGTATCTGGAAGATTGTCCTGCAGTGAATGTTTGCCAAATGTCATATTTAGGATGTTATAAATAGTGTTCTGTGTAATAGGTCCATTTTTGGAAAAACAGGTAAAACCCCCGCAAAAAAAAAAAAAAAAAAAAAAGGGAGAAGGGTGAAGATTAAAAATACATATACAAAACTACAAAAAAAAAAAAAAAATATATATATATATATATATATATATATATATATATATATATATATATATATATATATATATATATATATATATATATATATATATATATATATATATATATATATACACACATACACATACACACATATACACATACATATACATACATACACGTTAAAAAAAAACAAAAAAAAAGCATTGCACACGCTATCTTCTGATCGCGGGTGCAATGCAAGACTCCTGCAGCCCTCTGCCCGCATCTTGTACAGCCAGGCAGTTACCAAATGACAGGAAGCATCAATGAACCACCTAGAGCACTCATCAGCAATAGCTGATGGTGGTTGTAGTTCTCCCATTCACAGAACTCTGTGAATGAATGACGCGGCCGGGTGGGAGGAGAAGATCCAACTCGCTGTCGCAATGGGGGCTGCTCATTCAGTAAAAGGTTACACCCTGGATACGAGTATAGTATGTTAGGAAAGCCGAACGTACCCTTTAAAGAATTGAAAGCAAAAAAAAAAAAAAAAAAATCAACCTTTATATAAAAAAGGATATTGCACAATATAAAAAAAAAAAAAAAAAAAAGAATTAAATCAAAGCAGAACTAAACCCTACTATCCTTTTCAGCCAAGGAAGTTGCCATTTTATCCTCATTTTGATCTGCAGTTGCTATGGTGCTGCTCAGTGATCAGTTAAAGCGGGGTTCCACCCAAATTTTGAACAATATCTGTATGTATTCTCTTCCTTGCCTAGATGCTGACATGCCGTTTAAAAAAATTTAAATGACCATAATTACCTTTTATTTTTCTATTCTTCTTTGCACTTCCTGGTTCTCCTCCCGTGGGAGTAGGCGTGTTTCTAGTCTCTCCCAGACTCCTGGGAGCTAGTCTCAGGCTTCCCAGGATGCCACTGAGCATGTGCGGGAACGAGCGGTGAATGCTGGGAGCACAGCATTCACCACATCCAGGAAATAAATGCTTGTGGGCTTCAAATGCCCACAATGAAGATGGAAACCGCCTGCAGTGAATAATATAAGTTATTCTTTACAACGAAATCTGACACAGGCGGACATATTACACACAATATGTGAGTATGTAATGCTGAGAAAAAAAGTTTGTGAATGAACTCAAAAAAAAAAAAAACGATAGATAGGTGGACCCCCGCTTTAAGACACCAACCATTTGATGACATGACAGTTTGGCTGAGAGTAAAAGTAAATGTGACAGTTATCAGTCACAGCATGCCTTGAATGGAACGGTTTTGGGAAACAATTACACTGAAGGGTTTAGTTCCACTTTAACTTTTGTCATCCCGTGGCTGTATTCTCCAGCTCCATCTGTTCAACCCAAAATATAGAGATCCACCTGAGGAACGGGATCCCAACATTTGGCTTTGTAACATCAATTTTAGCCATCTAAGAACATGTCCTCTAAGAGTCTATGGCTTTCCACCTACCTCTTCAGAAGCTCCCTGGGTGTAATCTTGGCTGCTTCTTCTGTGTCACTAAGATCCACGCTGCTTTCTTCAGAGTCTGTGCTGTCATTGTTTTCTTTTTTATGTTTATGTTTGCCTTTGTGCTTTTGCTTCTTGTGCTTTTTCTTCTGAATTAGACACAGAAAACAAAAAAGAAGACGTTTTAAGACAAGTGTGCTAAAACCTGGAGGTTAAAGCTGCACTCTAGCTAAACAAAAACACAACAACATCTCCCTGGACTGAGTGAGAAGCCAGCTTGGCAATAATACCCTGATGTAAATCCTGAAGCCTGAGCAGTTATTGGCGGTGTTCACAAATGTCTGACAAAGATCAGCCTCTTGTCACCGGTTAAATAATTATTGCAATGTTGCAGTTTGATCTGTGGGAGGAGACTATGGAAATGCTTTTGTCTACCTCTGCAGCAGACTGATGGCATTATTTCAGTCTAGACAAAGTCACAGGACTGAAACTCAAGGACTTTTTTGAATAAGGATACTGTTGTATATGGTGACCGGTTAGGAATGTATTCATGCAGAATTGTAACATTACAGACAGGTCCACTTGAACAAATAAAAGAAGTCTGCACTTCAATTGTGACTCATTAGGACCACCAATGACAATGTCTACATGAAACTTATGGACGTATTTCCTCACCATGACCCGTCTCACCTTCTCCTTCTTGTGTTTGTGCTCTTTTTTCAGTCTGTGCTTTTCTTTATGTCTCTTCTGCTTCGACTTCTTTAAGGAGTCATCCCGACTGAGTGAGGGAGAGTCACAGGTAATCCGAGGGGTCGCTGTGGTGAAAGAAAAACAGGAAAAAAAGTGGTCTTCTATGATCAGGATTATGGTTTAGGTCACATATAGTAAAACCTTCCTCCTTTTTAGACCTTCAAAGTGATATTAAAAACTATTTTTTAATATATAAAAAACAAACATGGTATTACTTACCTGCTCTGTGCAATACCAGTGCACAGAGCAGGTAAGTATACCAGGTTTGTGTATAATAATATAATTTATATATTTATGTGTGTATATATGCTTTTAATATCACTTTGAAGGTCAAAAAAGGAGGAGAGAGTCTTTTTTGCTGTTCTCAGGTTCCCTGCCAGCGCTCCTGGCCCTTCCCTCCTGTGGAGTGCACCACAGCAAGTAGCTTGCTATAGGGGTACCCAAGCAGGCTGGCTCCTAAGCCGCTGCTCTGTGCTCACACACAGAGCCCTGGCTTGATCCCGCCCCTCTCTCTCATTGGCTGTGATTGACAGCAGCGGGAGCCAATGGCTACCAATGCTGTCTCAGCCAATAAGGAGGGAGAGTCCCCGGAGAGCCAAGGCTCTCGTGCACATCGCTGGATCTTAATGGGGCTCAAGTAGGTATTAGGGGGCTACTGCACACAGAAGGTTTTTTACCTTAATGCAAAGAATGCATGAAGAAAAAAAAAAAACCTTCTGCCTTTGAAAACAACTTTAAAGCTGAACTGCAGTATAAGCTTCCTTGTGCCATTTTCAGCAAACACACCCCAAAACGTTCTCAATAAGTGAACGCAGAACCAAGAAATCTGTACCTTTACTTGCCGTGATGCTACCATACTTCTTATCTAAGACCGAAGGGAACAGCAAGGGGCCCAATATCACATTCCTTGGGCACCTCACCATCACTCTGGTGACATCACCAGAGCCTCCAGGTAGTAACATCAAAGCAGTGTATTTTTTTCTCCTCCCCAAATAATGCCTTTTTTGGCACCAGTGCCTGGTCTCCTAGACACTGAGACTTTATTTTCTCTTGATCACTGTATCCCTGTATGAGGTTCTAGCCAACAGAATCATTATGAAATCTCACCAGAAGGAAGTGCAGGAGGAAGCCTGGGACCAAATTCTTCATCAGCATTCATCTTATCCGGACCGTCTGTCACTGTGGGAGGAATAGGCTGATGAACCTCCAGTTTCGGCTCTGCAAATTAAAATACACATTACTATACAGAGGGATCATAGGAGGCCAATGAGGCAGATCTACACTTCACCAATCCAATAAAGGATCATAGTAGTTTATTAGAACTTCTGAGAATAATGCTATGTTCCTTGGGGAGAGGCCAGTTTACTGTCCTTCAGATTTTAGGTGGGCCGGGCTGTAGAACAGTGCCCAACTGTTGGCCTTAGTGGGAGGAACAGTGCCCAACTGTTGGCCTTAGTGGGAGGAACAGTGCCCAACTGTTGGCCTTAGTGGGAGGAACAGTGCCCAACTGTTGGCCTTAGTGGGAGGAACAGTGCCCAACTGTTGGCCTTAGTGGGAGGAACAGTGCCCAACTGTTGGCCTTAGTGGGAGGAACAGTGCCCAACTGTTGGCCTTAGTGGGAGGAACAGTACCCAACTGTTGGCCTTAGTGGGAGGAACAGTACCCAACTGTTGGCCTTAGTGGGAGGAACAGTACCCAACTGTTGGCCTTAGTGGGAGGAACAGTACCCAACTGTTGGCCTTAGTGGGAGGAACAGTACCCAACTGTTGGCCTTAGTGGGAGGAACAGTACCCAACTGTTGGCCTTAGTGGGAGGAACAGTACCCAACTGTTGGCCTTAGTGGGAGGAACAGTACCCAACTGTTGGCCTTAGTGGGAGGAACAGTACCCAACTGTTGGCCTTAGTGGGAGGAACAGTACCCAACTGTTGGCCTTAGTGGGAGGAACAGTACCCAACTGTTGGCCTTAGTGGGAGGAACAGTACCCAACTGTTGGCCTTAGTGGGAGGAACAGTACCCAACTGTTGGCCTTAGTGGGAGGAACAGTACCCAACTGTTGGCCTTAGTGGGAGGAACAGTACCCAACTGTTGGCCTTAGTGGGAGGAACAGTACCCAACTGTTGGCCTTAGTGGGAGGAACAGTACCCAACTGTTGGCCTTAGTGGGAGGAACAGTACCCAACTGTTGGCCTTAGTGGGAGGAACAGTACCCAACTGTTGGCCTTAGTGGGAGGAACAGTACCCAACTGTTGGCCTTAGTGGGAGGAACAGTACCCAACTGTTGGCCTTAGTGGGAGGAACAGTACCCAACTGTTGGCCTTAGTGGGAGGAACAGTACCCAACTGTTGGCCTTAGTGGGAGGAACGGTACCCAACTGTTGGCCTTAGTGGGAGGAACGGTACCCAACTGTTGGCCTTAGTGGGAGGAACGGTACCCAATTGTTGGCCTTAGTGGGAGGAATGGTACCCAATTGTTGGCCTTAGTGGGAGGAATAGTACCCAATTATTGGCCTTAGTTGGAGGAATAGTGCCCAATTGTTGGCTTTAGTAGAAGGAATAGTGCCTCATCATTGGTATTAGTGGGTAAAGTGCCCAATTGTTGATGTCAATGGGAAGAATAAGACGACTTTGTTGGCGTCAATAGGAGGAATAATGCTCCAAGGGCTGGATAAAGGAAAACAAAGGACCACATCCGGCCCACGGGTCATAGTTTGGAGAAAACTGGTCTGGAGAATGTGACCATGCATCAAAAAGAAGAAAAAAAAAAAAAAGGCTTTCGCACTGCTAATAAATTCTGACAAAGATTAAATAATTTAACATACAATTTTAGGGCTCGTTCACACTAGTGGTTGGGGAGCAGTAGAACCTCACGGATGAGCAGTGCTTTTGCAGCTCCCCAACCACTACTCCCATTAAGCTGCAGAGGCAGCAGCCAGGGGATGTACACATGCCTAGCAGGAATTATACCCAACAACACATTCAAGCGAATGGGGAAGTTTTGCAAGCACCCTTACAATTGCGTGCAATGCATGCTGCTGCAGCGCGTTAGTGGGGCGTTCAAGAGGTTAAAGCAGGCAGAGAGGAGGCCTCCTCACCATCTGTCAAATGCTCTTCAGAGAGCAAACCTAGTGTGAACAAGCCCTTAACCACTTGAGCCCCGGACCATTATGCTGCCTAAGGACCAGAGGTCTTTTTCCAATTTGGCACTGCGTCGCTTTAACTGCTAATTGCGCGGTCATGCAATGCTGTACCCAAACGAAATTTGCGTCCTTTTCTTCCCACAAATAGAGCTTTCTTTTGATGGTATTTGATCACCTCTGCGGTTTTTATTTTTTGCGCTATAAACGGAAAAAGACTGAAAATTTTGAAAAAAAATGATATTTTCTACTTTTTGTTATAAAAAAAATCCAATAAACTAAATTTTAGTCATACATTTAGGCCAAAATGTATTCCGCCACATGTCTTTGGTAAAAAAAATGTCAATAAGCGTATATTTATTGGTTTGCGCAAAAGTTATAGCGTCTACAAACTAGGGTACATTTTCTGGAATTTACACAGCTTTTAGTTTATGACTGCCTATGTCATTTCTTGAGGTGCTAAAATGGCAGGGCAGTACAAAACCCCCCCAAATGACCCCATTTTGGAAAGTAGACACCCCAAGGAAATTGCTGAGAGGCATGTTGAACCCATTGAATATTTTTTTTTTTTGTGATTAAAAAATGACAAAAAAAAAAAAAATATTTACAAAAAGTCGTCACTAAATGATATATTGCTCACACAGGCCATGGGCCTATGTGGAATTGCACCCCAAAATACATTTAGCTGCTTCTCCTGAGTATGGGGATACCACATGTGTGGGACTTTTTGGGAGCCTAGCCGCGTACGGGGCCCCGAAAACCAATCACCGCCTTCAGGATTTCTAAGGGTGTAAATTTTTGCTTTCACTCTTCACTGCCTATCACAGTTTCGGAGGCCATGGAATGCCCAGGTGGCACAAAACCCCCCAAAATGACCCCATTTTGGAAAGTAGACACCCCAAGCTATTTGCTGAGAGGCATATTGAGTCCATGGAATATTTTATATTTTGACACAAGTTGCGGGAAAGTGACACTTTTTTTTTTTTTTTTTTTTTTTTTTTTTCATAAAGTTGTCACTAAATGATATATTGCTCACACAGGCCATGGGCATATGTGGAATTGCACCCCAAAATACATTTAGCTGCTTCTCCTGAGTATGGGGATACCACATGTGTGGGACTTTTTGGGAGCCTAGCCGCGTACTGGACCCCGAAAACCAATCACTGCCTTCAGGATTTCTAAGGGTGAAAATTTTTGATTTCACTCTTTACTGCCTATCACAGTTTCGGAGGCCATGGAATGCCCAGGTGGCACAAAACCCCCCCAAATGACCCCATTTTGGAAAGTAGACACCCCAAGCTATTTGCTGAAAGGCATGGTGAGTATTTTGCAGCTCTCATTTGTTTTTGAAAATGAAGAAAGACAAGAAAAAACATTTTTTTTTTTCTTTTTTCAATTTTCAAAACTTTGTGACAAAAAGTGAGGTCTGCAAAATACTCACTATACCTCTCAGCAAATAGCTTGGGGTGTCTACTTTCCAAAATGGGGTCATTTGGGGGGGGTTTGTGCCACCTGGGCATTCCATGGCCTCCGAAACTGTGATAGGCAGTGAAGAGTGAAATCAAAAATTCACGCCCTTAGAAAGCCTGAAGGCGGTGCTTGGTTTTCGGGGTCCCGTACGCGGCTAGGCTCCCAAAAAGTCTCACACATGTGGTATCCCCGTACTCAGGAGAAGCAGCAGAATGTATTTTGGGGTGTAATTTCACATATTTCCATGGCATGTTTGAGCAATATATCATTTAGTGACAACTTTGTGCAAAAAAAAAAAAAAAAAAAAAAAAATTTGTCTCTTTCCCGCAACTTGTGTCGCAATATAAAATATTCCATGGACTCGAAATGCCTCTCAGCAAATAGCTTGGGGTGTCTACTTTCCAAAATGGGGTCATTTGGGGGGGTTTTGAACTGTCCTGGCATTTTATGCACAACATTTAGAAGCTTATGTCACACATCACCCACTCTTCTAACCACTTGAAGACAAAGCCCTTTCTGACACTTATTGTTTACATGAAAAAGTTTTTTTTTTTTGCAAAAAAATTACTTTGAACCCCCAAACATTATATATTTTTTTTAAAGCAAATGCCCTACAGATTAAAATGGTGGGTGTTTCATTTTTTTTTTTCACACAGTAATTGCGCAGCGATTTTTCAAACGCATTTTTTGGGGAAAAAACACACTTTTTTTAATTTTAATGCACTAAAACACGCTATATTGCCCAAATGTTTGATGAAATAAAAAAAGATGATCTTAGGCCGAGTACATGGATACCAAACATGACATGCTTTAAAATTGCGCACAAACGTGCAGTGGCAACAAAATAAATACATGTTTAAAAGCCTTCAAAAGCCTTTACAGGTTACCACTTTAGATTTACAGAGGAGGTCTACTGGAAAAATTACTGCACTCGATCTGGCCTTCGCGGTGATACCTCACATGCATGGTGCAATTGCTGTTTACGTTTGACGACAGACCGCCGCTTGCGTTCGCCTTAGCGCGAGAGCAGGGGGCGACAGGGGTGTTTTTTTTTTTTTTTTTTCTTTATTATTTTTTTGCTTTTTTAATCTTACTTTTAAACTGTTCCTTTCATATTTTTTTTTTTAATCATTTTTATTGTTATCTCGGGGAATGTAAATATCCCCTATGATAGCAATAGGTAGTGACAGGTACTCTTTTTTGAAAAAATTGTGGTCTATTAGACCCTAGATCTCTCCTCTGCCCTCAAAGCATCTGACCACACCAAGATCGGTGTGATAAAATGCTTCCCCAATTTCCCAATGGCGCTATTTACATCCGGCGAAATCTAAGTCATGAAATACTCGTAGCTTCCGGTTTCTTAGGCCATAGAGATGTTTGGAGCCACTCTGGTCTCTGATCAGCTCTATGGTCAGCTGGCTGAATCACCGGCTGCATTCTCAGGTTCCCTGTTGAGACAGGAGAGCCAGAGAAAAACACGGAAGACGGTGGGGGGGGGGGGGCATTCCCTCCCACGGCTTGTAAAAGCAGTCTAGAGGCTAATTAGCCGCTAGGATTGCTTTTACATGAAAGCCGACCGCTGGCTGAAAAGAATGATACCAAGATGATACCTAAACCTGCAGGCATCATTCTGGTATAACCACTCAAAGTCGTGAATGGCGTACCTGAAGACAAAAAAATGGTTAACAATGGTTAACAATAAAGCACAGTAAAGTGTAAATAATTACACACCTGAAAAACAAACATGATAAAACATAATAACAATAACAATAAAACATTGCAGAATAGAATACAGTAAAAAAGAGCACAACAGAGCAGAATAGAGAGAGAGAGAATAGAGAGAGAGAGAACAATAAAACGACAACTATTTTTTTTTATTTCATATTTTTTTTTTTTTTTACACTTTTTTTGTAACTAACTTTTATAACGGTAACCGGTTCCAGGTTCGGGTCTCTCAAAATGCGATGGCATCTTGGGAGACCCTGTGAAAGTGTGCCTAGTCTGTGCAATGCTGTACCCTACGCTAATACTCAACTAGTGAATGGTAGCGTTCAAAACATTCACCAATGCAAAGACCAGGATTGTCAGGACAGGAGGGACAATAATAGCGGGTGTCATGCCTATATCCGCGCTTGCTGCAGACACAACATCTTTTTTGGGGGGTTCGTTGGGTAGGGGTACTCGGGAGGACATAAAAATGCCTCTCATGCAGCCGACTGCATTTGGTTGGGGATGTGAATGGGGGAAGTACGGGCGCTGCAGAAGCGGTGGGTTCCCAATTAGGATTGGCGAATGCAGCAGGAAGGGCACTATGGGCACGACGGGCCTGTGTTTGTCTTTTTGGTGGCAGCGGGACACTACTTGAGCTTGCCACCTCACCAGCTTGAACTGCACTTATGTGACTCGCCACGTCACCAAGTGTTACTGCAGTGCTGGTTTGACTACGACCGGGGTGTACTAGGCCGCTGGCGCTTGCCAGTTCACCAAAACGCTACCAAAAAACTGTTAGCGATCGCAGGGATCAGGCCTGACTCTGCGAACGCTGCAGTTATGCGTTTTAGTCTTTTGTAAGTGACAGTGATCGATCGATACTGCACTTGGGTGGGCCGGGCGGAGGGGCAAAACGCAGGTGCTAGCAGGTATCTGGGCTGATCCCGCTAACACTGCGTTTTTGGGAACCCTAAACTGCTGGGGACGCTAGTATAGATCAGATCGGATCAGATATTGATGCGATCAGATACTATACCACTAAGGGAGGTGTACAGTGCGTGCGTGGGTGTTAGCGGTACTGGCGCTAATCTGACGCTGCCTGGGGCTGGTGCTTGCCAGTTCACCAAAACGCTACAAAAAAAACTGTTAGCGATCGCAGGGATCAGGCCTGACTCTGCGAACGCTGCAGTTATGCGTTTAGTGTTTTGTAAGTGACAGTGATCGATCGATACTGCACTTGGGTGGGCTGGGCTGGGCCGGGCGGAGGGGCAAAACGTAGGTGCTAGCAGGTATCTGGGCTGATTCCGCTAACACTGCGTTTTTGGGAACCCTAAACTGCTGGGGACGCTAGTATAGATCTGATCGGATCAGATATTGATCCGTTCAGATACTATACCACTAAGGGAGGTGTATGGTGCGTGCGTGGGTGTTAGCGGTACTGGCGCTAACCTGACGCCTGGGGCTGGTGCTTGCTTGCCAGTTCACCAAAATGCTACCAAAAAAACTGTTAGCGATCGCAGGGATCAGGCCTGACTCTGCGAACGCTGCAGTTATGCGTTTAGTGCCTTGTATGTGACAGTGATCGATCGATACTGCACTTGGGTGGGCTGGGCGGAGGCACAAAACGCAGGTGCTAGCGGGTATCTGGGCTGATCCCGCTAACACTGCGTTTTTGGGAACCCTAAACTGCTGGGGACGCTAGTATAGATCTGATCGGATCAGATATTGATCAGTTCAGATACTATACCACTAAGGGAGGCTTATGCTGCGTGCGTGGGTGTTAGCGGTACTGGCGCTAATCTGACGCTGCCTGGGGCGACGCATATCACCGCCGGGCGATCGGGGGGCTAAACCTTTATTCGGTAATAAACGGCGGGTGCCCTGACACTATAAAAAATAAACGAACTAACCAGCGTCAACCGTAACGGTTATACGGTGATCAGTGGTGAAAGGGTTAACTAGGGGGCAATCAAGGGATTAAAACCTTTAATAGGTAGTATATGGGGGTCCCTGACGCTATAAAACGCTGACGGCGAACCTAAATATTTACCTCACTAACTACCGTCACCAGCGACACTAATACAGCGATCAGAAAAATGATCGCTTAGTGACACTGGTGACAGGGGGTGATCAAGGGGTTAAAACTTTATTAGGGGGGTACCCTAGACCTAAAGGGGGGTAATACTCACTGTCCCAACACAGTAACTGTCACAAACTGACACTATGCAGTAATCAGAAAAAAAAAAAAAAAAAAAACTGCTGGTGTCAGTTTGTGACAGGGGGGGGGGGGGGGTGATTGGGGGGGGATCGGGGGGCGATCGGGGGGGGGGATCGGGGTGTTTTGTGTGCCTGGCATGTTCTACTGTGTGTGTGTGTGTGTGTTTGTGCACTCACATAGATGTCGTCTCTCCTCGGGCCGGAACGGAAAATACCGACCCGAGGGGAGATGACATCACTTCCTTTGCTGCTGTTTAGCATACAGCAGCAAAGGAGTGTTCTCATTGGCCGGCGGCGATCGCGAGGGGGGGGCCACGAACGGATGGTCTCCCCCTCATCACCGATCGCCGCTGGACAAAAGACGACCGCCTCGGGCACCGGGGGGGGGTCCGATCGGACCCCCCACCCGCGGAAGGCAAATCACGTACCCTGTACGTGATTTTGCCTGTCCGTGCCACTTTGCCGACGTACATCGGCGTGAGGCGGTCGTCAAGTGGTTAAGCTACTTCACACCTAAGTAATTTGCATTTACACTATACCATATGATTTATCATCTGCACAGTAATAAGCTTTTTGATTTAAAAAAAAAAAAAAAAATTTAATTTAATTATCAAAATGTTTCTCAATTCTTCGAAGTAGAGACTCTAAAAACCAGAAAGCAATAACAGAACAGAGCCTGACCTCTTACTATAGAGGGTGGTGCTGTCTCTGGCCTGATGTCTTCAATCTCTTCCCTGGGCAATGGAGAATCCTCCTCATCACTCTCCTCTTCCGATGATGACTTCTCAGAGGAATCAGCAAATATGGCTTTAAATAAATCTATTGGAGGTCTGGTCTCCTCTTCTTCTTCTTCTGCATCCTGATCTACCTGGCTCTGGAGGACCCAAAGGATATAATCAATGTCAGTGACAACAAATCTGTATAAGAATTGAACCAATGTTAAATCTGAGCTTTATTTATGTATAAATTCGACAGCGACAGATCAGCTGCAGTGTATACAGTGGGGAAAATTATTATTTGATCCTCTGCAGATTTTTTTAAGTTTGCCCACTTACAAAGAAATGAAGGGTCTATAATTGTTATCATAGGTGTATTTTAAACGAGATAAACGAGATTCGAGGGTTAAGCCCTCTTCCTCAGAGCCCTCCTCTAATAAAAAACTGGAGTTATGCTAATACACTAGGTCGCTGCGCCCAGACTTTTGTTATTTTCTAGTTTGTCTAAGGATAGCCATAGTCCTGAGAGGGAATCAAGATGATTTGAAGGTTTACCGCACAGAATAGCAAAGAGGAGAGTCTACCTGAATGTAGGAGGTTATATTTTTGATAACCCACCACATGCAGGGTCCCCATGTCACTATCTTGTTTATGATATCATCAGGG
This sequence comes from Lithobates clamitans, assembly GCA_037952925.1. Taxonomy (NCBI): domain Eukaryota; kingdom Metazoa; phylum Chordata; class Amphibia; order Anura; family Ranidae; genus Lithobates; species Lithobates clamitans. The sequence continues at coordinate 464,174 of JBBGZY010001823.1, forward strand.
TACTGTACATAGTTTCCTGAAAAGATCACAGCACCCTGGCCTCTGTACTCCTCTAAAGAGCCCTCAGCCCTGATGCAAGCAGTGGGCTGGCTCTTGGGAATAGTTCACCCACATGTGAGGTTGAGCCTCCACAATAGAAAGAAGTGAAATTTGATGAATGCAAGGGGCGGGCCAAGGAGAGTCTGGCTGGGGAGGAAAAGGCCTAGATAATGCTGGAAATTCTCCAGCCAGGAAAAGAGGTGGGCTCCATTTGGCTTGCAGGAGCTTCTAATGCACATTATGAGAAGCTCACAGTCTGCAGTGAAATCAGTAAGCCATATCTTTACAGGAGAAGAGCCAGTACAACGGTACAAGACTGAAGGGCAGGCCGGAGGTTAGATTTAAATCCTAACCATCAACCAATACTGAAATATCAGTTCTAAGTGGACATAGCCTTTAGAACTTTCTACTGCCTGTTTTTGTATCACCATCTTATAAAAAAATAAGCAGATTATCCCATAAATGGCAATAAAAAGCTCCCTGATCATATGATTTTTTTTTCTTTATAAATAGAAAAAAGACATCAGGATTCACACCTGGCTGGAGGTAGCCGCTGAGACAGGAGACGGCGCTCTCTTCTCCTTCCCTTCTTCCTTTTCCTCGCTCTGGCTGCGAGCCTGGCTGAGGAACGTTGTCAGAGGGTCTTTCTTCTTCTCTGTGGTGGACACGTCCCACCTGGAGGACTTCTTCGGCTCTGAAATATATGTTTAAGTAGTATTAAAACCCACAAGTTTTTACTGATGTTTTTCTATAGATTCACTCTATTAGTTGAACGTTCACATTTCTACCCTTACAGATACATATTGACCACTGCTGTATCCATCTCCAGGCGCTTCTCTGAAGTGCAGATCGGGAGGCACACATTGTGAACATCAGGCAGTCAACACCTGGATACATGTGCTGGGATTATGTCACATAATCCTTTACACAGTTCTCATACCGTGCATACGTGTTCAAATCGACTATCTATAAAGAGGAACTTTAACCCTTTGGGGTTAATTTTGACCCTTTCTTACCTTGTCCACTGTGCTGAGCTATAAGGTCACTCACACCATAATTCCAGTGTTGTCCAGCTATAACCCACCAAATGACAACAAAAGAGTGTGCACCAACATAGCGCATTACCATACCTCAATTTTATTAGAGAAATAAACAGGTGAATATTCACAAACACATGTCATGCACAAGCATATCTAGAAAAACTGATGAGACCGCCTCCAAATCCACTATAGTCCGCTGACAACATGGGAAGACTTCATAGCATCCAGGAACCACTACCATGATTCGAGGGTTAAGCCCTCTTCCTCAGAGCCCTCCTCTAATAAAAAACTGGAGTTATGGTAATACACTAGGTCGGTGCACCCAGACTTTTGTTATTTTCTAGTTTGTCTAAGGATACCCATAGTCCTGAGAGGGAATCAAGATGATTTTAAGGTTTACCGCACAGATTAGCCAAGAGGAGAGTCCTTTCCATTTTTAAAAGGCACAACACCTGAGTGTAGGAGGTTATATTTTTGATAACCCACCACATGCAGGGTCCCCATGTCACTATCTTGTTTGTGATATCATCAGGAGCCCGAATGTCACTTCCTGGTCCTAGTAGCTGGCCTCCTGATGACGCAGCTATGTTACATAGTTAGCCTGGCTGAAAAAAGGACACAAGTCCATCTAGTTCAACCAATAAAAAAGGGAAAAAAAAGCAGTGTATAATATATATATATACACATATACATATATATATATATATATATATATATATATATATATATATGTATGTGTGTGTATGTATATGTATATATATATATATATATATATATATATATATATATATGTGTATGTATATGTATAATCCTTTTAAGTTCAATATATATATATATATATATATATATATATATATATATATATATATATATATATATATATATATATACACACACACACACACACATAATATATATATATATATATATATATATATATATATATATATATATATATATATATATATATATATATATATATATATATATATATATATATATATACATATATACACATACATACATACATACATATATACACACACACACACACCTATACCCACAGTTGATGGCAAAAAAAAACCCCCAGCAAAGCATGACAAAAATTTGCTCCAGCAGGGCAAAAAAATTCTTCCCTGATCCCCAGAGAGGCAATCGGATATTCCCTGGATCAACTTTACCTATAAATGTCAATACCCAGTTATATATTATGTACATTTAGGAAAGTATCCAGGCCTTTCTTAAAGCAATCTACTGAGCTGGCCAGAACCACCTCTGGAGGGAGTCTATTCCACATTTTCACAGTTCTTACTGTGAAGAAATCTTTCCGTATTTGTAGATGAAATCTCTTTTCCTCCAGACGTAGAGAATACATTTAGTTCCTCTAATCTTTCCTCATAGCTGAGCTCCTCCATGCCTCTTATCAGTTTGGTTGCTCTTCTCTGCACTTTCTCCAGTTCCCCGATATCCTTTTTGAGAACTGGTGACCAAAACTGAACTGCATAATCCAGATGAGGTCTTACTAATGATTTGTACAGGGGCACCTGCAATGTGTTCTACATAGACCCAAAGCCTTCCGGATGCACGACATCGCTATTCCAGGATACTTCTGGTGATTGGGGGGAATATTTGCTACCTGTGCTTGTCTGTGAGAGTAGTGCAAACCTAGGGGAGGCTATGTTGGGGCCCTAGGGAGACCCTGTAATGCAGCAAAGACATCCAATAGGCTAAAGCTTTATTGAAAAGATCTTCTACTTCTCTTTATATAGAAACAAGGTCACTGAAGATGAAAGTAAAACAGCAATTCAGCAAACATGTGAGTAATTGAACTACTTTTGATTTGACAGACTGAATCATAAGGGGTTCATGAAAAGATATCAGATATTGGGCCACCTGTTCTGCAATGTTGTAGAATTCCCACAACATTTCACTGTCAATGGATGTAATCTTGTGTTTGACCACCAGAGGGCTGCACAACTCCGTGTCTAGTCAACAAACAGGTAATACAATTAAAAGGAGTTGTAAAGTCTTGAGGTTTTTCACCTTAATGCATTCTATGCATAAAGTGAAAAACCTTTTGTGGTGCAGCACCCCCCCAGAGCCCCCCCTTTTACTTACCTGAACCTGATCTTTCCAGCGACGAGAACGAGACCAGCAGCTCCAGACACTGTCTCAGGGTCTCATTGGATAGATTGATAGCAATCAGGACATAAGAGGCTGACAAACGTGGAATGAGGAAAGAAAAGTCTATGCGATACGGACGGAGGTTGCACTGGCGGCCGAAACTGCAGAACCAGCAGGCAGGTGAAAGACTCATCTCCACACAAACTATTTTACACACATGCCTGGTTAAAGGGTTTTAAATGTGAGTGCGTATATGTTGTATGGTCAAAATAAAGCACTCTCGCATAGCTTTGATTGCTTTACATGTCACCACTCTGACAGGAGCTTTCAAGCAGCATCCATAAGGAAGGCGAGATCCAGAGGAATATTTATAAACAAGGCACGATTTTATAGGATATAAGGTGAGGGCACATCTGATGGAGGAAGCACGGGAACCATAGGAGTGACATGGAGTTGGATGTGCACTAAGAGTTTGCTTCTTTGTGTTGTCACCAACATACAAGTGGATTTGTTTTTTTCCCCACAAAAAGAGAGACAGATAAGGATATTTTAAGGACCTATGTGATGGATATATAAGGTTATTTTTTGCACTATAATATTTTTATAATGTTTGTCATATCACAAGGTTAATAGCAGCTCACAAGGTTTTTCTTTCAAATTTTTTCAGGAAGTAAAGTGAAATCTCCGGAAACAGGGCACAGAAGGCAAAAAATAAAAAAAAGACCCAATTGGCTATAGAAAGGCACACTGACCCCTCCCTACTCCTATTTTTTTCTGGTTTTGGATAAATGTTAACCCATGCAACAATCTCCCCTAGCTTTCGGGTATTCTGTTGGTAAAATCTTGGGGTCGGTACACTAGTTTGCCATTATGATGGGCTCCCACCATCTCTGGACCTGGATCTGCACACCTGCTGGGTTCCCAACATCCCTGCCGAATTTGTATTTAATTTATATACAAGAGAGCTAAAAGAGAAGGCGTGAGACCTTCAAGCTCACCCACAATGAAGCAAGGCAAATCCTGTATTTAAAATAACACTTCTGGAGTTTTCGCTCAACACCCTACTGCAATTTTTGTTGTGGATCCTCTCATAGCTTAAAGCTGCCACGACCCGCTATACCATGGCAGATAGAAAAACGTAGTAGCATCACCAACGGAATTAGAGGTCACCATCCACTGTTGTAGTCAGGGCTGTCTTTAACGTGGGGCAAAAGGGGCAGCTGCGCAGGGTCCTGTCATTGTTGTGGGGTCCAAAGCAGCTACCCCTTAAGCCTATTCTGCTGCCTGTCTAAGCTCCCCCACCTCCAGCGCTGGTCACATGCTGGCTGCTCGCTACTGTCACTTGTAAAATACAGAAGCGCTGTTTCTGTATTTACAAGTGACAGCGCTCCTCTCCCGGCGGTTGTTTACATTCCTTCTGGTACACACTGATTGCTATGAAAACAGGGGAGGGAGGGGGTTGGGAATCTGCACAGGCTGCAGCTGCTTGTGAAACAGCAGGCTGCACAGACATGCTATAAGTAGAATTTTGAATGCAGGGATGCTCTGAACTGTAATTTGAGGGGGGAGGAGAGCCTTGTACTTGGGGTGGTGAGTTCCAAACTGAAATCTGGGGAGGGGGGGGGCACCCCTCAACCCTGCACCCTGTATGTAGCGCACCCCCCTCAACCCTGCACCCCGTACATAGATCACCCCTCAACCCTGCACATAGCGCACCCCATAGAGCATGTTAGTGCAGTTTGGCCACACCCACAATTTAATGCACATGTAATGATGTGCAGTAACCTCTAGCAACCAATAAGTGAGCAGTAATGATATCCTGTAACCTCTAGCAACCAATCAGTGAATGGTAAAGAGGTGCCGAACCCTCTAGCTACCAATCACTGGAGCAGAAAATAATGTGCTGTAACCTCTAGCAACTAATCAATGAGCGGTATTGATGTGCTGTAACCTCTGGCAACCAATCCGTGAGCAATAATGATTTGCAGTAACCTCTAGAAACCAATAAGTGAGTGGTAAGGATGTGCAATAACCTCTCGCAACTAACCAGTGAGCGGTATTGATGTGCTGTAACCTCTAGCAACCAGTCAGTGAGTGGTACTGATGTGCTGTAACCTCTAGCAACCAATCACAATTGCTGCCCGATCTGCTGCAGTAAACTCATTTTGAGTCTAGCTGCTAATTACTGTATGTCTCAGAGCGGGGGAGCCAAGAAAAATGTTTGCCCAGGGTCCAATCAATATTAAAGACGGCCCTGGTTGTGGTAACTACAGGATACTGAAAATTGTAAGCACACATATTGGATTTTTAAACTGTGCCATGTCATGACCTTACTGTTGTCTGCGATCTCTGGGGCTCTCTCTGGTATCGCTGCACAGGTCGTCGATGGCTGTGGTTCAGGAATAGTCAAGAAGTTGAAAACAGAATATTTGTCTCTCTTCACTTTGGGTAGCCCAATCAAAGTGGATCTAAAGTGCAAAAAAAACAAATCAAAGCCAGTGAGGAGATGGATCACACAGCATCAGTGCAGTGTTTTGTTAAAAAAAAATATGCATGCTACTCCGAGTAAGGTACTTTGGAGCTCTTTGTGTATATCACCTTCCCCATTAGGTCGAGGAATCCATGTGTTTCTGTAGCCTTAATGAGCTCTAGGCAATCACCTAGTCTGTTTCATCACCAAATCTACATGTAATACAACTACTAAACTACATTTTCTTATGATAACGGAGTGTATTGAATTGTAATTGCTCACAAGCTTTGTTAATGGCTGTACACCGCTGTGTTACCTTTAATAAAATCTTTGAAAAAGAAAAAAAAACATGCATGCTGCAGTTTGTGTTTCGGGGATAAAGAGCATGTAAGTTCAGCCAAACAGTGAAGCAACCTACCATCCTCTGTTGTCATCTAAACCAATCTTACAAGCCATCGAGCCGACTTGTTGTTGCACTTCATTATTGTTGTGTCATGGTTGCATTTTTTTTTTTCACGTTCACTTAATAAAAACATTTTCAACTCTAAATCAATCTTACATTGTTATGGCTTCCTTGCTAGCATCAGACGAGCAATCCTGCTGCGTGCAACTCGCCACTGACAAAATCGCTAACAGCCCACTTCACTGTCGCGTTGCAGTAATGCACAAACCACAGTGTGGTGCCATTGATTTAGAACGGCACCCCAATGCACTAGCACCTGCACTGTACTGCCTCACAATGCCCATGCTGTGCGTTGTGTTAAAAAAGGGTCATGTCTGTTTTTTTGTTTTGTTTTTGTGCTAGGGTGCGCTGCTGACCTATTCAAAATAAATGGGTCACTGTAACATAGGTGCATTAATGCAATGCATAGTCTGAAGATGCCCACTAACCTTTTCCTATGGAGTCATTCCTTCACTAGGCAAACCAGTGAAATGTCAGTCCTTGCTAGCAAGATTCCATAGTGTTTTGGTCTAGGGAAGGAGCAACTTTAGGGGATGTTGTTCTCCAAGTGCAATCACATCAACAGTGACAGAATCCCTCTCTGACATGGCCCTTATAGACCCCTTTCACACTGAAAACCGTCCTACGCTTGCGGTAAAACGAGCGTTGCTTTACCGGCACTGTGCCAGCAGGAGTGGGGCGCTTTTAACTCCAAAGAAGGGGTTAAAAGCGCTGCCCCTTGATTTCAATGGCAGGGGTGGTGCAGGAGCGGTGTATACACCGCCCCAAAGACGCTGCTTGCAGGACTTTTTTTTTTCGTCCTGCAAGCACACTGCCCCAGTGTGAAAGCACTCGGGCTTTCACACTGGGGAGGCAGTTTACAGGCGCTTTACAGACGCTATTTTTTAGAGCTAAAATGCATGTAAAGCACCTTCAGTTTGAAAGGGGTCTTAGGAATAGTAACAAGCCTGCTGTAAAGTGTCACCAGTGACAAAATCATTTGTGACACAGGCCTATAACACAACCAACACATGATCTTTTTTTTGCAATGTTTAAAAAGGAGAAGTTAACCTTTGGGAACGTTACACCCATTTTTAGGGTAGATCAAGTAACATGTTCCCACTGCTGCAGCCGCTCCCTACTGTCCTCTCTCCCCTGTGACAGCAGTATGGGGAAAAGTTCCCTGTACTAGCTGTCACTTTTTGAAAAGGGCACGGTTGTGCAGGGCTCCACTCACATGGCCGTGTCATTCATTCACAGAGTTCTGTGTATGGAATGAACTACAAGTACCAACAACCTTTGTGGCTGACGACTTGTAATTTTGAATGAACTACCAAGGCGTTGTAGTAGTTTATACAGTCTTCCTGTCATTGTGAAACTGCCTGGCTGTACGATATATGGTGCAGACAGGCTCACACAGACAGTCTGCAGGAGATATGCTGATCACTGGTGCAATGCTTTCCAGGGTCCTAAAAAAAAAATAGAGTATATATATATATATATATATATATACACACATACATACATACACACACTATATATATATATATATATATATATATATATATATATATATATATATATATATATATATATATATATATATATATATAAAAAATAGATAGAGATCTCTCTCTCTATATATATATATATAACACGTTTTGATACTTGCAAACCATGCATTATTTTATTTTTTTTTTTAAAAAGTGAACTTATCCTTTAAAAGCTAAAGTTCAATCTCTGAACAGGAGGGCTGGCGACTCGGCATGCTCTTGAATAAAAGTACTTTATTACTGCAAGGTACAGCATATATGCTGACGTGTTTCAGCTACAGAGCCTTCATCAAAGCATACAATAGCCTTTAAAAACTGATAAATATAGTATAAAAAAAATCCTAGGGGTTTTCTAGTATTGAGGATATGTTTCCACCACACCTCGTGATTAAGCAGGATACGATCTGTGCCTCCTCTTAGGGAAATCCCATGGCTTGAATAATGGGATGGACATAATTTTTGTCTAATGTGAATTTTTGAGTTATTATTATTTAATAAATAATATACTGCTATATTGCCCTGTATGACATATAAGATGTTGTTCAGTGTATGTCCTTTTCTATTTGTATTTTTCTGTGCAGTTGTCTTTTCTCCATGCGTTTTTAATGGACTTAATTGTTCTTAATTAGTGAGGCAACTGCCCCCGTGTATAGAGGATTTGTTACTATACATTATATAAAGTTTTTTAATCATTTTGTAGGCTTTGCTGAAGGCTCTATAGCCGAAACACGTCAGAATATACTCTAGACCAGGGGTCTCAAACTGGTGGCCCTCCATCTGTTGCGGAACTACAAGTCCCATAATGCCTCTGCCTGTGGGAGTCATGCTTTTAACGGTCAGCCTTGCAATGCCTCATGGGACTTGTAGTTTTGCAACAGATGGAGGGCTTCCAGTTTGAGACCCCTGCTCTAGACCTTGCAGCAATAGGCCCCTTTCACACGAACGGACCGTCTATCCGTTTTTCTTCCATCCGTCAACAGACAACAATGCATTCCTATGGGCAAACGGATGACCATCCGTTAACCTCTGCTTCGATTTTATCCGTTTTTTTTTGGAACGTACAAGGCTACGTCAAGATGTGTAAAAAAAGGATATTAACTGACAATGTCTGTCAATGTCCGATGAGTTAAGATCCGTTTTGAAGTAATTCTTTTTTTTTTTTTTTGTTTATCTGAACTCAACCTATGACCCAGGCAGTAGTTAGACAATAGGAAGTACATTGGAAGTACAACCCCAAGGAGAACCATGGCCAGAGAAGTCTCCCAGGAGCAGCTCCTAGTCACAATCTGCTTTTTCTTGCTCTCCTTTCTCCACACATAGGCAAATATGACAAACAATGTCACGCTGTCCCAAAAATTGTTGGAATCCATCGCACAATGCAGATACCACACACAAAGGGCAAAGGAAGGACACAAGGACAAGTCCCTCACTGAAAACTGCAATGCAGCATGGGAGGAGCAATGCTTTCTGAGTAATGTCATCAAAGCCACAGAAACTGCTGTAAACAGATCAAAACGGATGCAAAAATGGATGTAAAACGGGTAAATTAACGGATGTAAACGGAGATTAACGGAACAGAAGACAGATGAAGCAACGGATACGAACTGATACGTTAACGTGGCTAAACTGATGGTGCCCGTGTGAATGAGGCCATAAAGTACTTTTATTCAAGAGCTGAACGTCTGGCTTGAGCCCTGGACTCCAGTCTATGGACTTCTAGATTAGCAATGGAGCTGGAGTAACCTCTTTTGCCTTTCTCTATAAAGTTCAATCTACTTATTTTCCTTCTCTGGTTCTCCTTCCCCTCAACAACACGCCAATGACATTTTTAACCGTTTGCCGACCAGCCGCCGCAGTTATACTGCGGCAGAATGGCACGAGCAGGCGGATAGCCGTCATGTTACGTCGGCTCCTAAGGCGGCAACTTGGGGCGCGTGTGCGCCGCCAGAGCCGATGCGAGTGCCGGGCAGTTTCGATGACCACCGGGCTCCCGCGATCGCTCGTAACATGGCGAAAACCGGGATCTCTGTGTGTAAACACAGAGATCCCGGTTCTCTGAGGGAAGAAAAGTGACAGAGCGTCTGTTCATACAAAGTATGAACAGACGTTCTGTCATCTCCCCTAGTCAGTCCCCTCCCCCCCTTCAGTTAGAACACACATTAGGGAACACAATTAACCCCTTGATCGCCCCCTAGTGTTAACCCCTTCACTGCCAGTGACATTTTTACAGTAATCAATGCATTTTTATAGCACTGATCGCTGTATTAATGCCAATGGTCCCAAAAATGCGTCAAAATTGTCCGATGTGTCCGCCATAATGTTGCAGTCAGGAACAAAAATTGCAGATCGCTCGCTGCCATTACTAGTAAAAAAAAAATAAAATAAATAAAATGCTATAAATCTATCTCCTATTTTGTAGACACTAACTTTTGTGCAAACCAATCAATATACGCTTATTGCGTTTTTTTTACCAAAAATATGTAGATTACATATCGGCCTAAACTGAGAAAAAAATAGCTTTAAAAAAAAAAAAAAAATAAATAATAATATGGGGATATTTATTATAGCAAAAAGTACAAAATATTGTGTTTTTTTCAAAATTGACGCTCTTTTTTTGTTTACAGCGCAAAAAATAAAAAAATAAAAAACCGCAGAGGTGATCAAATACCACCAAAAGAAAGCTATATTTGTGGGAATTTTGTTTGGGTGCAACGTCGCACGACCGCGCAATTGTCGCAGTGCCGAATCACAAAAAGTGCTCTGGTCAGGAAGAGGGTAAAATCTTCAAGGGCTCAAGTGGTTAAACAAAACCTTTCCATTTTCATTACATACTTTATTTTAAGATTAAGTTATGTAATCACTGGGTCTCTGAGCTTCTCTCTATACTATACTATACAGATCATGGCTGGTGGGAAGGGCCAGCAGGGTGCTGTACATAGCTTCCTGAAAACATCACTACACCCGGCCTCAGTACTCCTCTCAAGAGCCCTCAGTCCTGATGCAAGCAAGGGGCGGGCTCCTGGGATGGGTTTTACAAACATCAAGATGCCTTGTTGGTGGGTATTAGTCTGGGAGGAGTGGATATTTCTAGGCAGGCTGCAATTGCATGCAAAATGCCCACGTGCAATGCTGAGCCTCCACAATTGATAAAAATAAAATCAAATTAATTCATTAAATTTACTTTATTTGATTTCCTTTTCATCAGTTGTGGTTGGGCCAGAGACAATCAGGCTGGGGAGGAAAGGCCTAGATCAGGGGTGTCCAACCCACGGCCCGCATGCGGCTGGGAGAGTTTAGTATGCAGCATGGGGCATATCTGGAAGAACCCTGTGCAAGAAGAAAAGCCACGGTGGCTAGCACATATAGAGGGACGCAGGGGATGCTGCGTACACCTACTTGCATGGCAGCACAGAATGCAGAAAGGAGCACAGCTAAAGGGATGCTGGGGGTGTCATCTTTGTAAAAGTACCGGCAACAGCTAAAGCAGGGCTGCTCCCCCCCCCCCCCCCAGATCTTAGTTGATCCCAACCACCCCACCACCTTCCAACCACCATTAAATTCAAGGACAGTTTGTAAAATCCATGATTTTTCCATAAATGTTTGTTACAGACACGCAGTCTGAATGTCCATAACAGATATTCACAGACAGATGTAAAAAGCACAGATTTTACCAAACGGTCCATTAATTCATGGCTGGTTCACACTACTGCGGGTATCGCAGCTGTTCCCACAAATGCAACCACCCGCAGCTCTTTACAGATGCGTGGGGGCTGCCAGTCAGTCATTCCTAACTGCACCCTCACAAAACAAAAAAACAAAAAACGCAGCACATTTTCAGGTGTGGGAAACAACGAGAAATTGCATGGTGGAAAAGCACCATGCGATTTCCTGACTATTGCTGCTCAAAAATGATGCAGGAACCTTTTTTTCTGCATGAAATGCAGGTACAGCAGCACAATTAAAATAAATGGGCTACCCTACTCAAGCAAATGCGGCCCAAGACAATTCTTCTTCTAATGTGGCCCAGGAAAGTCAAAAGGTTGGACACCCCCCTGGCCTAGATGATGCTGGATGCTCTCCAGTCCGCAAACAAGGCTGGCTCTGACTTGCTGCACTTGCTAATGCAGTGTGAGAAGCTCACAGTGTGCAGTGAAACCAGAGTAAAAATTTCTGCACAGAAGGAGCCTGTGCAACTTTGCAACACTGAAGGCAAGGCTGGAGGTCAGATTTATCATTTTTAGGAAGGAAAGGAAGAACCCAGTCTAAACACACAGACAACAAAACGGTGAATCAGCCTGTTTTGAACTCAATGTGTACACTTCCATAAACCTGAAAAGCAGGCTACTGTCAAAGATAAGGTGATGTTTCCTTTCACAGCTGACATTTTTTATAAACAAAGCTCAAAGCCCGTACGTGAGTGAAAGGACGATGTCACCGTGGAATTTGAGGCCTCCAATAGGAGGAGTGAGGACTCGGCTCCTGGATCTAGAATGGTCAGGCATGTCTGGGCCTGCACAGCTCCGCCATGAATGGCATTCCCCTGCAGCTTACCCTGGATAAGGATCAGGGATGTTGAAGCGTTTACACAGCAGTTTGTCCGGGTGCCATTCAAATTGATCTCTGGTCAGCTTCCCAAACATTTTCATTTTCACCGCCGCAGACTTGTCATCCATATCACCCTGTGGGAGAAACAAGTGAGAGGTGATTAAACTACTGTCTGTAATTCACCACACTGAATAAAAAATAAAAATAAAAAAAAAGTTGAAAATAATACATTACGTATTTATATATATATATATATATATATATAGATATAGAGAGAGATGAATGAGAGAGATGAATAAGAGAGAGGAATGAGAGAGAGAGAGAGGAATGAGAGAGAGAGAGAGAGGAATGAGAGAGAGAGAGAGAGAGAGAGAGAGAGAGAGAGAGAGAGAGAGAGAGAGAGAGAGAGAGAGAGAGAGAGAGAGAGAGGAATGAGAGAGAGAGAGAGGAATGAGAGAGAGAGAGAGGAATGAGAGAGAGAGAGAGGAATGAGAGAGAGAGAGAGAGAGAGAGAGAGAGAGAGAGAGAGAGAGAGAGAGAGAGAGAGAGAGAGAGAGAGAGAGAGAGAGAGAGAGAGAGAGAGAGAAGAGAGAGAGAGAGAGAGAGAGAGAGAGAGAGAGAGAGAGAGAGAGAGAGAGAGAGACACAGTTGTGCTCATAAGTTTACATTGCCCTGGCAGAATTTATGATTTCTTGGCCCTTTTTCAGAGAATATGAATGATAACACAAAAAACATTTCTTTCACTCATGTTTAGTGTTTGGCTGAAGCCATTTATTATCAATCAACTGTGTTTACTCTATTTTAAATCATAATGGCAACAGAAACTACCCAAATGAACCTGATCAAAAAAGTTTACATACCCCAGTTCTTAATACCGTGTATTGCCCCCTTTAACATCAATGACAGCTTGAAGTCTTTTTGTGGTATTTGTGGATGAGGCTCTTTATCTTCTCAGATGGTAAAGCTGCCCATTCCTCTTGGTAAAAAGCCTCCAGTTCCTGTAAATTCTTGGGCTGTCTTGCATGAACTGCATGTTTTGAGATCTCCCCAGAGTGGCTCAATGATATTGAGGTCAGGAGACTGAGATGGCCACTCCAGAACCTTCACTTTATCCTAAGCATAATAGTGAAGGTTCTGGACGTGGCCTTGTGTTTTGGATCATTGTCATGTTGGAATTTCCAAGTATGTCCCATGCGCAGCTTCCTGGCTGATGAATGCAACAATTTTCCTGGCAGTTGTGGCTGAAATTTTAGTTGGTCTACCTGACCGTGGTTTGGTTTCCACAGAACCCCCTCATGACTCAGAACTCAAAAACATCAGTGCAGCACGGGATGAAACATGCAAGGGTCTGTCAGGAGTCCAGAAACTCATTGACCTTTTATACACACACACACCAATTATAAGCAATCAGATCACAGGTGAGGATGGTTACCTTTAATAGCCATTCAAACTCCTTTGTGTCAACTGGTGTGCATGTTATCAGGCCAAAATCACCAGGGTATGTAAACTTTTGATCAGGGTCATTTGGGTAGTTTCTGTTGCCATTATGATTTAAAAAGAGTAAACACAGCTGATTGATAATAAATGGCTTCAGTCAAACATTAACCATGAGTGAAAGAAATGTTTTTGTGTTATCATTCATATTCTCTGAAAAATGGCCAAGAAATCATAAATTCTGCCAGGGTATGAGCACAACTGTCAATATATTATATAAAATAAAAAATATAATGTATTGTAATTTATTATTAATTATTATTATCCTCAAAGGCACTCCGCACCTCATAATTAGTATGCACAGACTAACAGACACGTCTCTTAGCCAAAGCCCTTGCAGCTTTGCCACATTTGCACACTTTATCCCTAGCCAGTATTGTGCAGCAATGCACATGTGCTAGAGAGCTGCCATTGCACACATGGATCTATGGTAAGCTCGATACACCCGATGAAACCAAATAGTGCACACACAGTACCCAGTCCCTGCCATCGCGGACCTGCTTTCACAATGTTGTTCGCCTGGCCGTCTGTTTTCAGTGCCTTTTCTTTAGCTACTCATCCGGAACCAGCACGTGGTTATGTAAATTTTTAAAAAAAACCTCACGATTTGCTTACTTGCTCTGGATGAGAGCCAAGCAGCAGTACTGCGGAGGAATCTCTGGATTGAAGATGAATATTGCAGCAAAAGCTGGTTTTGCTGATTAATCTTTTAATTTGACATTCATTTTTATCCTGGTATTTTAATTCAGCTTTAAAAAGTGTATAAAAAATAAATAAATAAAAATTGGATCCTGTTCCTTTAAAAGCATGTTATGCAGCACAGTGCTTGTGCTGTGTCATTTGGCCCCTTCTATCACCTGAAATAACTGAGGCTGATTCTGCCTTTCCCCCTGTAAAATGACCACGGTTTATCATGGCTGCTGAGCCCTGACACCGTGGTCAGTTTACGTGCCTCCGTCATCTGCTCTCCCCTGTCCTCCTCTCCTCCTCCCTGTCAGCTCTATCTGCTCCTTTATCCCCCCTCCTGCTGTAAAAATAACTGTTTTAGTTCTTTAGCTCCCCCTGTTAGAGATGGCATGATACTCCCCAGTGTATGATTTACAAAAATATGTTGCCGAATACCTTATTTCCGTGTGGCACTCGGCGCTCATGTGACTGCCCGCTGGTCTCTGCCTCTCCTCCCCCCGGCTGTCAGTGGGGGATACCCAGCCCCCTCCCCCTGCAGCTTTTTAGATCGGAGAGGAGACCAGCGGACAGTCACGTGAGTGCCGATTGGCATTCGAGAATAAGGTATTAGGCAGCATATTTTTATAAATCACATACACTGGGGAGATCAGGTTATCTAACAGAGGGAACTATAAAAACGAAAAAAAAAAAAGTGGCTTTACAAACACTTTAAAAAACAATTCATATATTTATAGATTAGGCTATTAAAATCCAGAACATCCCATCTCTACAAAGGAATTTACAAAAAAAAACAAACACACAGTATGACCGTGACATTGTGGGGTTATTTTGAAAGGGAAGCGAACGATGTTGTGCAGTCAGATGAGCAATGATTAGTTAGTAAAGGGTCATTGCACTTTGCCTCATAAGATAGACACAATAATGTATAAATATTATAGAAATCTCTGGGGAAGGAACCTCTTGATCCCTGGGAACTTCCACATTGTCCGAATCATCTTCGTGCTTTCCTCGGGTGAATCGAGAGGACAGAGAGGAATTGGTCGGCTTGTACAACATGGCAGACCGCATGAACTCATCCTGCTCGCGAGATTGCTCCCATTCGGTCATGCTGGAGTCCAGGGAAGTTTCCAGAGCGTCTGGAAAATAAGCAGAATTTACTGATAGCAGTCTATAATTTACAGCATTATCAGGCTTATGTACTAATGTGTTCCCACTGGTGTTCTTTTCTGACACCCACCAAACGCAATACATTTATGACGGGTCTGGTGCTGATCAGTATCTAGCACTAGGAATGCGCTAAAGGTCTGTATGGAAATTTTTTTTTGGGGGGGGGGGTTTAATACGCTTTTTTTGTGGGATCCTCCTTTAACATCCATACCAGATTCAATGGGTCTGGTATAGTATATGGGGGGCATGCCTTCTTAACAGCCATATCAGATGCTCCTCAAAAGATAAGGGTCCAGTATGTATACTTTTAGTGGGAACTCCATGCCCTTTTTTTTTTCCTCCCCTAAGGGGGGGGGGGGGGTCACCCATTAAAGCGGAGTTCCACCTAATTTTTAAAGTTTGCCCACCCTGCATTGCCACTAACCATTATTATTTATTTTATTTTTTTTAAAGCTTATTACCTTTTTGGCTAGCAGGCAGGTGCACTTCTGTCATATCCGGATGCCCATAGGGGCACTTGTGTGTGCATACTCCGAGTCCTGCTTTGTATGTCCATAAGACACACAGAGCACTGCTCAGCCCAGCTCCCTCCTCACTGGCTGTGATTGGCTCCTGCTGCTGTATATGAGTCAATGAGGAGCAAGAGAGCCCACAGCGTCTCGGCTCTCGTGCACATCACTGGAAGGAAAATCGGGCTCAGGTATGTATTTAGGTGGCTGGGGGTGCATGCAGAAACATTATCTTCCTCCATAGATAGAATGCAGTCAAGTATTTAAAAAAAAAAAAACAACTTTCTGCCTTTACAACCACTTTAACCATAGGCTCTTGCTATGTGGGCATTCTAGCAAGCTCGTTCCTGAGCCACGATCCTATGAATGAACATGGTCAATTCACACACACAGTGCGGCTTGGCACCGCCCCCTGATCTCCCCTCATTGGCTCTCTGGCTTGATTGACAGCCATTTGCTGTGTGAGCCAATAAAGACTCGGGAGAGCTGCTGCTCTTATACACATCGCTGGATCGAGATGAGGCTCAGGTAAGTATAAGTGGGGGCTGTACCCAGAAGGTTTTTTACCCCAATGCATTAAGGTAAAAAAAAAAAAAAAAAAAAAATCTGCCTTTAGACCCAATTTAACTTTATTGCTATCACAAGGGGGCTGACAAGCCCCTTATGCGGTAGTATGGGCAGATGACAGGTACTCTTTATTGTCCTATTAGGGGTCTTCTGAGAGCCCCAAAAAAGTGATCACTTTTAGTCAGAAAGCCAGTACCAAGCTGACAGCTGCTGCTGCTTGATTTAACCACTTCTCTACCATGCGGTTTATAAAACATACCTTGGTAGACAAGTGGTTAAGTGAATCCCCTGCTGCTATGTTTGTAAGTAGGCAGCCGAAGCCATCATTTACAGAGCACTACGCTGGCAGCACAGGGCATCATGACAACTACATGTAACAGGGTACAGAAGTGTGTCCAGGAGAAGATTAGGAGTTTGTTACATTTTTCATTTTTCTTGAAAAGGTGAACTCACCCTTTAAAAAAGGTCATAATAAATGATGTTCTGGCTGATTCAATCAGATGCGGGGAAAATTACAAAGTACATTTTGACCTTGTATCCAATTGCGGTCTGACCGTCTGGTGAGTCACAGCCGAGCAAAAAGGAGCTCCACTTCGACAAAGCCTTAGTATGCCCTCAGCTTCCAAATCATTTCCTTGATTATCATGTGGTTTAAAGCAAGGAAAGGAGGAGAGCTTTATAGAAAATGCAGACAAAAATGAAAGGCTGCAACAAGGAGCTGTTGCATTTGTCTGTACAAAAAAAAAAAAAAGACATCTTTAATAAGGAACTGCGATCTGCTCACATCATTTGTAATAAAAACATTTTTTCCATTCTGAAGCTTCATTCCAACCACTCTGCGTATTATTTTATATATACTGTGATTCTGTACTTGCAAAACATGCTGCAGAAATCTCCCTTCATTGAGTCTGGCTGCCATTTAGTCTGCTGAAGCTGCCGCCTGTTCACTTCCTGGATTTACACAGACACACCTCCAGCTCTGCTGCTCTCATTGGCCCTCTTATGACTCATCCCCCTTTCCCTTCCTGGCAAACTCTCACAAGAGTAAGCTATGCATGATGTCATACGCCTAGGCTTTTTTCCCCAGACAAAAATCAAGGATTTACTGGCAGAAAAAAAAACGGTTTTACTAACCAAAGTTAAAAACAAGTTTTAATAGAAGGAAAGATGAAAAATGACTGAAGTACCACTTTAAGGGCCCATTCACACCAGAAACTGCACGTAACTGCGCATTTCTGACTGCATGTTTACATGTGTTTGTGCTGCGTTTGCCGTGCATTTTTCCCAATACGTTTTTTTGGGCTTGGCTTTCTTGGCTTAAAATAGGCATGGCGCAGTGCATTGGAAGTGCGGAAAAATTCTGCATGCTCTACTTTTTTTTTATTTTTTTAAACTGCGCTGCAATGATGTGAACCATGCCCATAGGATTACCTTGATTTTGGGCTGTCTATGCAGGAGTAGAGTTCAAAATGCATCCAATTGCATTCAACTGTGTTCAGTGTAAAAGGGCCCTAACGCACTGATGCAGGGGGTGGGGGCAAAGGCTTGGCCCCCAAAGCATGCTAGCCATGTATACAGACTTCATTTGATTTTACATTGCAATAACCTTGTGTCCATACTGCAGTATTACGGTGTGGTGCTTCACTTCCAAGTAGATATTGTCAAAACCTTGTCACCAAAGACTGTGCTTTTTGTGAATGGCAAACCAAACAGAGGGGGTAGAGACAAGTAACCAGCCAGCACTGGTGTCGGTCACACAAGTCTCTCTGATGCGGCAGGGAGATCCCACAGCCCTTTACAAGGAAGGTAAACTGAGCATTTAGTAGTCTTAACAAAAAGTAGTCTTAACAAAAAGGCATAGATTTCAGTAATAAAGGGCCATGCTACAAAAATATTAAAAAGGATAAGTTCACCTTCTCAGAAAAAAAAAAAAAAAAAAAAAAAAATAATAATAATAATAATAATAATAATAATAATAATAATAATAATAATAATAATAATATTAATAATAATAAATGCATGTTTTTTTGCCAGTAAAAAAAAAAAAAATGCATTTATTATTTTTTGTTGTAGGAAACTGCACTAGCGATCAGCAGATCAATGTTGCCAAGCAGGTCTCAGGCATACAAGGTCTCAGCTGATACATGCTGACCGGAAGAATGAATGAACTAACACAGCGCTCACAGCTCCATGATAGTTCATTGAAAACTACAACCTGACAGCCGCAAAGGCTGCTGGACCTTGTAGTTTTCCAGTCACAGAGCGTTGTGAATGAGTGACACGGCCAGCTGAGGATCAGGGAGGTGCATTCATAACGCATTACACCCCGAATATGGGTGTAACATGTTATGAAAAGGTAAAAACTTATCCTTTGAAGCTGGAGTTTAACCTATTTTTAATTATATATGTTTTTATTTTTACACCAAAAAAGAAATATATCATTTACAAGTTAAAACCTTGAAGATAAGATTTAAGAAACAAAAAAAACAAAAACACATTCCCATTTGGAA
Organism: Lithobates clamitans; assembly: GCA_037952925.1. NCBI lineage: Eukaryota > Metazoa > Chordata > Amphibia > Anura > Ranidae > Lithobates > Lithobates clamitans. Next base: position 483,321 of record JBBGZY010001823.1, read on the forward strand.
CAGCATGCACATAAATCCCACGAAAACTACTGTAAAAGCGACCTATATGTTAAAATAATTGTACTTTATAGTGTGAACTGAAAATACAAAAAAGTTTTGAGATTGCAAATACCTCAAGCCTCAACTCCAAAAAAGAAAAAGCCTAGACTGTGCCTAAACTCCGAGTGCTACAAAGCTCCTACTACAGTAAATGAGACAGGAAGAAGACAGGACATTGGGGTTGATTTACTAAGGAAGAATATACTGTGCACTGCAACTCCACTTGCTCCAGAGCTTAGTAAATGAGGTAAAGTTTCACTTTGAAAAGAATACTTAAATCAAAAACATGCAAGGAAAAAAAAAAAAAAAAAAACCTGCATTTTTGTTTGTACATGATTGGATGAAAGAAACCAGCAGAGCTTCCCCTCATTTCAGAGCTTTCTCTCAGGTCTAGAGTAAGTGCGCAGCATATTTAGTAAATCAACCTCCCAGTGTCAATGTATAGTGTGCAACTATTAGAGATTTTACAAAAAAAAAAAACAAATAAATTACGATCTGCTACCTTTCTGTCCTTCGTGTAGTTTCCGGGTGTATATTTCATATCTTTTCTGTTTTTCTGGATTCCCCTCAAAGGGTCGGAATTCTGACGCGTTTGGCGGTATGAGCCGGCGGTCAAGTAACTCATCCTGCCGCTTGTTCTGTGCCTCATCTGCAGACGCGGCCTGGAAGCGGTTCTTTATAGCTTCCTGTGCGAGTTTCTGTGCTTTCAGCCTCTGCTCCTCTAAGGTCTGTGTCATGTCTTTGATCCTTTCCCGGTCCTTATTGGAGAGAAGGTCTAGGACAGAAGCTGGACCTAGAAATTTAAAAAAAAAAAAAAAAAAAAAAATCACAAAATGCGGCATGATTCCAATTTGTCGGGTTTTTATTTGTGCCTTCAGGAAGGTTATGCCAGCATGTATGCTCATGTATTGTCATGGGCAGGTGTGCATGGGTGTTATGCAGATAATTTAGAGTTAGTCTCTCCATTGCTGTCCCCGGTCTGTTCTATGTACTTCAAAGCTCTCTGCTGTTCTTGTGCTGCACTGCCCAACCACTGCAGCAGTGGCTGCAACCCCCCCGCCCACCCCCCCCCCCCCCCAGGTCCGCACTCAGCCCTCCACGGTCCCCCAAACCCAGTTACTTTATGGCTTCACCTCCCAGCCAACCCGATCCGCCTTCTTTCCTGATTGGCCAGGAGAAGAAGCAGGAAGACAATAGCTAATATCGATTTGCTAGTGTCACAAGTGGGTGGGTTCTGCGCCCTGAGCCCAACCTTTTTTAAGCCAATTAGAGCCTCTGGCTCTGATCACGTGGCTTGGAAAGAGGCAAAAAAAAAACTCATAGAAACCTATGAGTCCAGCACCCTGCATGGAAAACTGGGGGGGGGGTGTTTATGGACCGGCCGCTCCTGCACTGCAGACCGCTGTTCCTAAACCTTGTTGCCCAATGAGGACCACAGCCTTTGGTGACCTGACCCTTTTGTTTCCATGCCTGACGATTACGGACCCTAGCCTGCACCTGGACTACAAGTTCAGCTTATGCCATGGAGTTTTTCCAGGTATCCTGGTTTCCATGCTGCAACCTTCTCAGCATCAACACTTCCAAGTTCCAGTGAACCCAGTATGAACATCCCAAGCTCTCTTGCCAATTAATGCCCTGGCGCCACACTAGCCTCAGGGACTCAGGGGGGGTATACTCAGGGGGTATACTAGCTGCTCTCACCACTTCAAACTCCCTTAAAGCGCCAGCAATTTATTTATTTTTTAACCTACAAGGTAAAGTTATAATGTGCTACTTACCTTAGAGCAAAGCCCTCCAGCGGCGTGCTGTCACAGCTTCCATCTTCACCCGGCCTTCCTTCCGGGTTCGACTCTAGCTGTGTGAGTGGCCGGAGTCACGATGACATAACTCCCAAGCATGCGCGCCAGAGCCGCAGTTTATAGCGCATGACTCTGAAGAAATGGCCCAGGTGAAGTCTCCGACTGCATTTACAGTAAATATCTCCTAAACGGCGCACGTTTAGGAGATATTTACAGTACCTATAGGTAAGCCTCATTATAGGCACAATTCATGCATGGGAGTTTACTCCCACTTTAAATTACTGCCCTCAAGATCTCCTTGAAAATGCAAGAATGACCCAACCCGCTTGATCTAGAAGGCATGTCCTCATCATAAGTTTGACGTAATAGGGGGAGATTGACTAAAACTGGTGCACACAGAATCTGGTGCAGCTGTGAATAGCAACCAATCAGCTTCTAGGCTTTATTGTTAAAGCTTACTTAAAAAAGGAGAAGACCAGCCTGAGCTCGTTTGGCTGGGCTTCTCCTCTGGGTCACAGGAGTGCAATTCATTTTGCACTCCTGTGATCCGTTTTTAGCGGAGAGGGGTCTGAAGTCCGCTCTCCACTGCCATCAGTGGAGGCAGTGCTCCATCCCGACTTCTGAAGTCTGGATCGGTCAACTGCCTTGACCCATGGCAGTCTTAGCATTTCAGCGGGCCCCTCCACAGCTCACCGCTCTAATGAGCGTGGGGGATCAGAGCAGGAGAGATTCAAGTCATCGCGGTGTTCGGTGGCTCTGTTCTCAGTGCAGCATCGGTCTGAAGCAGCATCCGCCTAGGTAAGTATGAATATATAAAGAAAAAAAAAACAAGTACAGTATCTCTTTTAGAACGAGCTCATTGATACGATGCACAGCTGCACCAGATTCCGTGCGCCAGTTTTAGTAAATCTCCCCCAATATGTATAAAAAAAAAAGCACCTGCTACATGTTGCTGATGACCATCAAGAGTTCCCAGATATCGTGATCCTGCATGCTCGTATGTACCGTGTTGAAACCATGAATACCACTCACCCTGAAGTGCCTCCTCCCCCAGCATCTCCCTTCTCTGGGAAGAGCTGAGTTGGTGTCTACTAGGTAGTTGATCCTTCTTTGGCTCAGCAGGAGGACTCTGGGAAGACGCCAGCAGGGCCTGCAAAGTAGCAGAATTCTGACTGGCTGCACTTAGCACAGGTCGGAAGTAGTGCACCGGCTTGTAATCCCTCGGAAGCTCAGGTGCCGGATAAACCTGGGAACATTCAAACATTTATCCGTTAAAGGCACGCCATGACAAAAATGTTTTAATTTTTTTTATGCACTTAATGTAATCTAACTCAGTATACAAATTCCCGTTGGGATAGCAGGAAATTGGAGCACAGCTTCCCAGTTTTTTTTTTATTGCAAGCTTGGAAAAGGTCCTCACTACCTGACTATTTCATGGGTTTAAAAACAGATCAGAAAGTAAGAAGTAATCTCTTAGCAGTAAATACATTGGGATTTATTTACTAAAGCTGGAAAGTGCAAAATCAGGCTCACTTCTCACAGAAACCAATCAGCTTTCAGGTTTTATTGACCAAGCTTAATTGAACAAGCTGAGGTTAGCAGCTGATTGGCTACCATGCACAGCTGCCCCAGATTCTGAGTGTTCCAGTTTTAGTAAATCTACCCTAATGTTTTTAGTAAAGTGGGGAAAGGTTAGAACCCCAGTAAGGTTTAAGCTGACTTGTGTCCCCATTGGAGAGATTCTCCATATCTTCCTGTCCAAGTTAAACACCAGAAAAAAAACAGGAAGGGAGGTGAAATCTCTGCAGAGACCACAAGTAGTATCTAAAACCTTTCCAGTCTATCCCCACTGTAATTGTTATGCTGCATGCGCATATACGCATTTGCCTCTACAGCGTAAAGTCACTGGGGTTGATTTACTAAACTGGGAGTGTGCAAAATCTTGTGCAGCTCTGCATAGAAACCAATCAGCTGCAAGGTTTTGAATTTGAGATTCAAACCATGTATGGGCAGGCTGAATGTACCCAAGTTGATCGATCAATCAACTTGGGTACAACCAGCCTGCTGGATTTTACATATGATTATTGCTGGTGGCTGTTATAGCCGCTAGCAATAATTACTGCATTCTCCCAGTGGGGACAGCTTCCCCTGTCTGGAGGTGGGAGGGATTCCCCTGTCAGTACGGCCTGTGTTGATGGGGGAGGGGAAATAAATAAATAAAATTCAAGCAAATTTCTTTCCTGCAACTGCTGCTCCATCTATGGCCGGCCTTATTCAAACCTTTTTACTCCTCCACGGTTATTCCCTCTCTCTCGCGTTGCATTGTTTGACATTGAGATTACTGTTATCTCACACGCCAGAGGAACATTTATTGCAGGGCCGATCCTAGGCGGGTGCACGGGGTGCAGTTCACCCAGGCGCCACAGAGGTGGGGGCGCTCAAGCGCCAGAGTGCTCCTCTCCCTCCTCCTCCTCTTCTTGGTGTCCACAGGCCGCTCTCTCCGCCGCCGCTGTGTTTCCTGCTTAAGTCCGTCCCCGCCCGCTCCATCCTCCTGTCAGAGGAGATCGGAGCGGCTCTCTCTGTTCGGAGAGAGACCCGCGCAGTGACGTCGTTGGGGGGCGGGGCGGTCCGTGCCGCGCGGCGCGGCGTACAGTACCTGACTGCCTGTCATTTATTTTTCTCCTCTCCGTCACGATCTTCTCCACCCGGGTGGCGCGGCTGCACGCCTGGGTGGGGTTTGTCCTGGGGGGGTCTGTGGGGGGACTCGGGGAGTCTGTACTAATAGAGGAGGGGGGGTTTGTGGGGGGAGTCTGTACTAATAGAGGAGGGGGGGTTTGTGGGGGGGAGTCTGTACTAATAGAGGAGGGGGGGTTTGTGGGGGGGGAGTCTGTACTAATAAAGGAGGGGGGGTTTGTGGGGGGGAGTCTGTACTAATAGAGGAGGGGGGGTTTGTGGGGGGAGTCTGTACTAATAGAGGAGGGGGGGTTTGTGGGGGGGAGTCTGTACTAATAGAGGAGGGGGGGTTTGTGGGGGGAGTCTGTACTAATAGAGGAGGGGGGGTTTGTGGGGGGGAGTCTGTACTAATAGAGGAGGGGGGGTTTGTGGGGGGGAGTCTGTACTAATAGAGGAGGGGGGGTTTGTGGGGGGGAGTCTGTACTAATAGAGGAGGGGGGGTTTGTGGGGGGGGTGAGTCTGTACTAATAGAGGAGGGGGGGTTTGTGGGGGGGGAGTCTGTACTAATAGAGGAGGGGGGGTTTGTGGGGGGGAGTCTGTACTAATAGAGGAGGGGGGGTTTGTGGGGGGGGGGGAGTCTGTACTAATGGAGGGGGGGTAGTTTGTCCTGAAGGGGGTCTGTACTAATGGGGGGGTTAGTTTATCGGGGGGTCTGTACTAATGGAGGGGGGGTTTGTCCTGAGGGGGGTCTGTACTTATGGAGGGGGAGTCTGTACTAATGGAGGGGGGTGGTTTTTTGGGGGGGGGTCTTCTCTGTACTAATGGAGGGGGGGTGGTTGGTGGGGGGGGATCTGTACTAATGGAGGGGGGGTGGTTTGTCCTGAGGGGGGTCTGTACTAATGGGGGGGTGGTTTGTCGGGAGGTCTGTACTAATGGAGCGGGGAGGTTTGTCCTGAGGGGGGTCTGTACTAATGGGGGAGGTGGTTTATGGGGGGTCTTTACTAATGGAGGGGGGTGGTTTGTGTGGGGGGGGTTGTACTAATGGAAGGGGGTAGTTTGTCCTGAGGGGGGTCTGTACTAATGGGGGGGTGGTTTGTCGGGAGGTCTGTACTAATGGAGGGGGGAGGTTTGTCCTGAGGGGGTCTGTACTAATGGAGGGGGGGTCTGTACTAATGGGGGGGTCTGTACTAATGGAGAGGGGGTCTGTCCTGGGGGTCTGTACTAATGGAGGGGGGGTCTGTACTAATGGATGGGGGGGTCTGTACTAATGGAGAGGGGGTCTGTACTAATGGAGGGGGGTCTGTACTAATGGAGGGGGGTCTGTACTAATGGAGGGGGGTCTGTACTAATGGAGGGGTCTGTCCTGGGGGGTCAGTACTAATGGAGGGGTGGTTTGTCCTGTGGGGGTCTGTACTAATTGGGGGGGTCTGTCCTGGGGGGTCTGTACTAATGGAGGGGTGGTTTGTCCTGTGGGGGTCTGTACTAATGGAGAGGGAGATCTGTCCTGGGGGGGTCTGTACTAATGGAGGGGGGTTACCTGGGGGGGATCTGTACTGAGTAAGGTCTGTACTGAGGGAGGGGTTTATTCTTAGTGCGGGTTCTGCACTGCCGGAGGGGGGTCTATATGTAGTGGAGGGGGGTCTGTACTGAGGGGCAACTATAGTTGGTGGAAGGGGGGTGACCCCAAACCTAGTGAAGCCAATGCAGCTGCGGGCTCTCCTTTCCCCCCTCCCTCTACTTTCCCCCCTCCCTCTCCTCCTGCGTGCTGCTGTACTAGTGAACGGTGCTGGCCAGTATAGCTGCCCACTATGTTTCTTCCCCCACCTTCATATCAACCAGGGAGGAAACAGAATAGAAAAAGGAGCAGAGAAGAGGATTGTGGGACATATAGTCCCGAGGACTGGCAGCCCCACTGTAACACGGAAACTGCAGCTCACACAGCATGCTCAGCTGAATGGGAAAGAGAGAGAGCCAGGAGCCAGGAAAGCTTTCAGGGAAGTACACCCAGGACTCCAGAGGGAGAGGACAGTGCTGAGGGAACACCATCAGAGAGAGAACCCAGCTGCCCTGCGCCACCAAAGGGAAAGCCACACAGCCTAGCGCCATCCCTGGCAGAGAAAGGAATGGAGTCATTGCAGGAATACAGATCTGGGTGCTACCCAGCAGAGTCACCATGGGCAATTCAGAATGAGCTGACTCCTGATCAGAGGAACCGTTGCTGTATCTCTGGGTCAGGTGAGAGGGCCGATCGGCCATTATGTACTAATGTCCATAGGAACTGCAATCTCTGACCATCTCCTGTATTATGTCTGCAATCTCTGAGCATCTCCTGTACTATGTCTGCAGTCTCTGACCATCGCCTGTAGTATGTCTGCAGTCTCTGACCATCGCCTGTAGTATGTCTGCAGTCTCTGACCATCGCCTGTAGTATGTCTGCAGTCTCTGACCATCGCCTGTAGTATGCCTGCAGTCTCTGACCATCTCCTGTACTATGTCTGCAGTCTCTGACCATCTCCTGTGCTATGTCTGCAGTCTCTGACCATTGCCTGTAGTATGTCTGCAGTCTCTGACCATCTCCTGTATTATATCTGCAGTCTCTGACCATCTCCTGTATTATGTCTGCAGTCTCTGACCATCTCCTGTACTATGTCTGCAGTCTCTGGCTATCTCCTGTGCTATGTCTGCAGTCTCTGACCATCTACTGTATTATGTCTGCAGTCTCTGACCATCTCCTGTATTATGTCTGCAGTCTCTGACCATCTCCTGTATTATGTCTGCAGTCTCTGACCATCTCCTGTATTATGTCTGCAGTCTCTGACCATCTCCTGTACTATGTCTGCAGTCTCTGGGCATCTCCTGTACTATGTCTGCAGTCTCTGGGCATCTCATGTACTATGTCTGCAGTCTCTGACCATCTCCTGTACTATGTCTGCAGTCTCTGACCATCTCCTGTACTATGTCTGCAGTCTCTGACCATCTCATGTACTATGTCTGCAGTCTCTGATCATCTCCTTTATTATGTCTGCAGTCTCTGATCATCTCCTTTATTATGTCTGCAGTCTCTGACCATCTCCTGTAGTATGTCTGCAGTCTCTGACCATCTCCTGTACTATGTCTGCAGTCTCTGACCATCTCCTGTACTATGTCTGCAGTCTCTGATCATCTCCTGTACCATGATTGCAGTCTCTGACCATCTCCTGTACTATGTCTGGGGGCTCTTTCTAACAGACTCTCTAACAGAAGCCCTCTCTGTGTGCATCAGAGAGACTCCCCTCCGGGTCTCATTAGTGTACTCTCTCTTCCTGTATTTTTTTTATTGTTAAAAGATCATGGGAGGATCCTAGGGTAACAAAGACTTCTTAGGGGAGCATCTCTGTGTTTGAGTCGTTGCCATAGAAACATTTGTAAAGGGGAGGAGTTGGTCAGATGACCACGCCCATGTGGGGGCGCCAGAAATATTTCTGCACCCAGGCGCCGGTGACCCTAGGATCGGCCCTGATTTATTGCATTCTTGGTTTCTGCCAACATTTTATGATGGTTTCAGAAAGCCTTCATGCAAACATAATTACGAAACTAAAAGAAAAATTAGGATAGCTGCCAGCTTAGTCTGATTGATTTCACAACAAATTTATCAAATAAATCCATACACTAAGGAGGACGTTGGAAGGGCTATTTTACCTTTTTGAGTGCAGACGATTGTGTCGTTATAGAGAAGCCCTCTAGGACTTTGCCAATGTATTGGAGTTCTTTCGTAGACCCTGAAAAAAAATAAAAAAATAAAAAAATGGCACAGCAGTTGATCAAAGATAATTGTAATTTCGCACTAGAAATACACTTTAACCACTTGAGCTCCAGTAGCGCAGTGCTTAATAGCAAAAAATGGCCTGATTCATGAAGGGGGTAAACCCTTTATGATCAGGCCATTCTTTGCTGAAGCACTTTTCAAAATAAAAAAGGAAAACAGTAAAGTTAGCCCAATTTTTTTTTTATATTGTGAAAGGTAACATTATGCCGTGTAAATTGATACCCAACATGTCACGCTTAAAAATTGCGCCCATTCGTGGAATGCCGACAAACTTCGACTCTTAAAAACTCCATAGGCGACGTTTAGAAATTTCTACAGGTTACCAGTTTAGAATTAGGAGGTCTTTTGCTAGAATTATTGCTCTAGCTCTAAAAGCAAGCGTTTAAAAAACAAAAACAAACAAAAAAAAAACAAAACAAACATAAAATGTAAGTGTGGGAAACACCACGGATTGCCCAGGATTTATTGTACTAAGTGCTGAGCACCACAGAATGGGTTAACAGCTAACACAACACAAGTGCTTTATAGACAGAGCGAAACAGAGCGAAGGAGGTAAACATGGCCGCTGCCCATGGCTACGCAAACAAACACAACAATGGGCACACCTCTGTTGATACAAGCACTTGGCACACAGTGAAGACAGATCTGTGAGTACAGGTAGCACAGGGACAGAAAGGGCCACTGAGGGACAATAGTGCTACTCCTTCACAGCAAAATCAGAGTTAAAAGCTAAACTCCGGGCACAAAAACTCATGTGAATAAATATATTCCTCAAAAGCCACAAAGGATTTACTTTGTGTGCACCAAATGCCTTTGCAAACGCAGAGATTACCTTGTTAATGAGGACCTAAACCCTGATGGGTTTTACTTCCCTTCTTTTACCCTGCAAAGTAAAAGCATAATGTGCTAGTATGCATTGCATACTAGCACATTATGTGACACTTACCTGCAAAACGAAGCCCATACCATCCCCACTGCAGGCCTTTCGGGGCCGCGGACCCGGACTGGCTGGCTGGAGCCGCATGACGTCACTCCTGCGCATGCGCCGCCGGTCACGGCACTCGCTCGTGAAGAAACAGCTCGGGGGGAGGGGGGGTTCTTCACAGTGCATGCGCCGATGACATCATCGCTGCAGTATACAGTAAATATCTCCTAAACGGCACACGTTTAGGACATATTTACAGTACCTATAAGTAAGCCTTATTCTAGGTTGCTTTACAACCTCTTTAAACGTAGCAGTGACATCATGTCAGCCAGTGTTGTAAGCAGGGAAGAGGGGGCGCTGACAATGGATGGGACATTAGAGCCTATGGGTGCCGTCACCACTGCCGAAATTCCCAAGAGTTGTGGAGCATCTCTCCTCGCCTCTGGAGAAGCCACTGACTGAAACAGGGGAATCACATGACCAGACCGAAAGGGCTGAAAAATGATACCTATATACAAGTACTTTCCTACAAATGTTAGGTCATCGTTGGTAGGGGGGGGGGGGGAGGGGATATTTTTAAGACTAGTTCAGTTTGGGCTGGAATTCTACTTAACACCTTCCTGCCTGGTCTATAGTTGAATGACGGCCGGGCGGTGGCTTTACAGTTCTGAGTGGATGTTATATGATGTCCACTCAGAAAGTGGGGCCGCACAGCAGTGCGATATGTCAATGGCTGTGTCCACCAGGCACAGCCGATGACAATCAGTTTACAGTCTCGCTGTCGGTACCACGTCACAGCAGGTCACATAACAGTAGTACACAATGGATGGCTTCCTTTCATGCCATCCATTGTGTACAATTGTGTTGCTAGGTGTGATTGGTCAATGTGATCACATGGTACAGACAGGGCCAAATCACAGCCCATCTGTACCATGTGATTAGCTTTGACCAATCACAGCTAATCACAACAAAACAAACTGAATGAGTCAGTTGTATTCAGCAAAAGGCTTGCTTATAGCAATGTAATACACAGCTATAAGCAATCCTAAATGTGTAAAAAATCCTTATCACTTTCCCAGATTAGAAGAATGTTACACTGTATTGCTCTGGTCACAGTGTGTTAAAATAAAATAAAAGGGTAATTAAAAAAAAAAAAAAAATCACCGGTCAGTGTCCCTGATCGCCGCAACACCAGTTACATGATGAAGCTGTATGTGTCCTCTTATTACATGCATTGGACTGTTTATTTCCCAAAAGGGGGACATTTGGGGGGGGGGGGGTATTTGTACTGTCCTGGCATTTTAAGACCTCATGAAATGACAGGCCGTCAGTACATCCGGACTGATCAATTTTCAGATAGATATATACCATAATTTATGGACTCTATACCTTTCCTACAGACTAAATAATATACACTGATTTGGGGTTATTTTCATCAAAGAAATGTAGCATTTTGGCCTAAAATTTACGAAGAAATACATTTTTGCAATTAAACAAAGAAAAATGCGTTTGTTTTTTTTCAAAGCTTTCAGTGGTGATTAAATACCACCAAAAGAAAAGCTCTATTTGTGTGAACAAAATTATAAAAAAAAATTTAGTTTGGGTAGAGTGTTGCATGACGGCCCAATTGTCATTTAAAGTGCAACAGCGATGAAAACTGAAAATTGTCCTGGGCTGGAAGAGGGTAAAAAAGTGTCCGGTATTGAAGTGGTTAAGCAGGACTTTTAAATACTGAAGTGGCCGATTGGTTAAAATGGTAAAGTGGTCCAATCAACTGCAAGTGAAAATGCACATGTACTAAAAAATATGCCATTGTTGTATTGTTGTAAATGTTAACTGCACAAATCATCACCTTTCTTGTTTCTATACTCTTTTGGTGCCGTCCACCCAAACAGGTTGTCCCCGCTCTCCTCTTTGAGCACAGTGTCATACTTGGACATGGAGTCTGTTCCATATATGTCGTCATCCTCATCCTCCAGAGCCCCAACACCGAAAGCCTGCACAGGAAACAAAAAAAACACAGTGAGGCTTACACGCTAGTACTGAGACCACAGGGGTGCAGCGAGGAGGAGGTCCCTGACAACTACAGAACAGCTGGCCTTGGCACGATTCTGCCCAACCATGCACACCACCAACCATGCACACCGTAGTAGCTACTAATGCAGTACATAGGATTATAAGGTGGCACCTGTCCAGAAATCCCGACTTTCCTTCCTTTGCTGTGCCGCACATCTCCCAGTGAACCGAACGTCCGATCAGAGCCGTCACCAAAAAGATTAACATGAGAGTCCAGAGATCCGAACAAGGCCTGGCGAGGATCCAGGCCCCGGTAACCAAGGCCATGAACATTGTCCTTCACAGTGAAATCTACGGGGGTCACATCTTTGGGTGCAAAAGTCACATTCTCGGGTAGGTATTCGTCTTCTTCATCCTAGGGTAAAAACCACACAGATAGATCAGTGAAGTCAAAATCAACATGCCTTGATAAGTGGATGTCAGTGTAGAGGAAGGGGCATTTGCAAGCACATTGCTGCAACGTGCACAGTTGACACAGAGCCGCCGTGATTGAAAAGGACTGAAATCCAATGACTGAAAGGGCCTAGTGACAGGCTGGGGAGGAAAGTACTAGATGATGCTGGACATCCTCCGGCCAATGAAATTAGGTGGGCTCAATCTGCCTTGTTGCAGCTTTTAATGCACATTGTGAGGAGCTCCCAGTGTGCAGTGAAAGCAGTAAGCAACTTCAGTACACAAGAGGAGCCGGTACAACTGTGCAAGACCGAAGGAAAGGCTGAAATTCGGCTCTAAATATAAGGAGGAGGGTCCGGAAAGGCACGTAGATCGCCAATCTGCGATCTTACCCAGAAGTGGGAGCAGGTACCTGTCAAAACCAAGTACCCGCTCCCACCGCCCCCCTCCCCCCCCCCAAAAAAAAAGTACCAAATGTGGGCAGTGGGGAAGATGCAAACAAGCGGAGCTTCCCCTTTTGGGTGGAGCTCCGCTTTAAGTCTGGGTTTACACTGATGCGATGCATTCTTGTGCAAACCACATGAGATTCTGCGTGGTGCGATTTATTTTGTATGGCTCAAATCGCACCGCATGAAAAAAGGTACAGGCTCCCATGACTCCCCCCCATTCTTCTCCCTCTCACTCTTTTTTTCCCTCACCTTCCCTCTTTCTGGTATCTATCACTTTTTTTTGATTTTTCTTGTTTGGACCTGGTAAGGTTATTTATGTTATAAGAAAATGTGAGAAATGGTGTTGCTCACTGACGAATGTAGCACAAGTCCAATAAAATGTTTTATAGATTGACTGACACGAAGTAAAGAATGCGATCTATGGAATTTATGAATATCTAGCACTGTACTGCATGTATTGTAATGGACATGAACGTTTTTTCTTTTTTAGGTTTTATGGAATGGTAATAACTTTTCTGTTAAAATAAAGAACATACACACACACAGAAAAATATATATATAAAAAAAATAATAATTATTTGACACCTGCAGCAGATCGCATGAACAGTGCGATCGCTATGCGTTGCATGAAACAGCCATTTCTGTACGTTTCTCGCCTAATGGACACAAAAATAATAAAGATCCTTTTCTTTTGCAGGCTGGAGTTTGTTCAGAAGTGACCCCGGTGTGATAAAACTCACTAAAACCTTTATTATGACTTAATGACCACCGATTTACAGGTCTGCCTCATATAAACAGCATAAACACTATAGATCTGATAGAGTTTTATAGCGTGCAATATTTTCTGTTTAATGAAACCAAACCCGATCACAGAACATATAAAAGGATGACAAGTTAAATTTATACAGCCAATAATATATTATTAAGATGCCATAGTAAAAAATAATAAGGGATAACAAAACAGGCATAAACTTAATAATGCTTAATGAAATACTGTATATGTCCAACCTGTGGCCAGATGCAGCCCTCTGGTACTTGATATGTAGACCTCTGCAGTCTGTAGTTGATCATTCATGCATTACCAGTGATCCCAGCCTACCTTATGTAACATGTTCAGTCTCTCATTGTCCTCTGCAGCATGTCCCCATTTTCTGAACGCTTTTTTTTCTTTAAGCTTCATTTACACTTGCAATTGAGGGGCAGTAAAAACACGTGCACGAGATGCGTTTTTATTGCCTATCAAAAACACAAACACTGACAGGTAGGATTTTTATGACAGAGCAGACCATCTTAGTTTCGTCCGTCGTTATTGCACACTGAGCAGCATACATTTTCGGCACTGCTTTGTGCCATGATGATATGACTCCTGTGCACATGCATGGGAGTGACATAGTCGTGGCCTGACCACTCAAGTGGCTGAACCCAGAAGAAAGACTGGGAGAAGATGGAAGTGCCCCTGACACATTGCTAGAGGGGATTGTTTGACAGGTAAGTCTGTCATAATGTGCTGCACATACTGGTACATAATGGCCAACAGTGCCTGGAAAACAACCTATCTAACCCTGTAAAGAATAAGTCAGTGTACATACCTTTTTTGAAGCCAATCCGATCCAGTCTCCAGCGGCGGAAGCTCTGCAGAGGACACAGCCAACAACGGCTGTGAAATGAATGGGGAATGAAGTCACCCATAGAGTTTCTATGGGGCTTCCGCTGTCGGCTGCATCTTCTGCACCCGCCTACACAGCGAACCAGAGCTTCTGGCTTATTCTCCGAGTGCCCCCACAGAAAGCCGCTTTTGATGGGGGCACTCCCAAGCTCTGTCCCCCACCCACTGGCTATGATTGACAGCAGCCAAAGCCAATACCTCCCACTGCTGTGTCTGAGCCAATGAGGAGGGATAAGGTCGAGAGAGCCTCTGCTCTCAGCCACATCGTTGGATCGAGATCAGGCTCTGATAAATATAAGGGGGGCTGGCGGGGGAGTATCATGCAGAAGGTTTTTTTTGTTTTTTTTTTAAACCTTAATAGAGAGAATAAATTAAGGAAAAAAAAAAAAAAAAAAAAAAAACACACTTTCTGCCTTTAATTCATCCTCATTGTCGTGTTTAACACGCAGTGTTGCCTGAGCGCAATTTATTCAACACGACCTGCGCAGCAACGGTGTGCAATGCATGCAGGTTTTTAGGGGTTAAAACAAGTGCTGAGTAGAGGACAGAATGCCTCCTCACTGCATGAGAAATTCCCCAGCGTGGATCGTTTTTCAGAGGGCAATACAAGCATAAACAAGCTCTTGTTATGTGCCTACAGTCCCCAAGCATTACTTAGGTGTTTTGTGCGCTACGTGGTTACATAAAAACAAATCCCCACTTGTGTACTCGTGATAAATACATTTGCAGTAAGCAATTAAACCAATTTTGCAATAAATAAATTTAATAAAATGTAAATTTTAAAACCAAAAACAGATTATGTAAAATGATGTGAAATAAAGAACAAATAAATACATAAATAAACATGTGTCATTCATAAATTAGTCCATATCTTTGTATCTTTATAAAAGCAGAACGTGATGATCAATTGTGCAATTTATGAAGTGTCAAGTGCTGTCTCTTTAAATAAAGTGCTGTCTCTAAGTGCAAATTCGTGCTCCCCTTTAGTGTCCCCACTCACCAACTGGTGTGGACTCCTATATTATAAAAAAAAGTCACAAGCGCTTTTAAATTGTCCTAGATATGCTGGAACTTGTAGTCCTCCTTGCTGGTTATGTTCCCCATTGGTGTGCCACAACGCAGTATTTTTACTCATAAGGTGATATAAAAAGGATGGCAAAAAAGTTTAAAATAGCGTGATTCCGTCTATTAAAATTGGCAAAGTTGAAAGCAGTTACACTCACTTGTGCATGAAGAAATGCAAGCAAAATGCCAAACTGGAAGTCTGCATCAACGTGAGTCTCAACTGCCAGAAATAGCATCACCACACATGGAACATGCCAGGTGACAGCAGGTGGTGACATTATTTCCAGCCAGTGAGACGCACGTTGCTGCAAACTTTCGATTCAGCATTTTGCTTGCATTTCTTCATGCCCAAGTGAGTGCAACTGCTTTTAACTTTGCCAATTATTTTAATAAAACAGAATTAAGCTATTTGGATCTTTTTTGCCATCCTATGAATAAAAATACTGCCCTATGGCACACCAATGGGGAACATAGCCAGCAAGGAGGATTGCAAGTTCCAGCATATCAAGGACAATATAAAGCGCTTGTGACTCTTATAATATAGAAGTCCACACCAGTCGGTGAGTGAGTGGAAATAAATTTGAGAAAAGTCCTGGACAGTCGCACTCAATAAAATTTATTGCCTTCATTGAGTAAAACAAAACCTCAAAAATAAGCTATGATTAAGCGTTGTTTGTAGTGTGAAACGCGTCAGCTCTTCTGTCCGTTCTGCTGTGGCATGTATTTTTGATTTTTTTACTCAATAAAAAGGCAACAAATTTTCTTGAGTGCGGCTGTCCATGACTTTTCTCAAATTTATTGCTATATGCATTGCCAGCACCTGTGTCTTCCAGCCTAGAGGAGAGGTTCATTTCTAACTGACCTGCCTGGGGAGCGGTGATATTTCTTTCCCTGAGTGAGTGGAAACACTGAAGGGAAGCAACAATTTGAACTTTATTTAAAAGAGACAGCACTTGGCATTTCAAAACTTGCACGATTGATCATCACGCATTCTGCAAGTATGAATATATAATAATGATATGGACTCATTTATGAAGGACATGTTTCTTTATTTCACATAATCTGTTTTTCAATTGTTTATTGCAAATGTATTTATCACAATTACACAAGTGGGGATTTGTTTTTATGTAACCAGGGAGTGCTCAAAACACCTATGTATCTAATTGAAAGGTACAGTACCTTAACAGAGCAGCAGCCGGTGGTTTGGATAATTCACATTGGTTAACATCCTAATCAAAGGAATATATAAATTAGTTATATGTTAAACATTATGTTATATTAGGTCAGGGGCCACAGTTGAGGCCTCTATACCTTGAACCACTGCTGTATAGTGTGTGTGTGTGTGTGTGTGTGTGTGTGTGTGTGTGTGTGTGTGTGTGTGTGTGTGTGTGTGTGTGTGTGTGTGTGTGTGTGTGTATTATATATACACACACACACACACAATATCTATTAGATTGTAAGCTCCTTGAGGGTAGGGACTGATGTGAATGTACAATGTATATGTAAAAGCGCTGCGTAAATTGATGGCACTATATGAGTACCTGAAATAAATAAAATAAATAATAAAATACATCACACACATATGAATAATATTGCGTTTATAAATCGGTAATGTTACCTCCGATCCTTCAGAACCTGTAGGGGGCAGCGCACAGCCATAAACCTTCTTGCCAGATTCTGCAATAAAAAAAAAAAAAAAAAAAAAAAAAAAAAGAAAATACAAAATGTACTATATGCAGCACAGAAACGGAAGCTACTGCCCGTGTCAGATTTACTCCTTTACGGTCTAGGAAGTGGAGGAGAGCCTGAAGCTTCCACAGAATTCTCTAATCTCCATTTACCCACCCACGACACACAGGCGTCTGGGAAGGGCTATAGAAGAACACAGACCATTTGTAAGAAAAAACAAAACAAAAAGCTAAAAAGACAAAAAGGACCCCGCCATTTGTCCAGAGCTTTTGTAAAATGAATATAATGAATTACATACGGCAGTCAGATACTAACATTTTCTGATGAAAGGGAATTTTGCCTTTTAAAGCACAGTGCACTTTAAAAACAAAAAGGTAATTTATCCTTTTTTCCCCCCAATTTCTCTGACCCAACCCAACACACTTTCCCCCCCTCTACATATACAACATACACACCTCTGACAGCAACAGTTTCACAGTTGTTCTTGCAGGACTGCAAGAATAGTCCCAACCGTGCATGCGTATTATTTTCCAATAGACTTCTACGAGACTGTCTCCAGCCTCAGGAAACGGCCTCATAGAAGTTTATGGGACTGTAATGCACAGGCACAGCCAGGACATTGAAGACTTGCGGTGTTGGAAGTAATCAAACAGTGGAAATATGGCCGTCCTATCTAGATAAATGTGCATTTTTGGCAGGGGGGAGGGTGGCCAAGGTTGGGTCAGGGACAAAAAAAAAAAAAATATATAATAATAATAATAATAATAATAATAATAATAATAATAATAATAATAATATGAATAAATGCATTCCGTTTTAATCTGTGTCCGTTAGTATCGGACATATCTGGAGAGAATATTCAAATAAAAATAGGAACGTTCCCTGTGAAGGGCTGTTTGCTTTGGAGGTGTCGTGTTTGACCAGTCTCAGTGCTGCAGTTACAGATGACAGCAGAGTATTTAAAGAATGAATCAGTGTTGGGATACCTGTATAACTACAAACAGGGACGGGTCAACCCCCACAAAATGCTGAAAAAGAACACATCACAGGTACACCAAGAAAAAAAAAAATGTAAACTACTGTTAAACTTTACGAGCCTGTAACGGGGTAGTAAAACTGTCAAAAAGGAGCTTCATTCTATATATTGCAATCCGAGATGTGGAATAGCGCTAACATAGAGCCTGGCTAAAGAACACAGAGCCCCGCGATGGCGCCTGGCAGAGAACCACAGAGCCCCGAGATGGTGCCCGGCAGAGAACCAGAGCCCCGCGATGGTGCCCGGCAGAGAACCACAGAGCCCCGCGATGGTGCCCGGCAGAGAACCACAGAGCCCCGCGATGGTGCCCGGCAGAGAACCACAGAGCCCCGCGATGGTGCCCGGCAGAGAACCACAGAGCCCCGCGATGGTGCCCGGCAGAGAACCACAGAGCCCCGCGATGGTGCCCGGCAGAGAACCACAGAGCCCCGCGATGGTGCCCGGCAGAGAACCACAGAGCCCCGCGATGGTGCCCGGCAGAGAACCACAGAGCCCCGCCATGGCGCCTGGCAGAGAACCACAGAGCGCCACGATGGCGTCCGGCAGAAAACCACAGAGCCCCGCCATGGCGCCTGGCAGAGAACCACAGAGCCCCGTGATGGCGCCTGGCAGAGAACCACAAAGCCAGGACAGGACATAAAACAACTCGACCAAAGACTGTCAGAAGGGTGTAAAAGCTTTGGGCTCAGTCATATAGGTGTTTTGGGGGAAAAAAAATAAATAAGGGGAACCATGCTTGTGCTTCTCACTCCCTTCAAACTCTTTTCAAAGACCAGATTCAAAAGAATATTCAAAAAGGCGAGGCTTGTGTTATGCTGGAGAGAGCACCATGCACGTTGAACAAGCATCGAGTGTTCTTCTGCATCCACTGCTCCAATGAAAGTAGGATAGAGAGGTGTGCTTATGTGACACTGCCTTGTTAGGTGATCACTGCCAAATGACCACGATCATAATGCATAGTACACACGGGCCAAATGTAGGGTGACATCGGCCAGTTCTATAGAAACTGGCCGACGTTCGGCCCGTGTGTACAGCACCCTTTTGGCTAGCTCTGTGGAAGGGTCATGACTGGAAAAAGGTCTAAAGACCAGCTCCCGATCAGCGCTCTCAGCCAATGGCTAAGAGCACTGACCAAAGTGTTGTGGCTGGGGTGGGGGGGGTTGGGGGGTCAGGGGCGTCCCCTCGTCAGCGGCTCAAACCAGAGCTGTCTTTTTCTTTTGCTTTTGCATTTAAACCACTGGGTTGAATGCAAAACAGAAACCACACACCTGGCTTATGCCGAAAGGTCAGTAGTTCAGCACCCAGCATCTTCATTGTGGCTGTCACAACACATACAAAGCCAACATTCCTTTGCAGACTTCAGAGTATGTTCTTTGATGTGCAGGCATGGCTTTATGTGCACTTGTTACAGGTTTCCTTTTATCAAATGCTCATTAGCGCCACCTCTCCCCCCCCGGCGCTGGAGCTCTGTCAGATGGACCTTTAGGTTCTTGGTCACCTCTGTGACGAAGGCCCTTCTCCCCCAATCTCTCTGTTTGGCCGTACGGCCCGCTCTAGGAAGAATCCTGGTGGTTCCAAACTTGTTCCATTTACGGATGATGGAGGCCACTGTACTCTTTGGAACCTTCAATTCTGCAGACATTTTTCTGTACCCTTCCCCAGATTTGTGCCTCCATACAATCCTGTCTCGGAGGTCTACAGACAATCCTTGAACTTCATGGCTTGGTTTGTGCTCTGACATGCACTGATAACTGTGGGACCTTATATAGACAGGTGTGTGCCTTTCCAAATCATGTCCAACCAACTGAATTTACCACAGGTGGACTCCAATCAGGTTGTAGAAACATCCCAAGGATGATCAGTGGAAACAGGATGCACCTGGAGCTCAATTTTGGCAAAGGCTGTGAATACTTATGTACATGTGATTTTTTCCTTTTTTATTTTTAATAAATTTGCAAAAGATTTCAGACTTCCTTCACGTTTGTCATTATGGGGCATTGTGCATACATACTCTATCTCACAAAAGTGAGTACACACCTCACATTTTTTGTAAATATTTTATTCTATCTTTTCATGTGACAACACTGAAGAAATGACACTTTTCTACAATGTAAAGTAGTGAGTGTACAGCTTGTATAACAGTGTAAATTTGTTGTCCCCTCAAAATAACTCAACACACAGCCATTAATGTCTAAACCGCTGGCAACAAAAGTGGAGTACACCCTTAAGTGAAAATGTCCAAATTGGGCCCAATTAGCCATTTTCCCTCCCTGGTGTCACGTGACTCATTAGCGTTACAAGGTCTCTGATGTGAATGGGGAGCAGATGTGTTAAAATTTGATTTTATCACTCTCACTCTCTCATACTGGTCACCGGAAGTTCAACATGGCACCTCATGGCAAAGAACTCTCTGAGGATCTGAAAAAAGAATTGTTGCTTTACATAAAGATGGCCTAGGCTATTATAAGATTGCAAAGACCCTGAAACCGAGCTGCAGCACGGTGGCCAAGACCATACAGAGGACAGGACAGGTTCCACTCAGAACAGGCCTCGCCATGGTCGACTAAAGAAGTTGAGTACACGTGCTCAGCGTCGTATCCAGAGGTTGTCTTTGAGAAATAGACGTATCAGTGCTTCCGGCATTGCTGCAGAGGTTGAAGGGGTGGGGGGGGTCAGCCTGTCAGTGCTCAGACCATACGCCGCACACTGCATCAAATTGGTCTGCATGGCTGTCGTCCCAGAAGGAAGCCTCTTCTAAAGATGATGCACAAGAAAGCCTGCAAACCGTTTGCTGAAGACAAGCAGACTAAGGACATGGATTACTGGAACCATGTCCCGTGGTCTGATGAGACCAAGATAAACTTATTTGGTTCAGATGGTGTCAGGCGTGTGTGGGGGCAACCAGGTGAGGAGTACAAAGACAAGTGAGTCTTGCCTACAGTCAAGCATGGTGGTGGGAGTGTCATGGTCTGGGGCTGCATGAGTGCTGCCGGCACTGGGGAGCTACAGTTCATTGAGGGAACCATGAATGCCAACATGTACTGTGACATACTGAAGCAGAGCATGATCCCCTCCCTTCAGAGACTGGGCTGCAGGGCAGTATTCCAACATGATAATGACCCCAAACACACCTCCAAGATGACCACTGCCAGAGTGTGTTTATATAAAAATATAATATAACACACATATACACTTCTGACAGGGACGACTTTCCCCACCCTAAGAATACAAGTGCTCAAGAGGGATTCCCCAATTAACACTGACTGTTCTGAAAGGGGAATGAAGTGGCTTTCTTTCCCGCAACCTGTGGTTGCACAAAAGAAATTCGCTCGATCTAATGCATACTTCTTCAGAAAGTTTTTTAGAAGTCATGGAGTCGTTTAGGTTTACAGATCTTTATCAGGCTTACAAAGGCTTCATAATGGCACCCACCAGTTTCCTGCTTCCGCGTTTTCCTCTTGGTCCTCGGACCCACGCCTTGCCCTTCTTTCCATCCCATCTGACGCAGCAGCTGTACACCAACAGTGATCCTGAAGAAAGAAAACAAAATTATATTCCATTTCTCCTGCCGTAAGGTACAGATTAAAGAGGACCCTGGAGTAAAGCTGGCCAAACACATAGATTTTTTTTTTCTGTAAAAGGCTAAGTTAACCTTTTCCAGAAAGTAGCCTATGCAGTCAAGGAGTCCCAGTAGAGTTAAAAAAAATCTGTGCTGCTTTGCAAAGTGATAATTTTATTGTTTTACCTGAAGGCCATTTGGGTCCCCTCAGAAACCTGGCTAATAACCCTCACGTCCTGACTTGTTGCTAGGCTGTGAAAACTGTTGGGATGCTCACTTCCAGCATTGCAGAACTAAAAAAAAAACAAAAAGA
Organism: Lithobates clamitans; assembly: GCA_037952925.1. NCBI lineage: Eukaryota > Metazoa > Chordata > Amphibia > Anura > Ranidae > Lithobates > Lithobates clamitans. The sequence goes on from JBBGZY010001823.1 coordinate 504,808, forward strand.
AAAACTTTTCACGTCCTACCCTGTTTCCCCGAAAATAAGACCTAGCGTGATTGTCAGTGATGGCTGCAATATAAGCCCTACCCCCCAAATAAGCCCTAGTTAAAGTCCTTGTAGGTCTTGTTTTCAGGGTAGGGCTTATTTTCGGGGAAACAGGGTAGAGCTTATTTGGGGGGTAGGGCTTATATTGCAGCCATCACCGACAATCACGCTAGGTCTTATTTTTGGGGAAACAGGGTAGCTATGAGCTGGGATGTGGGGATTGCTAACCAGGATTTTTTTTTTTTAGCCGGGCTTCTGAAAGCACAAAGTGGACTATAGGTATATGTGTATGTGTGTATGTGTGTATGTGTGTGTGTGTGGGGTGTGTGTGTAATTTCAATGTCTTTGCAAGTACACTGCATTTCTCAGCATATTGATCCCGATACACATGTTACAGAAAACACCATAGAAACACTAAAGTAAAATAGCTATTTCTCATATCTTTTAGTGATATAGTTACGTGTTGGTTACAGTAAGGGCAGAAGAACACCAAGCATCCCACACTTTATTATACTTAGTTGGGCAACCCCTGTGTTCAAATATGAGTTTTTCATAGGGCAATACCCGATTCACTAACCAAAGCCATGTATGTATGGATGGATGGAGGTGTGGGCTGGATCCACATAAGTGCTACAGTAGCTTCACAGGCCATAAATAATGTCTCCAGTAGCATGGTCCTAATATGTCTTGGCCATTGCTCCTCGTCGAGGACCCCCAGCAGACACACCAGTTGGGTACATGGAACAGGAATTGATAAGACCGCAGACAATATCTCCGTCACCTGTTGCCAGTATCCTACTATAACTGGACAGAGCCACATAACATGCGCGAAATCTACGCGCGGACAGGTAGAGATAGGTATACGGTGCATTGCATGCAGTCTGACCGGGGTCAGGTATGTTTGATGTAGCATATAAAAAAGGTGGATTCATTTATTGTTGACTGCGTGAGATACAGATAGATGGGCGGAGCATGCCTCGTCCCAATCCTCATCGGATCGGGAGGAGGCATGCTCGGGGACATGTTGTTCCCACTTGATGCGCACCTCCAGTGGAACCCCACTAGTCGTGGCAGAGGGATGGCGGATATTTAGTTATAAAAATTTTGCAAATAATCTTTCTTCCTAAAATTAGCCCAAAATGTTACATTTCTTTGGTGAAAACAACCCAAATCAGTGTATATTATTTAGTCTGCAGGAAAGTTAGTGTCTACAAACTATGCTATATATATCTGAAAATTGATCAATCCTGATGTACTGACGACCCATCTCATTTCTTGAGGCACAAAAACCCCAGGACAGTACAAATACCCCCAAATGACCCCTTTTTGGAAATCAGATAGTCCAACGTATTTAGTAAGAGGCTTGGCAAGCTTTTTGAAGTTGTAATTTTGTCACACTTTTTTTGGAAAATGAAGAAATAAAAAAAATAAAAAAAATAAAAAAAGAAGAAGGTTTTTACTTACTGTCATATTTTTCATGTTTTTACTTACTGTCTATATATAAAACACTTTGACTAGGACAACACAGGGTTACCATCAAAACACTGTACTACCTCAAAGAGGTGATCAGAATTTTTTGCACACTAGGATTGCGTACAACATTAACCTGTTAGAAACGACCATTTTTCCTGAATAAAATCGATTCATTCAGTGTTTACTATTGTGATTAGCCCTGTTTGTACCATGTGACCACTGTAACCAATCACAGGGATCAACACAATAGTACACAATGAATGGCATTAATGAAAGCCATCCATTGTGTACAATTGTCCACAGCGATCACATGGTACCGGCAGCGGACGGGTACACTAATCTGTCATCTGCTGTATATGGTGGCCACAGCAGGTGACAGATCGCGCCGATGGGGTGCACACAAGGCGTGTTCTGGGGAGGAAGTCATATGATGTTCACCCAGAACGAGAGAGCTCCCACCTGGCCTCCATTTGACTATAGGCCGGGTGGGAAGTTGTTAAATGTTTTCTTGGTCTCCGATTAGGAAAGCTTCACTTACTTATCTATCCTGATGACCACTGTCCCCTGGACAGAAGTTTGGGGATTTTCCACAATAGGCAAGCAGATGGCTTTAAAAATCTGACAGAAACTTCCTCTGCACTGCACATATCCAAGAGAAAAATGGGCCCTGGTGCATAGCAAAACATGAAGTACATATACTGCAAAACATAAGCTGGCACTTACAGGGCTTGAAAGGGGAACTTTCAGTGGTCAGCTTTAATTCAACATTTCAAAATAAGGTCCCGAGGAAGATGAGATGTTGAAATAAAAATTATCACTGAGTATTCACCTTTTAAGTGATTGTAAGGTCTTGTTTAAAAACAAAAAACAAAACAAAAACATGTCCTACTTACCTCCTCTGTGTAGTGGCTTTGCACAGAGCAGCCCAGATCCTCCTCTTCTCGGATCCCTCTTCACTGTTCCTGGCCCCACCCTCCTGTCGAGTGCCCCCCACAGCAAGCAACTTGCTATGGGGGCACCCGGGCCGAGTAACAAATCCGTGTGTCCATTCAGACACGAAGTCCCGACCCAGCGCCGCCCCTTCTCTACCCTGATTGGCTAGCTGACTTTGATTGACAGCTGTGGGAGCCAATGGCGCCGCTGCTGTGTCTCAGCCAATCAGGAAAGGTAGGTGTCCCGATACTTTTGACAATATAGTGTATATCCAGCCCTTTATCAACCAATGTTACCAAGTAAGGAAAGCACAGACAGAGGGTAACCCTTCTCCGCTGGTCAAAAAACAGTTTTGGGTGTAGTTCCAATCAACCCAATGGAGAATGAATATCTTGTTTTAAAAAAAATAAATAAATAAATGTATTACTTGGCAGGCGCAATTAAGTCCTCCAGGATGGTGGCGCCTGGTATAGGTGCAGTGACCGCTGCTAGCTCTCTGGCCTTCTCCCGGATTTTGTTTTTGGTTTTCGAAGCAAAATCATCTGTTGTCATAATTTCGTTTGGTGCTATGCCAAACTCGCCAAGATCCTGCAAAACAAAAAAAGAGCAAATTTCCAGCACTTTTTTCTCTCGTTATTCTACACTGTCACATAGTAGTGCTGGGAGAGTCCTCAGCCCTGTGTCTGGGTCCCCTTGATAGCTTTGCCCTCTGTATTTGTCTTGGTGGCCATTGTCTCCATGACAAAAGGGGTTAGGACAGTCGAAGTTTTACAGTTCTCACCAAAACAAAAAGAGGAAAGGGCAAATCTTCTACCATGGACTCCAATGACAGCGTACAGGGGAAATTTCCCTTGCTTTGTTCTTTATTTACATTTCCTCTCACTTCCTGTTGCATCTGCAGGACAGAGAGTGAAGGGAAATCTCCCCATTGGGACTCAAAGCAAAAACAAACCAAATGATTTTTAGCCTTTCCATGACCCCTTATGTAAAAAAAAAAATAAAAACTGGCAATTGTGATCTGTACACACTAAAAGATGGACCTTGCATATTTTCGACAGGTTGTTTTACCTCCTCATCCATGAAATCCTCCGGCCGACTGGCTTTGCTTTCAGATTTTCCCTGACGAGACGACACAAATGTGGAAGGGGCCCATCCTAACACAAGAATGACAATGAATTATTAACAATTTGTTAGCCGAACCACCCCCCAGTTATTAGCAGTTATTCTGCCAGGACTGAGCGGCACTCATGAAAAGATGTGGGAGAGCCAAGTCCCAGAGCACTGAAAATGGGCAAAATGACAGTTCTCTGGCCTTATCATTCTTCAAACAATTCACTTTGGTGATGCAACATTTCAGAGTCCTCCTAACTACATAAGATATTTGAGCCCTGGATGATGGGGGAGACCTTTGAGCCCCAAAAACGCATTGTCCGTTTCGCTGCATCACTTCCTGATGGTGGCGCCATGTCACTTGGGTGGGGGGGGGGTGCTTCCCGATGGTGACAGGTCACTTGAGGGGGGGTCACTTTCCAACTGCGTCACCACATCAACGCTTAGGGGGCAGTTTGCCTACAACGCTGGCACATCATTAGAAGGGGTAGTCACTCCTTGACAATGGCGCCATGTCACTTGGGAGGGGGGGGGTTGCGTATCAACTGCAGAGGCCACATTACTTGGAAGGGAGCAGTCTCTTCTCAACAGCATGAGCCACGCCACACCTCGAGGGGTTGGGGTAGCTTCCTGGTAGTGGCGACACATTGCTTGGGGGGAGAGGGTCTTGGGAAGGTGTCACTTCTTGACGGCGGTACCACTTCTTTCCTGTCAGCATCACCATATCACTTGGGGGGAGGTGTCGCTGCCCGACTGCCGCACCACCTCACTTTGGAGGGGGGGGGGTTGTTGTGCACCTCACTTCGGAGGTCGCTTCCTGACTGCGGCACCGTGCTACTTCGGGGGGGCCGCTCCCCGATTTCGGCACCACATCATCGCTTAGAGGGTAACTTCCCGACAACGCCGGCACATCACTAGAAGGGGTAGTCACTGCTTGACAATGGCGCCACGTCACTTGGGGGGGGGGGGGGGGGGTTCGTCTCAACGGCAGAAGCCACATTACTTGGAAGGGAGGAGGAGTCTCTTCTCAACAGCATGAGCCAAGCTACGCCTTGAGGGGTTGGGGCAGCTTCCTGGTAGTGGCGACATATCGCAAATCGCTTGAGGGGGGCTGTCAATTCTTGACTGCGCCACCTCATTTGGAAAAGGGGGGGGGGTCTTGGGAAGTGTGTCGAATCACTAGTCACTTTTTGATGGCGGTATAACTTCCTTCCTGTCAACATCGCCATGTCACTTGGGGGGCTCACTTCCCGACTGCGGGCACCGCGCCACTTCAGGGGGTCGCTTCCCGACTGCGGGCACCGCGCCACTTCAGGGGGTCGCTTCCCGACTGCGGGCACCGCGCCACTTCAGGGGGATATCATCTTGATGACAGAGATCACTTGGGCGAGAGGGCAGAAATCACTTCACAACAATGACGCCACGTCACGGGGGAAATCACTACGCAGTATCCCACAAATTCCACTGCCCGCCAGCCCAGACACCCCCCTCCCTTCAAAATGCTTGAGATTGCTTCCCGACAGCAGCGCCACATTATTGGGGGCCCAAAAGCTGCATCACATGACCTTTTCTCAAGCTCCCCTATGGCAGCGCCAATCAGAACCAGCAGATATACATGTCGGGTAACGAAGGCGCATCGCCCACCGTTGATTTACCTTCCTTAGTACCGACAGTATTAAAGTAGCCGGCAGAAAACCCGCCAGTGAAGGCGCCATGGAAACGCTTGAACCGCCCCTTCTCATCCTTGACCGTCTGCTCCTGCAGCGGTGTCGGCTTCTTGGGCTTCTCTCCTGCAAAAGCAAAATGTTTATATGTGAGAAATGTGCAGTACAGGGACAATGACAGGCGACAATAATAAGTTGTATAGAAGTTCCCTGCACAGCTCAGAACTACAAGCCCCAGCATGCCCTGCGAGCAGCAGCTTATAGTATATCAGCCGGGAGCTCGCAATGCATGCTGGGATCTGTAGTCCCGACAAGGCCATAAGGCTCCAAGTTACCTGACAAGAGCCGCATTAGCCAACGACTGTCTTTTCCCCCCAGTAAAGCCCCTTTGCAGCACCCTGGTGGCGCTAACATATACCCTATACATCTCTAAATTTCTCATTACCTTCCTCATACTGCTCCAGAGGCTTCCCATAGGTGACAAAATCCTCCTCGCTATCGCTGTCCTGCGCCGCCATCTTTGTACACCCAGTGCGGGAGCCGAGCGGGGACAAAAGTTCACCACATGACTAGTGTCACCGCCACCTTCTTCCTGCTGGGGCGTGTCTAGGTTGGCTGGGTGTTTCCATGGCGACGCCAGCCAGGCTCTTCTAATGTGCATAGGCCTGTTTGTTGTGTACATGAGAAGGCCTGCTGGGATGTGTAGTACCTGCAATATGAAACAAATCCCAGCTATGAGATTCATTTCTCTCTTTTATTTTGTGAACACAAAAGTGTTTTTGGTGAATCATTGTTATGCATTTTAAAGACTCATGTACATTTGTTGTCTATCTTGATATGTTTATTTAAATTATTTATAATAAATTAAATGATTACATTATAATAAAGTAGAACTAAAGAAAAAACGTTTATTTTTTATTTTGGAGTGGGGAAGGGTTATAACCCCTATCATTCTGGAGGGGGTCTATTTTTGCGTTGCAGTCTATTGTTGCTGGGGGGGATCTTTTGTTACTGGGGGGGGGGGGGGTTAATTGTTGCTGGAAGGGATCTATTGTTTGGGGCGGGGTTTACCGTTGCTGGCTGCTGGAGAGTCTATTGATGCTGGCTGCTGGGAGATCTATTGTTGCTGCTGGGGGGGTCTAATGCTGCTGGCTGCAGGGGATCTTTTTTTTTTGTTTGTTTTCTTCTTATAGTTACCAAATTTCATACAAATGACTTAGCACTACAAAATGATACTTGGCTCTGTGTTCTATAAAAGGGGCCGTACTGGAAGCTGGGTAAGGGTTGGAACTAAGGGTCGGTGCTCAGAGGTGGGTAGGGGCGGAACCAAGGGTCGGTGCTCAGAGGTGGGTAGGGGCGGAACCAAGGGTCGGTGCTCAGAGGTGGGTAGGGGCGGAACCAAGGGTCAGTGGCGGAGGTGGGTAGGGGGCAGAGACACGAAGTGGCTTAGAAAGGGGGAGTTCCTGCACCTATTCTTTGGGAAAAAACTGACCAGAACTAATGTCTCCATTGGAAGATTTCCCCTCTTTTCCTGTTCTGGTAACAACTTATAAATTGTGATTAATTTTCACTCTCAGTGATAACTCTCACCAGGACAAATAAAGATTGGGAATCTCCCTAAGAGCCCATCATATCTCCCAACTGTCAGGGTGTCTTAATATCATCATGGGCCCCTGGGCAAAGTAATGCACTGGGGCCCCGACCAGTCTGCCCCAATTTACACACCTACTCTCAAGAATTAAAGTATAAATAGCTGATAAAATTAAACATATATTATTATTAGTACTTTCAAAAAAAGGGGGGGGGGGGTGATGAGGGCACAATACTGGGATCAGAACAGCACAGTACAGGTTCAGGGATGCTGCCTGGGACATGGTCATTCTGGGACAACTTAGTAAAAAAAACGTGACTGTCCCGGCAAATCCGGGACAGTTGGCAAATCTGGTGTAATGCAATTATCGTGGGGCCCCCATATACTTGGGGTCCCTGGGCAATGCCCAGGGTCCCTGGGCAATGCCCAGGGTGCTGCCAACTGTCCCTGATTTTGAGGGACTCTCTCTGATTTGAAACAAAGTCCCTCTGTCCCTCCTCATTTGTCCCTCATTTTGGTCTGAGCTATATAGTTGTATATAAAATGCACTCAAAAAGTGTCAATTTGTAAATTTCTGCATTTGTAAATTTCATAAGCCAAAATAAAGGATTAGTAGTGGCAAAAAAAAGCAAAAAACACTTGTAAGTATAACTAATCATTTTTTTTTTAAATTCTGCTATAAGGGGGTGTAACGGGGGGGGGGGGGGGGTGTCTTATGCTTACATACTTTTGCTAATAGGTGTCCCTCGTTCCCATCTCAGAAAGTTGGGAGGTATGGGCCCCATGCCCCCTGGGTGTTTAGCCCATGTGGCATCCTGGCGGTTCAAACTTGTGCAACCTGCATTTTGTCTCTCGCCAGCCCATTCATTTCAGTGGGCTGCCCCACCCACAGAAATGCAGTGAAAAAAGTCCCTGACTTTTTTTTACATTGCTCCACACTGAAGCGCATGGTGTGATTTAGCACGTTTGAAAATGCACCATGTTTGCTGATGTGTGGGGGTGCCAATAAGAATTAATGGCACCTCCATGCGACTGCCAAAGACCAGGGCGTTGCTGCATGCGAGTCGGGAACAAGCAAGATTTTGCAACCATTCCCGACTCACAATGATTTGAGTGAAGCCTTATGTGCAGGTGCAAGGTACAGGTGCACTGTCCTGCCCCACTGCAGCCTGTCAAACTCTATGAGGAGCAGTATGCACCCAGGGACGATGGTCTGGAATGCAGACTGCTTGCATTCCAGTCATTAGTCCCTGAGCACACGCTGCCCTAAATGTAAGTACCACAAGGTGCACTGTCCAGCTGCAGCAGATGTCAGCTTCTCATAGAGTTTGACAGGCTGCCGGCAGTGGGGCAGGAGAGTGAACCTGTACCTTCCTCCCACCCCTAAACACAGGAGCCTCATGCACCATGGCTATAAACCCAGTGTCCATGAGGCCTTACAGACATTCACCCTCCAGATTTGCCCTGTTGACCATTATCACCATGAGGCCCTACAGGGACACAGGCAGCAATAAAAACCTGACAGGGGTTCTAATCCCTCTCCACTCTGTCTAACACTGAAACATTTTTTGGTTGCAGTTGGCTTTTAACCACTTGCCAACCGTATACTGTATTTATATGGTGGCAAGGCGGCTCTCCTGCGCTTGATCACATACCTAGTACATGATCCAGCACTTCTGGGTTGGGGGCACACAAGTGTGCGACTGAATAATCTCAGCGGGTACCGTGAACTCGATGTATTCATTACACAGGCAGAACGGCAGTCTGCCTATGTAAACAAGGCAGATTGCCATTCTGTCAGCAGGGAACACATTGATCCTGTGTTCCTGATAAGCAGGAACATGGATCCATGCCTTCCCCTAGCACAAGCACCTCCCAAAGTTTAGTAAAGCACAGGGTAGGGACACAGTTAAAGAGGTTGTAAACCTCCATTTTCAAGTTGTACCTGTAGCACCCTCTACCTTAGGTAGGTTGCTAGGGGTAGTTTTTGTTGTTTCAGCCAGTGCAGGTAAATTTAGGCAGGCATAGCTAAAAGCTAGGCCTGTTTGTTTTTTGATCTGGGGCCTGGGAGTGGTCTGAGAGCAGCAGCAGGTGACTGACATGTGGCTTCATCTCTCTGGTGCCTCCCTCTGGTTTCTAGAAGGTTCTAGAAAAGAGGTGGGGAGAGATGATTGGAGTGGCCTGAGGTGCATCTGGGAGCCCTGACCAATCCCCAACTAGGATTGGCAGGGGGCAGACCTCCTATATAAACCCAGGGTCAGCCTGCTGGGGGAGGCGTTGTCGGCTGGAAGAACTGAGTGATGGAGTGTTAGGCTGTCAGGGCCTTTGAGGAAGCCCCCTATCTGGGGGGGGACCTTGGGCCGGGGCTCGGGGGGCTGGGAATTTTATACTTAGGGATGGAGGCGTATGACTATAGTATGCCATGAGCCTCCTTTAAAGGGATTGTAAAGCTTCGTTTTTTGTTTTTTAAATAATAAACATGTCATACTTACCTCCACTGTGCAGTGAGTTTTGCACAGAGTGGCCCTGAACATCCTCTTCTGGGGTCCCTCAGCGGCGCTCCTGGCTCCTCCCCGCATCGAGTGTCCACGCTGGGGAATTGCTCTCCTAAGGTGGACACCCATGCTAGTGTGTTCCCGAGTCCTGCATCTGTGTCCATTCACAGAATGCAGGGCTCGGCCCCGCCCCCCCAGCGCCATGTCATTGGATTTGATTGACAGCAGCGGGAGCCAATGGCTGCGCTGCTATCAATCTATTCAAACAGGACATGAGACACCAGCTAGAGCTGGTGTGCTCATTCCCAGCCGGCAAAGGATCGGGGTCAGGTAAGTAAAATGGGGGCTCGGGGGGGGGGGCTGCATCACCACAGGAGGTTTTTCACCTTAATGCGTAGAATGCATTAAGGTGAAAAACCATGAGGCTTTACAACCCCTTTAACCACTTCACATCTCGGCTATTGTCAAATGACGTCCGCAGGAGGGATCTCACATCCTGGGCGGGCGTCATATGACGTCCTGGGCTTCCCGACCATTTAGGGGGCGCGTGCCCCCGTCATGTCACTCGGGAGCTGGTGCACGTGCGCGGCGGCCCCAATGTCCGCCGGGCACCTGTGATTGCCGGTAACAGAGCCGGGACGTGGATCTGTGTGTGTAAACACACAGATCTACGTCCTGTCAGGCGAGAGGAAACCGATCATGTGTTTCCAGTACAGAGAAACACTGATCGGTCTCCTCCCCTTGTGAGTCCCCTCCCCCTACAGTTAGAATCACTCCCTATGACACATTTAACCCCTTGATCGCTCCTAGTGTTAACCCCTTCCCTGCCAGTGACATTTATGCAGTAATCAGTGCATTTTTATAGCACTGATCGCTGTATAAATGTGAATGGTCCCAAAATAGTGTCAAAAGTGTCTGATGTGCCTGCTGCAATGTCACAGTCATGATAAAAATCGCAGATCGCCAACATTACTAGTAAAAAAAATATATATATAATAAAAATGCCATAAATGTATCCCTATTTTGTAGACGCTATAACTTTTGCGCAAACCAATATACGCTTATTGTGATTTTTCTTACCAAAGATATGTAGAAGAATACATATCGGCCTAAACTTAGGAAAAAATTAGTTTTTTTTTTTTTTAAATTGGGATATTTATTATAGCAAAAAGTAAAAAATATTGTGGTTTTTTTTTTCAAACTTGTCACTCTTCTTTTGTTTATAGCGCAAGAAATAAAAACTGCAGAGGTGATCAAATACCATCAAAAGAAATCTCTATTTGTGGGGAAAAAAATTATAAAAATTTAATTTGGGTACAGTGTTGCATGACCGCGCAATTGTCATTCAAAGTGCGACAGCGCTGAAAACTAAAAATTGGCCTGGGCAGGAAGGGGGTGAAAATGCCCAGTATTGAAGTGGTTAAAGTCCCAAAACCCGCTCATATACCGTACTTTATTAAACGCATTTTTCATATACTGTACTCAAATATGATTCTCTGCAGTGTGATGTTTTAGCAGGTCTCCTGCACTAGGGCAGCCAGTCTGGCTTGGATGCACCAGCATGGGTCGGAGAAATACCAGCTGAGCCCAGTACAGATATTTTGTCAATAGTGAAAATACAAATCATAACCAGTGCTAATTGTTCCCATGTTACTGGGGGAATCAGGTTACACACCATCTGCCATGACCTGAAAGATTAAAAATATTCCTTCAAGAAAAGTAAAAAAAAAAATCAGTTTTATTAAAATAACGAGAGAAAGAATGACATGGGCCTGTAACCAGAGAGAACCAGAAATCACAGCATCAGATCCTGTTTTATTTTGTATTTTTGCTACCCCAAACCTCCCCAATCCGAAATAAATTAGAAGACAAATGAAAGAGACATTCTCCAACGCCACACACAAGGCTTTGCTATTTATTATTTATTCATCCAATCTTAAACGCGGACAGCACCATCTAATCATATAAAAGAATATAATAATTGTTCCTATATTTATGTACAAAGTAGTTACACAGCTCTGTGCCTTAGGCCCCATTCACACTTGAGCTGAGCATCTTTGGTCATTTTTCAGGGTTTTCTTTTTAAGCGTTTGAGGCATTTTTGCATGCTTTTCAGGTTTAAGATTTTTTTGTAATTATTTTCAGCCAATAGAAAAGTAGTTACTAAGCAAGAGCATGCACAAAAAAATGCACAGTGGCTAAGTGGTTAGTGATTCCACCAGTCAGCCCTAAGGTTGTTGGTTCAAATCCCAACCACGACACTACCTGCCTGGAGTTTGCATGTTCTCCCTGTGCCTGTTTCCTCCGGGTACTCCGATATCCTCCCACACTCCAAAGACATGCTGGTAAGTTAATTGGCTCCTTTCTAAACTGTCCCCTACTCATAGCTCCCAACTGTCCCTGATTTGGAGGGACTGTCCCTGATTTGGAGCAATGTCCCTCCGTCCCTCATTCCTCCTCATTTGTCCCTCATTTTGGTCTGATCTATACAGTTGTATATAAAATGCACTTTTTATCTATCAAAAAGTGTTTCCCAGTGCTAAACCTTTCAGCTGATTCTAAATTGCTGCATTTGTACATTTTAAAAGCCAATATAAAGGAATAGTAGTGGTAACAAAAAGATTTAATTAACCTTTTTTTTTTGGTCAATTCTCCTTTAAGGGGGTGTGGCAGGGGGCGTGTTCTATGCCTACATACATTTGTTAGTAGGTGTCCCCCATTCCCATCTCAAAATGTTGGGAGGTATGCCTACTATGTGTATGTATGAATGTGAGTTAGGGACCTTAGATTGTAAGCTCCCATAGGGCAAGGACCGATGTGATTGTATGATGTAAAGTGTTGCTAGCGGAAATCGCCGTCATTGTACGTCGGTACTTTGACGCTAAATACCATTGTTATGGTATCAGCTAGCTTCCATAACTCCGGTATTATTAACAACTATGAGCTGCTGGCTTTCAGATAAAAGTGGTCTCTGCGGCGGATTTGCCGCAAGATCACTTTTATCGGGGCAGGAATTCCGTCTATAGTGGAGGAGACGATCGCATCCTTCCCCCTGACAGGCCTGGGGCTGAATGAGGGAATGGCGGCCCCCGCTCGGCTCCAAACCATTGAATGGCGGAAGCGACATCAAACGTCACTTCCACCCAATTGTCTTAAAGGGGAAATTACATTTTTGGCAAAAAAAGGAGGAGAGCACACTGAGTTCCCAGCATAGGTAGAGAACTGACCACAGTGTATTCTCCTGCTTAGTGTGGTCAGTTTTTGATGGGAAAGCAGAGGGACTGGCAGGAACACAAGAGATTTCACATAAAGAAAGCAATACAAAGAGAACAGGAGACTTTCTCATACAAGTACATGGTACAGCAGGCACATATCAGGAATATGAAGTATTGGGGTAACAAACATTTTAAATACCCCTCTGAGTCAGAGGACATGCCCAGCACCATTTTAAAGAGCTCTGGAAATTCTGGAAGCACCATTGGAAGTACTGGCAGACATTCTGCAAATGCCATTGGAAGCTAGGGATAGTGAAAGTTCTGACAGGGAATTTGTGAGCATCATTGGAAGTACTGGCAGATATTCTGAAAGTACTGGCAGGCATCTTGGTGGACCTGGAGGTCACATGAATGCTGGGAATCAAGAGATGGGAGGTGTAGGAGTAGCATGTTCTGGAAATGCAACGTGGTGAGACATGCTCCTAACAATACCTAAAAAAAAAAAATATATAGCAGGAGATGATGGAAGATAGTTGTTGGGTAATGAATGGCTATAATAAACAAGACACTAAATAGGCAATCTCGAAGCTGTGTGTTTTGATGGACTGTTTAAAAGTTTTTAAGGTGGGAGTTAGTCTAATAGGACGAGGAGGAGAATTCCAGAGAATGGAGGATGACTATAAGAAATCCTATAACAAAGATTGGAATGAGGTTATGAGTAGGGAGGACTTTGGCAGGTCAGATAGAACAGCCTGGGAGGTAATTGTGAATGAGTTTAGAACTACAAGTGTGGATGAAGCTTGGAAGTACAAGTATGGGATGAGTTGTGAAGAGATCTGAAGGCATAGAATAATACGGTAAGTTGAATTGTATCCTTAGGTTGACTGGATGGCAGTTAAGAAAATTAAGAAAAATGGCCACCAATGAAAGACCATGAGGTGAAGAAGTCAGCGTTCAGGGTAGAATGTAGAAGAGAGAGTGAGAGTCTGGTAAAGCTTTTTACCTTGGAGGAACCCTTGAATTGCTTCAGGTTGCAAGGAATCCCATGTTAATAATGATTAACCTGCAACTCACACAAAAAAAATAGCGTGATCAGCAATGTAGAACCTACAATTGCATACATTCAAATTTTTTATTTATTAGATTTAATGTACCTACAACATTTAACACCCAGGGCAGATCATTTTTAATACCCACCTGCTGTATATTACAAAATAATTTTTAGTAATTTTCTTGAGCAGAATAAAATTAAAAACAGAAAAGAAACATACAGTATATATGTAAAGTTCCACGTCTTTTGGACATGCCCTATTCAGATAACCCTGCCTTCTTCCTCCTCCATGTCTCGGCTGCCCCGGTGAAGTCCTACAAAAAATTGATTATTCGTCACCTCCTTGACGCTGCCAAATCATGCATCCCGCTGAAGTGGAAATCCCCACAATCTCCAACTATTGGGATGTGGCTCAGAAAAGTAGAACAAATCAATACATTTGAAGACTTAATCCTAACACCAACAAGAACGTTATTCCAAGACGTGGTCACTTTGGAACATTTTTGTCTATTCTGATGAAGGTCGCACTCTATTTGGAAGCACGATCGCAGACTAAAATAGCAGTAGTACGACACTAAGGTTCTGGAGATCTGTGCCCCCGTCCCCCCGTCCCCCCCAGTATTTGCTTCCCCATCCCCTTCACACTCCCCTCCCCCTTCCCCTTGCATCCCAACTGCCACCTCTCCCTCTATCTACTCGTTCTACTCTATCTGCTTCCTCAGCTTTTTTATCCAGCTATCTCTCTTCTTTCTTTCATGCTCTGTGATTCCACAGTTGCAAATGTTTATGGTTATAAAGTTAAAATGATAAGGGAAGGTCACATGGGTTTACCATACTGAACAATGTAATTCCTTCTAGAGCTGGACAAATTGTTGTCTTACCATTTTCCTTTATCTTATTGTACTGATTCTCATATGTTCTGTACACATTGATATGTTGTTTATTCTGTGTCAAGGGTCCATGGACCTTTCCCTTTGAATAAATAAAAGATTTGTAAAATTGTGGGGTCTCCTAACATTTATGGTTAATGCTGAAGTGACCCCTTAGGTTGGTGGTCAATGTGGTAAGAAATCAATCTACCACTGCTCAGTGCTCAAGGAACCTGTAGCAACCACGGGAGGAACCCTGGTTGAGAGGCTGGACTAGCACAGTGAGTGCAAGACTGGACAGTGAGAAGGAAACGATGAGGGCATAGACTGGGACTTTGAGGTCTCTGGAGCTGGGATAGAGAAGTTTTACAACTAAAAATTGCAGGATTTAGAACTGTTCAATGTTGGATCAAAGGTGACACAAGGAAGAAAACATCATAACTGTATGTCAAATATACCCCCAAGAACACAAACCCTAAATAAATAAATAAATAAATAACAGAGTAGATCTTTTTCCTTTCAGGAAAAGCTTACCTACCCTGTTTCCCCGAAAATAAGACCTAGCGTAATTGTCGGTGATGGCTGCAATATAAGCCCTACCCCCCAAATAAGCCCTACCCTGTTTCCCCGAAAATAAGCCCTACCCTGAAAATAAGACCTACAAGGACTTTAACTAGGGCTTATTTGAGGGGTAGGGCTTATATTGCAGCCATCACCAACAATCACGCTAGGTCTTATTTTTGGGGAAACAGGGTA
Source organism: Lithobates clamitans (assembly GCA_037952925.1). Classification (NCBI taxonomy): domain Eukaryota; kingdom Metazoa; phylum Chordata; class Amphibia; order Anura; family Ranidae; genus Lithobates; species Lithobates clamitans. The sequence goes on from JBBGZY010001823.1 coordinate 520,004, forward strand.
TGCAGCTCAGTGGTCGAAAACAAGACTTTCCTCTACAGTGAAATTTCACCAATGGCAAACTCTGCGATTTCCAATCATCCCTACAAGGTTGATGTTAGGTATATGGATTGAAGGTATCTGACAATCTTTTATTTGAGGATATAAATCAAAAGTCCAACCGTAGAAAACATCATAAAAATTACTAGCGCACTCTCTGAAGAGCAATCAGCATTCGTGTCAATTTTCAGATGGCATTTCACAGCTGTGAGGAGGTGTTTTATCGCCTCCTCAGCACCTGCTTTAACCCCTTGAACACCGCACAAGTGTGTGCATTGCACGCGGTTGTGGGGCGCTTGTTGAGCAACCCCATTCAGTTGACTGGGTCAGGGTCACTGGGTGCTATGCGCACTGAAAGAGACAAGGATAATAATTGCTGCTGTGGCCGTGAGGCTTTAAAGTGTCACTAAAGGCAAAACTTTTGTTTTCTCCTTGGCTAGAGTAAGGGAGAGTTATAACTTTTTTTCCATCTGTGTCCAATTTGGGAGATTTATCTTCACTTCTTGTCCCATAGCCAAAAAAGGAAGTGACGGGAAGTCCCACCAAAGAAAGGGAATCCTGCTCTGTCACCTGGGTCACCAGAACTAGTGTCTCCATTGGAAGATATTATTACTATTATACAGGATTTATATAGCGCCAACAGTTTACGTAGCGCTTTACAATAGACATGTGCACTGCCAAAAAATTGTTCATTTTCGTTTCATTTGTTCCTTTGTTTTTTTTCGTTTTTCGGGTCATTTGTTATGATTGAAATTCGTAAATTTGTAAATTCGAAAATTCATAAATTAGAAAATTCTAGAATTCGTAAATTTGTAAATTTGAAAATCCGAAATCATTCAATTCATAAATTGGAAAATTCAGGAATCCAAAATCCGTAAATTTGAAAATCCGAAATCCAGAAACTTGAAATTTCGGAAATTGGAAAAGTCGAAATTCGATAATTCGTAAATTTGAAAATTCAGAAATCAGAAATCCAGAATTTTGAAAATTCGTAAATTTGGAAATTCGAAAATCCGAAATCTGGAAATTGGAAAATTCGAAAATCCAAAATCTGTAAATTCTAAATAATAACTAACTATTTATCTAATAATAACTAACTAATAAATTATAGGTATTGGAATTTCCTTTCAAATTTGACTTTTAGTGAACGTAACGAATTATCCAAAATAACGAATGTCGCATCTATTGGAATTTCCTTTTTAAATTTGATTTTTAGTGAACGTAACAAATTATCCAAAATAACGAATGTCGCATCTAAACAAATGGAAACAGAGCGAAATTAACAATTAATATTAATAATAAAAAGTTTTTATTATTATTGTTATTTATTATTATTAATTCATTACGTTCCATTCATTTAGATACGGCATTCGCTATTTGCGGAAATTCGTAACTTCGGATAAATTATAGTTATTATTAGTTAGTTATTATTTCAGACTTTTGAATTTTTGGATTTTCGTTCTTCTTTAGAATTTTTGTTTATTTTCGGATTTTCGATTTTACCATTTTTCAGATTTTTCAGATTTTAGATTTTTTAAATAAAATATTAGATCTTTTTCCTTTCAGGCAAAGCTTACCTATGCAGCTCAATGGTCGAAATCAAGAGTTTCCTCTACAGTGAAATTTCACCAATGGCAAAATCGGTGACTTCCAATCATCCCTAATAGTAGGAAATGCTTTCTTAGCCTCTATCCACCACCCATGGAACCCTGAAACACAATATCCCTATAAGGTTGATGTTAGGCATATGGATTGAAGGTATCTGGCAATCTTTTATTTGAGGATTTAACGGCATACTTTATTTGAGAAAATTCGTAACTATAATTTAATAGTTAGTTATTATTAGTTAGTTATTGAAAGGGTTAATCCTGTGTCTAGGATGGGGCCTTTTAACCTCTCAGACCTCGGATCGATGTATTATGCAATTTCAGATATATCTGGAATCAATTCCCGAGAACAAAGAAATGACACGCACACGATGTTACGTTCTAGGTACTGATTGTATTGATTTGCCAGAAGGCGTTTCTTATAGCAAATTAAAAATCACACAGAACATTCATAGTTAAAAACATGCGCAGTAGATATTAATGCAGTTACAACTGGTCAAGACAAGTAGCCTTTGTTCTCTGTTTCTCAGGCTGTTGAATACAAAGGAATGTTAGAGAATGTGTGAAGATTTAGATAAGGAAGTGTGTGAGACAGATGAGTTTGAAGAATCTCATGCTGATACAGACTTTTGCAAAGCTAAAGAGGTACTCTAACTGTACATACTATCAAATGGAAGTTTGTGAATATTAAGATGACTGAAACAAAACAAGATGGATGCTTAACATAACCTTTTAGTTATTATTTCAGATTTTCGAATTTTCGGATTTTCGAAAATTCAGAAATTCGAAATCTGGAAATTCGTAAATTCAGGATTTTCGAATATTCGAATTTACAAATATTCGGAAAAATTTGGGTTATCGTTAATTCGGATATTTCCGAATTTACGAATTTGTCGAAATTCATAAAAAAATATTTCAGAACAAAACTAATTGCACATTGTCTACTTTACAATAAAAAGGAGGACAGTGCAATTACAATGCAGTTCAATAAAGAAGGAATAGGAGGGCCCTGCTCATGGAGCTTACAATCTAAAGGATATCCTCTCTATTAGTGCTTTGATGATGATTTTCATTTTATTTTCACTTTTGATGATAATGGTAAGCAGGACAAATAAAGAGGGCAAATCTCCCTACTGGGGTCACAGACAGCAATAAAAAACAAAAAAAACAAAAAAATGTTGCCTATAGTTACACTTTAATGTGTGCACCCTTGGCTGCTACCCCTCCAGCTATCGGGGGTAGCAGTTGGAAGGGGGGTGGTAAAAGCATGGTGCATCTGTTGGGTTTTACTTCCCCACAACTGCTAGCATGAATGAGCCCTAAAAGGTAAAAATATCAAAAACAGTTTTGATACTGCAAAATTCAGCTTCCCTTGCAGTACTTTTTTTCTGCCACTAGGTGTCCTCATTCTGATGGCCAGCATCATTCAACCCACTTCCTCGGAGGCCAGGGCATCCTGGACCCACCCCCAGCCTCCAGTGAAAGGAGAAGCAGTACAGCGATGTTCACATCTCTCTGTTTCCCTATTTCTCCTCCTATCAGCGCGCCTTCTTGCCATCACATGAACTGATTGACTCCATGTGCTGCTTCTTCCTCTTCCAGTATGGGCTCTGCTGTTCAGGGACATCAAGAGGCTGATACCAAGTCTGACTCAGATACACTGCATGTATTCAACAATACATTTAATCCTGTTTATCTGCCTGGAATAAGCTTTAGGAATTCTGTTGTGGTCTGGCTCCATGAACATTAATCTGTCCTGTAGTCTAGTGCAATCTAATAGATGGGTGTATCGGGTTATTGAAAGATCGTCTTACACCTGGAAAATGAGTCTCTCCTAATAAGGAAACTTTAGGCGGATTTTCTGTCCCACTGCCTAAATCACATACCGATTCATTTGTTTTCAGTCAATCTATAAATACATTTCCACTGTGGCCCTAAAGGCAAACTGCAGTCTTTTTATTCATATATGTCAGCGGTCTTCAAACTGCGGCCTGACAGCCAAAATTGGCCCTTTGCTTGCCTTCATCCGGCCCTTGGGGTATTATTCCATCGACTGACACCAACAATGGGGCATAATTCCTTTCATTGACACCAACCATGATACACTAATCCTTCAAATGACACCAATGATAGGGCACTATTCCTCCTACTGACACCAACAAAAGGGCACAATTCCTTCCATTAATACCAACGATGGGGCACAATTCCTTCCATTGAAACCAATAATGAGGCATAATTCCTTTAATTGATACCAACGATGGACCATTACTCTGCCCACTGACATCAACAATGGGGCACAATTCCTCCCACTGACACCAACGGATGGGCACAAATCCTCCCACTGATGACAATGATGGGGCACTATTCCTCCCACTGACACCAATGATGAGGCACTATTCCACCCACTCATGCCAATGATGGGGCACTATTCCTCCCACTGTCAGGGCTGGGCTCAGCCCTTCCTTCTCTGAGCTGGCCGCTCAGCTGTCAGCTAATTGCCGGCTCCTATCTCTCTCCACAGGTACCCAGCTGTTGATGATATCCTGCTCGTCAGTCCTACCTACTTAAGCCGTCCAGTCCAAAGGAGCTCTGCCTTTGCCTTGGTCAACATCACAGAGACTATCTCCTGCGATCCTGTTCAAGACTTGGTTTGCTGACATCCCTTCTGGCTCCAGATCCTGCTTGCTGTTCCACTACATTGATCCCAGACTTCTGGCTTGGCTGACTATCCATTCCAGTTGCTGAACTTTGGCTATGTTTTGACTTTGTTCTTTTTACTTTTATTATTAAATAAGTGTGATTTAACTGTACTTCTGTCTCGACCTGATTTCATGGTTTCTGTCACCCACTGACACCAATGATGGAGAACTATTCCTTCCATTGACACCAACAATGGAGCACTAATCCTTCCATTGACACCAACAATGGAGCACTATTCCTCCCACTGATGCCAATGATGGGGCACTATTCCTTCCATTGACACCAAGAATGGGGCACAATTCCTCCCATTGACACCAACGAAAGGGCACAATTCCTCCTACTGACACCAAAGATGAGGCACAATTCCTTTCATTGATACTAACGATGGAGCACTATTCCCCTAATGACACTAACAATGGGGCACTATTCTTCCCACTGACAACAGTGATGGGGCTCTAGTCCTCCCACTGACACCAAAGATAGGGCATTGTTTACTCCTATTGGATGCCAAGACATCTACTCCCATTGGGCACAGTCTGGCCCCTTTAAAGTCAGAAGGACAGTATATACTATAGGACCTTTGTTTAGAAAGTTTGGACACCTCTGATATATGTGAATGTGATCATTTTAAACAGCCCCTGGAAGGTCTTTAACCAAAAAACACCAGTTCCCTGCAAGAGAAGAATTGGCTTTTGTCGAGGAAGGCAGAGAGAAATTGACACTATTTTTGTGTCCTGACAGCGGTGGGTGTTGGGTGTCAGAATACAATAGCTAGTGAAGAGATTTGTCAATTCAGGCTGAACGAAAGAAATCTATGAGTGTATGGCCAGCTTTACCTCTCCAGCAGCCTGTGTCCCAGGATCTCCAATCTTGTCAGTATGATGGCCGCACTTTATAATTTACAAATATTTGCGGGCTGAAAAAAGTCCCCATCCCTTAATATCAGAATCCTGGCAGAGTCCACAATAACATCTGAGACCCAATTAGAGTCCTCCCTTACATCAGGGTCTCCATTGGAGTCTCTCCTCACATCAGGTTCCCCATTACAGTACCCCCTTATGTCAGGGTCCCCATCAGAGCCCCCTCTTTCATCCATGTCCCCCCTTACATCAGGATCTCTATTAAAGTTTCCTCTTATGCCAAGGTCCCCATCAGAGGCTCCCCTCACATCAGGGTCTCCATTAGAGTCTTCTCTTACATCAGGGTCTCTCCTAACATCAGGGTCCCTGTAAGAGTCCCCCCTTACATTATAATCCCCATCAGAGTCCTCCTTACATCAGGGTCTCCATTAGAGTCTTTCTTTACATCAGGGTCCCCAGCAGAGTCACCCTAATGTCAGCATCCCCACCAGAGTTTCCTCTTTCTTCTATATCCCCCCTTACATCAGGGTCTCTATTAGAGTCTTCCCCTACATCAGGTTCCCCATTAGAGTCCCCCCTTATGTCAGGGCCCCCATCAAACATCAGGGTCCCTGTCACAGCCCCCCCTTACATCAGAGTCCCCATCAGAGTAACCCCATACATCAGGGTCTCCATTAGAAACTCTCTTTACATCAGGGTCCCCATTAGAGTCCCTGCTTATGCCAGGGTCCCTATCAGAATCTCCCCTTATGACAGAGTCACCATCAGAGTCCCCCCTTTCTTATGAGTCCCCCCTTACATCAGGGTCTCTATTAATCTTCCCCTACAGCAGGTTCCCCATTAGAGTCACCCCTTATGTCAGGGTCCCCATTAGAGTCCCCCTTTTATGTCAGGGTCCGCACCCTTTTATTAAAGCCTCCCCTTACATCAAGGTCCCTGTCATAGTTCCCGCCCCCCTTACATCAAGGTCTCTATAAGAGTCTCTCATTACGTTAGGGTCCCCATCAGTGTCCCTCCTTACATCGGGGTCCCCATCAATATCCCTATCAGTGTCTCCCCTTTATAGAGTCTGGGTGCGGGTTGGAAGATTGAAGTAGAAAACGTAAGCAAACTCTGTTGGCTTTAATCCTCACCCCGTGCTCATTAAGGATACGCCACTGACCCCAGCCAATGGCTGCAGCGCTGATCTGTGTCTGCTGATAGGGGAGAGTATCTGCTGTCAGAATACAATAGTGTAGAGGCGGGAGATCCCGGCATCCACAGTGCTTATGTAGATGCAATTATCTGTGACTTTTTTCTCGTACAAACCACAGTGTCAGATGCTTATTACCCCGCTGCACTATGCTTCCATTGTTCAACCCTTATATTACTACAGGACTTAATAGTGATGTTGTGTTCAGAGGATGAAACCAGGACACACAATATGGGATCAGTCATCTGTTTCATTTTGAATGGCATCCAGATGCAGTAAGCTAATACACCTGTATCACATCACAACGCAGGGTTACACATTGCCATGCATTGTGATGTGCTGCATTATATAATTCAGTGCAGGGCAAAGTGTGGTGCATTGGAGGCCAAATTCAAATGCATGGGCTGCCTTAAGCCCTTAACACAACAAACATTAGCGCATGACATGACGTGTACCTTTTAATAAAGCTACCCCTAAGCGTCACTTTTGTCTGCTGCCTCCTACCTCTGCTATCAGCATGAATCACTTCTGATAAGTTTTCTTGACACCAAGAGGAAAAGGGTGACAGGGGAGGGATCTCCAGCTGATTGACAGCCTCAGCTCTGTTCCTGTGTGCTGTGTTGGGGGGGGCATACCTCCCAACTTTCTAAGATGGGAACGAGGGACACCTATTATGCTACATTCACACTACAGTGTTTTGAATCGTGGGCAGATCTACATACAGCGGATCGCAGGACGCATCTCCCAACTGTGCCTGATTTCAAGGGACTGTCCCTGATTTGAAGCAATGTCCCTCTGTCCCTCATTCCTCCTCATTTGTCCCTCATTTTGGTCTGATCTATATAGATGTACATAAAATGCACTTTTTATCTATCAAAAAGTGTTTTGCAGAGCTAAACCTTTCATCTGATTTCTAAATTGCTGCATTTGTAAATTCCAAAAGCCAATATAAAGGAATAGTAGTGGTAAAAAAGCACTTGTGGGTGTAACCAATCTTGTTTTTTTTTTGCACAATTCTCCTTCAAGGGGGGCGTGGCAAGGGGGCGTGTCCTATGCCTACATACTTTTGCTGATAGGTGTCCCTCATTCCCATCTCAAAAATTTGGGAGGTATGATGTCCGGATGAAAATAGTTCAGGAGCTACTTTGGGGCGACATGCGTCCCGCTATGCAGCCCGTTTTATTGTGCGGCAATCGCGGCAGACCCGTACCACGATTTGCGGTGTCATTCAAATGAATGGCATCTCAAATGCGAGTTCCGCGTTTTGTTATTCACACATTAGCGCTGTCAAATCGCGAGGCAGATTCGCATGATTCAAAATGCTGTAGTGTGAATGCAGCCTTAGCAAAAGTATGAGGGATAGGAAATAGTCCCTGCCCCCCCCCCCCCCCCCCCAGGAGAATTATACAAAAAGGAAAAGATTGGTTAAACCCACAAGTGCTTTTTTTTAGCACTATTATTTCTGTATATTGGACTTTGGAATTTACAAATGCAGCAATTTAGAAACTGAATGAGAAAATATTTTTTGATAGATAAATAGTGCATTTTATATACAGCTATATAGATGAAACTAAAATGAGAGACAAATGAGGAGGAAAGAGGGACAGAGGGACATTGTTCCAAATCAGGGACAGTTGGAAGCTATGGTTGTGGGTGGGGGTGTCCCTTCCTTCCAATCAGCTCTCAGAGCTCTCCTAACTGAACTCTGCAGAGTGTAACTCCAGCTCTTCACCCTTTTTTTCTGAACTCTCAGACAAGCTTTACAATCCAGCACTTTGGACGGGTGTAGAAAAGGGAGAGCTGCAGATAAATAGGTACAACTTATGTAGGATGATTTGTTTCATCTCTGTGTATCACCAGAGCAGTCACTGTGTGAGTGTGAGGGCTTACAACTATTTTAAAGTATTAGTAAAGGCTTGCTGTTTAAAAAAACATTTAACAAACATGTTATACTTACTTGCTCTGTGCAGTGGTTTTGCTTCTCTTCTCTGGTCCCCAACCAGTGCTCCAGGCCCCTCCCTCCCTCCAAGCAGGTGCGCTCCCAAGCCAAGGCTCTGCTTGTCCATTCACACACAGGGCAGCAGCTCGGCCCCACCCCCTTTCTCTCCCCACTGGCTCACTGGCTGTGATTGACAGCAGCGGGGGGCCAATGGCTCCCGCTGCTGCCTCAGCCAATGAGGAGGGTGAGTCTCCAGAGAGCTGAGGTTGTTGCGCACATCGCTGGATCGCGATGGGGGATCAGGTAGGTATTAAGGGGGTCTGGAGGATATTATGAATGCATGCAGATAAAAAAAAACTTGAGCCTTTACAACCAATTTAAAGCAGAACTTCAGTCATTTTTTCATCGTTCCATCTATTAAATCTTCTGCCCTTGTTGTTGTTTTAACTTTTAGATAGTAAAACATTATTTTTCTGCCAGTAAATACTTTATACACCCCACCTCCTGTTTCTTTTCTGGTCATTAGCCTAGGTTTATGACATCATGCACAGCTCTCTCTCTCTCTCACTCTCCTAGTTTGCCAGGAAAGGAGGGGGTTGAGTCATAAGAGGGCCAATGAGAGCTGCAGAGCTGGAAGTGTGTCTGTGTATATCCAGGAAGTGAACAGGCAGCAGCTTCAGCTGCCCACAGTTAAAATGGTTGCAGCCAGACTCAGTGGAGGGAGATTTCTGCAGCATATTTGCATACCTCCCAACATTTTGAAATAGAAATGAGGGACACCTACTAGCAAATGTGTGTAGGCATAGGACACACCCCCTGCCACACCCCCTTAAAGGAGAATTAACCCCAAAAAAAGGTTAAATAAATCCACAAGGGCTTTTTTTTTTTTACCACTACTATTTCTTTATATTGGCTTTTAAAATTTACAAATGCAGCAATTTAGAATTTGGATGAAAGTTTTAGCACTGGGAAACACTTTTTGAAAGATAAAAAGCGCATTTTTTTATCAGACCAGACCAAAATGAGGGACAAATGAGGAGGAATGAGGGACAGAGGGACATTGCTCCAAATTAGGGACAGTTGGGAGCTATGGTTTTTTAACCATTAGGTAAGGTAGGGTTGACCCTAAGGTAAGGTAAGAGAAGAGGATCCACATAGGGTTGCCACCTTTTCTTCAAGTCAAACCCGAACACTTTAGCGGCGCACAGCAATATTTTTTATTTTTTTTTATGAACTAGGAAAGGTTTCTTGTCGGTCGGTTTGGTTACACGGTCACACTGACAAATGACGGCTCTCCATTATGAGTATTATGATGCTTACAGGCCCCCCCGGGGCTGCTAGTGCAGTGTGTGGGCCTAGGGTTGCCACCTGTCCAGGATTCACCCAGACAGTTGGGGTTCGGGAATCATGCGTCCGGGTTTCAGACTGCCTGAAACCCCGGACACGTTATTCAGACTGTATTTGGCAAGTACAGAATAACAGTATACATAGAATAATATGCAAAGTGGTTGGAGGGAAGCTTCAGAATGGCAGAGATGTTTTAATTGCAAATTATGTGAGCAGACTGCAGTTCCTCTTTAAGCAAACGTACCCCTTTAACACACCACAGTGGACTGGATTGATCTGAATCGGCCCTCAAAGTTTTGGACCAGTTTTACTGGTATAAGATGTGACCCTGGAGGATGCCTGAACAAAGATGGCGCTGTCCTTCTGGAGGAAAAAGCAGATGAAGGCAATGTCATGGGGAGTACCGTGATCTCTGTGAGAGGTTCTGGATACCTGGAGGTGTTATGCTGACACATTACTTAGCATGCATGGAATGAACATAAAAAAGATATGACAGGTGCACTTTAAACATAGACGGGGGGGGGGGGGGTTTGGGGGGGTGCTCATTCTGCGGCCGTGCACTTGCTGTAATGACTCAGCCGATATCGCTGTGTACACAGTCAGAAGTGGAATGCACTTTCGCCTCATGTGAGCGGGTCACCCTGGGAGCGGCCGGCGAGGCGGATTTGCTCTGCTAGTTACATAACAACAGCGGAGGATTTCAGTGTTTGGGAATGATAATAACTGCTGTGTTTCATATATTACAGTGAACACGTCATGACAGAATTCTAATTCTAATTCTGCCATCGCTGACCTCTCCTTTTAGGAATCTACATTGCCTGGCTGTAACGGTAATGCCTTTTCTGAGTCACCGACCAGGAACAAGCATAGAGATAAGAAATTCTGACACTTTTCGGACACTCATTTACATAACTCCCAACTGTCCCTGATTTCGAGGGACTGTCCCTGATTTGGAGCAATGTCCCTCTTTCCCCCCTCATTTGTCCCTCATTTTGGTCTGATCTATATAGTTGTATATAAAATGCAATTTTTATCTTTGAAAAAGTGTTTCCCGGTGCTAAACCTTTCTTCCAATTTCTAAATTGCTGCATTTGTACATTTTAAAAGCCAATATAAAGGAATAGTAGTGGTAAAAAAAACCCTTCTGGATTTGATTAACCTTTTTTTTTTTGGTTTAATTCTCCTTTAAGGGGGTGTGACAGGGGGCGTGCCCTATGCCTACATACGTTTGTTAGTAGGTGTCTCTCATTCCCATCTCAAAATGTTGGGAGGTATGCTCATTTACTGTAGGCTTGTTCTGAGTTTCTAAGGGCAAAATATATAATGGGCGGGGTTCAAAGCCTCATCCAATGGCTATTGCTCCCAGGGCTGGGACAAAGGATGGACAGCTGGGGCAGCTGCCTAAGGTGATGCATTAGGGGGGGGCAGCCCCTCACCATATGGAAGCTTCAGATCAGTGGCTGGCCACCAGTGGGCCATGGCTTTCTGTTATGGTCGCCACCTCATCCCTTTAAACCCGAATACATATTAATTACACAGGTTCTGAAGCTGATTCAGGCGTTAATTAAACTCACTTGGTGCCTTATCTGCATTAAATCAGCCTCAGAACCTGTGTAATTCAAAGGCGTTCGGGTTTAAAGGGATGAGGTGGCAACTCTATTTTCTGTGTGCTCTGACAGTTACTGCCTTAATAATGTGCTCCATCTTAACCACTTTCCACGTCATCCCCCCCACAGCTGCTAAAAAAACTCCATGCCACCAATGGGCAGCCAGAGCAAGGAGGCAGAGAACGGGCGCAGGACGGTACACCCATTCTATGGTATGCATTAGTAGCAGGGGAGGGGCACAGTTCCACATCTTTGTCCTGGGTGTTGGCCGAACCTGTTCTGATACTGATTGTTCCCCCCCGAGTAAGGCCCCTTTCACACTTGTGCAACTTGTCCTGTGACTTGGGACTGCAAAGTCGCATGACACGTCCTACCCCACGATTTCCAATGAGTACCGTTCATATCTGTGCGACTTCAAGTCGCAGCAACTTCAAAGTAGTCCATGCACTACTTTAGTCCAACTTTGATGCGACCTGAGGTCCATGGACCTCAAGATTACACAGGCATTGCTTTGAGTCACGTCAAAGTCACAGCAAAACCGCGTCAAAGCTGCGGCAAAATCGTGTCAAAGTTGCTGACTTTCAGGTCGTACAAATGTGAAAGGGGCATAAAGCTGGCTGCAAAGCTGATTGATTGCAGCAGAATGTGCCATGTGCATAGATTATAGATGTCATCAGATATAGCTGATATTGGCTAGACATGGAATCACTCATCTGTGACCAAACCTGTGCTTTGCCCATTAAAGCCGGGTTAGGTTACAAAAATAATATCTCAAGCTTTGAACATCTCATGGAGGTCTGTTCAATCCATCATCCGAAAATGGAAAGAGTATGGCACAACTGCAAACCTACCAAGAAATGGCCGTCCACCTAAACTGACCAGCCGGGCAAGGAGAGCATTCATCAGAGAAGAGACAAGAGGCCCATGGTAACTCTGGAGGAGCTGCAGAGATCCACAGCTCAGGTGGGAGAATCTGTCCACAGGACAACTATTAGTCGTGCTCTCCACAAATCTGCCCTTTATGGAAGAGTGGCAAGAAGAAAGACATTGTTGGAAGAAAGCCATAAGAAGTCCCATTTGCAGTTTGCGAGAAGCCATGTGGGGGACACAGCAAACATGTAGAAGAAGGTGCTCTGATCAGATGAGACTAAAATTTAATTTTTTGGCCTAAAAGCAAAACACTATGTGTGGCTGAAAACTAACACTGCACATCACCCTGAACACACCATCCCCACTGTGAAACATGGTGGTGGCAGCATCATGTTGTGGGGATTTTTTTCTTCAGCAGGGACAGGGAAGCTGGTCAGAGTTGATAGGATGGAGCCAAATACAGGGCAATCTTAGGAGAAAACCTGTAATGCCGCGTACACACGGTCAAACTTTTCGGCTACAAAAGTCCGACGGACGCCGACGGACCAAATACGACGGACAATCCGATCGTGTGTGGGCTTCCCCGGACTTTCAGCAGACTTTTCCAGCTGCAAATCTGACGGACTTTAGATTTGAAACATGCTTCAAATCTTTACGTCGTAACTATGCCGGACCCAGAAATCCGCTCGTCTGTATGCTAGTCCGACAGACAAAAACCCACGCTAGGGCAGCTATTGGCTACTGGCTATCAACTTCTTTATTTTAGTCCGGTGTACATCATCACGTACGAGTCCGTCGGACTTTTGTGTGATCGTATGTAGGCAAGTCCGTTCGTTAGAAAGTCCACCGCAAGTCCGCCAAAAGTCCGTCGAAAGTCTGTCGGACGGGCTGTCGGACTTTTGTAGCCGAAAAGCCCGACCGTGTGTACGTGGTATTAGAGTCTGCAAAAGACTTGAGACTGGGGCGGAGGTTCACCTTCCAGCAGGACAACGACCCTAAACATACAGCCAGAGCTGTAATGGAATGGTTTAGATCAAAGCATATTCATGTGTTAGAATGGCCCAGTCAAAGTCCAGACCTAAATCCAATTGAGACTCTGTGCCAAGACTTGAAAATTGCTGTTCACAGATGCACAGAGCTTGGTATATTTTGCAAAGAAGAATGGGCAAAAATATCCCTCTCTAGATGTGCAAAGCTGGTAGAGACATGCCCAAAAAGACTTGCAGCTGTAATTACAGTGAAAGGCGGTTCTACAAAGTATTGACTCAGGGGGGCGCTATACAAATGCCCCCCACACACACACACACTTTTCACATATTTGTAAAGAAAATTGAAAACCATTTATCATTTTCCTTCCACTTCACAATTATGTGCCACTTTTTGTTGGTCTATCACATAAAATACTTTTTCAAGCCACTGTATAGCTGTATACAGGTCAGATGATGTATATCTGCAGTCAGTGATGATGGAGGAAGGTTTCTATATACAGGAAGGAAGAAGGTGGGTGTATATAGCTGTATGGTAGTGGACAGATGATGACTTTCGTTCAGTCATGATGATGCCTTCACTCAGTCTCTCTCCTCCGGGCCAATCTCTGTGCAGTGCCAGTCAGTGTGTACCCTCCAGCCGCGCGATCGGTCATCCCCTGGGTCCAGTTTGCACTGCCCCTGACTCAGGTGGAGTGGAGATCTGCCATCAGCTGATTGCAACCACGTCAAGCTTCCCATAGACAGCTGTGTGTCCGGACACATTTAAAGGAACACTTTTTTTTTCATTAATAGCTTGGGGGGGGGGCAGCATCCGTGTGCCCCCTATTGATGGGCCGCCACTGGTCTATTGTTGCTCACTGCAGGGGATCTATTTTACTGTCTTTCTTGTTATCATTAGCAAATTCTGTGCAAATTCCTTAGTAGCACACAAGGATACTTGGTTCTGTATTCTGTAAAAGGGGTGGTGCTCGGAGGTGGGTAGGGGGTGGAGACAAGGGATGGTGCTCGGAGGTGGGTAGGGGGCGGAGACAAGGGGTGACTTAGAAGGGGGGAGTTGCACCTATTCTCTGAGGAAAAAAGCCCTGGGCATACTACGGTAGAGACCATAGGTGTGCGCAGCCTTTTGCATTAGGGTGGGCACCCCAAAAATCAAACACACATGTGGGCGGGCACATGTGTGTGTGTGTGTGTGTATGTATATATATACTGTATATACATGCACACACACTCTCTTATGGCAGAGCTAGTCAGTGGGAGATCTTTCTCATCTCCCTTCTGGCCAACAGAGCGATAATGCTAATGTGCACCGAGTGATTAGTGTGCCCAGGAACACCCAGCACACCCCCTGTGCATGCCTTTTGTAGAGACAGATTGAAGACATTATACAGGAGACAATTCAAGAATAGGGACATACTACAGGAGACAGCTAGAGAATGACAACATGCTACAGATAATGGTTAGAGAATGGGGACATGCTAAGGACAATTTTTTTTTTAAATGTACAAAGTGTAAAAAAAATTGTGTTTGGTACAGTGCTCTTGGCACAGTGTGTACGAGAACCTCGGCCTCCATCCTCTTGTTTACCTGTCTGTCATGTGTGTCCATGTAATAGGCTCATTTGTATCACACAAAGAGACAATTGAACATCGTACATAATTAATGGTGAAGGTCGTGTAAATAAAGACGGCTTTATACTGGAACATCTGTTAGAGGAGAAGAAGCCAAACATTGCATATGTAGATGAGGATGGATGTCAGCTCTGATTGCTGCCAGGTCTACTGCCAAGGATGACATAAAGGACATATATGAGAGAGAGGAGAGAAGAAAGAAGAGAGAGAGAAAGAGAGGGGGGGGGACAGAGAGAATAGAGAGGGGGGGAGAGAGGGAGGGGGGAGAGAGAGAGAGAGAGAGAGAGAGAGAGAGAGAGAGAGAGAGAGAGAGAGAGAGAGAGAGAGAGAGAGAGAGAGAGAGAGAAGAGAGAGAAAAAGAGGGGGGGAACAGAGAGAGAGAGAGAGAGAGAGAGAGAGAGAGAGAGAGAGAGAGAGAGAGAGAGAGAGAGAAATAGAGGAGAGAGAGAGGGAGAGAGAGAAATAGAGGAGAGAGAGGAGAGGAGAGAGAGAGGGAGGGGGAGGGAGGGAGATAGAGAGGGGGAGAGAGAGGGGGGGGAGAGAGAGAGAAGAGAGAGAGAGGGAGGAGAGGAGAGAGAAAGAGAGGAGAGAGGGGGGAGAGAGAGAGAGAGAGAGAGAGAGAGAGAGAGAGAGAGAGAGAGGGGGGAGAGGGGGGGAGAGAAATAGAGGAGAGAGAGGAGAGAGAGGGAGAGAGAGAAATAGAGGAGAGAGAGGAGAGGAGAGAGAGAGAGAGAGAGAGAGAGAGAGAGAGAGAGAAAGAGAGGAGAGAGAGAAGAGTTTGAGAGACAGGAGAGGAGAGAGAAAGAGGGAGAGAGAAAAAGAGGAGAGAGATATATAGAGAGAGAGGAGAGAGAGAGGAGAGAGAGGGGGGACAGAGGGAAGTGAGAGGGAGGGAGAAAGAGAGAGAGAGAGGAGAGAAAGACGAGAGAGAAGAGAGAGAGAGAAGAGAGAGAGAGGAGGGGGAGATGTGTACTGGGAGGGGCAATTTTAGGTGTAGAGAATTTGTACTAGGAGTAGTGATTTTTTTTTGGGGGGGGGGCACTTGAGCTGGGGGAATTTGGGGGATGGGTAAAGATTTTATGCTGGGAGGGGGGATTTCAGCAGGGGAATGGATTTGTACTGGGAGGAGGGGGAAATTTAAGCTTAAGAGGGATGGGGAGATCATTTTGCTGGGGAGGGGGATTTTAGATGACACATAATGCTCATACATTTTGGGAGGGGGGGCGCAGTATGGCATATTCGCCCTGGGCTCTAGATGTCTTTGTCCCGGCACTGGTTTTTCAGCCCCCCCCACACACACACACACACACACGAGCGCCCCCTCTGTAGACCCTGGACCAGCATTGCAGGTGCTGCCTGGTAGACAGGGGGGGAGAGATTAGAGAGCATCCATTCACTGATCTCCTCTGCCTGTTGCTAGCAGGGTAGCAATGTGTAAAAAAAAAAAAAATTAAAATGTAAAATAAAAGTGTAAAAAATGTAAGTTACACCTAAGCACTTCAAGTCTCCCCCCAAAAAATGTTTTGTACCTCCCCCTACCCCACATACACAAATATACAAACATAAATTAACACCTACGCATAAATGTGCCAATTGCGCTACGTTATATAAAAGCGCACAAGCTGGAGTGGAGCAATAATTCTAGGCTCGCTACTTGATCTTAACTATAAACCGATGACCTGTAGGGGCTTTTAAAATGTTGTAATTACGTGCTGGAAGCGCTTTTATCGCATACCTAAGATAACCACTTGTAAGAGACGGGGCCGTTCCAGAGATATAGAAAAGACGTTATTAGGTAATAAAAGGCGAGCAGCCACCTGGGGAGCTCTATAAGAGGACGGCTGTATAATGTGGGCGGCTGTCATGGCACACAATGTATTTTTAGTAGTTGCCAGACTCTCATAGAACACACTGTACCTTTGTTGACCTTTTGTTCTGATTGCTGCCCCGTCCTCCCATTATCTTTATTTTTTTCGCAGGATGACTGCTGTCAGTGCGATTTTACATTTATTTTGTGGTGTGATCCGGACATATGCAGTGCCACTCTTAGGGGCTCAATGCACAGAAAACACATGCTTATTTAGGGCTCTTTACGCTTGCTTTGTTCCCAGAAGAGCAATCTGAACGCGGATCGCTCTTTAGGGAGCGTTTGATAGGCAATCAGGAGGCGGTATATTGTGACCTTTTTGTACATAGGTGTTTCTGAGGTGTTTGGTGACCATTTTTTATCATGTCTGCAGTCTCTGACTATCTCTTGTATCATGTCTGCAGTCTCTGACTATCTCTTGTATCATGTCTGCAGTCTCTGACTATCTCTTGTATCATGTCTGCAGTCTCTGACCATCTCCTGTATCATGTCTGCAGTCTCTGACTATCTGTTGTATCATGTCTGCAGTCTCTGACCATCTCCTGTATCATGTCTGCAGTCTCTGACCATCTCCTGTATCATGTCTGCAGTCTCTGACTATCTCTTGTATCATGTCTGCAGTCTCTGATGATCTCTTGCACCATGTCTGCAGTCTCTAAACCCATCTCCTGTATATTGTCTGCAGTCTCTGACTATCTCTTGTATCGTGTCTGCAGTCTCTGACCATCTCTTGAATCATGTCTGCAGTCTCTGACCATTTTTTTTATCATGTATCAGTTTCTGACATCTCTTTTATCATGTCTGCAGCCTCTGACCACCTTCTGTATCATGTCTGCCGTCTCTGACCATCTATTATGTCTACAGTCTCTGACCATCTCTTGTACTATGTCTGCAGTCTCTGACCATCTCTTGTACTATGTCTGCAGTCTCTGACCACCTACTGCATCATGTCTGCCGTCTCTAAACCTATCTCCTGTATATTGTCTGCAGTCTCTGACCATCTCCTGTACCATGTTCACAGTCTCTGACCATCTCCTGTAGTGTGTCTGCAGTCTCTGACCATCTCCTGTACCATGTCCACAGTCTCTGACCCATGTGAATGTTATGTTTGACCCTTTAGTGATGTCAAGGACTGCACTTGAAGGAGTGACCACACAAGAAAGTTGACCACCACTATCATTGACCAAAAGTCTCCTATATAATATAATGTTGTTGTGACAGCTTCTCTTTAAGGACACATCTGGGGTCTACCAGCCTCATCTGCCCTTCATTGAATCTAATGGAGCACAGAAGCCATTGGCTTCTTCCCAGTGGCCAGGGAAAGTGGCATCTGGTCTTCCTCCATGTGGTTGTGGACACCCACCATGTGGGTTCTGGGCCCATAGGTGGGACAGTGGAAAGCCAGAAGCATGGCGAGGGGGGTGGGGTCATACAAGGAATGGAAGCATACTTTCAGGGGTCGTGATGTCCAATCACTTTTATCAGAAAGCCAATATTCAGCTTATGAAACATACACACACCCCTGGCTGCCAAGTACAACGCCCAGTGCTGCTGCATGGATTTTTGACACCCTAGGTAAAACCTAATTTTGCCGCCCCCATCGGCTCCACCCCTGACGCCACCCCCTTTGCCCTACCCATGTGACAGAAGGCGCCACTATACAGGAAGCATGGGCTCTGCTTCCTCTAGCGCTTTCTCCAGTGCTGCGCTGCACCTCTAATTACAGTACGGGTCGGACTGAGTTAGTTACACGCTGAAGCCTGCAGAGCATGCAGACGCAGAGGGAAACCAGCGGCCGGGTGCCCCTAGGCAGCAGTATGCCCTAGGCAGCTGCCTAGTTTGCCTAGCGGTTGCACCAGCCCTGATAACGCTAGTGGCATATGAGACACTTCATTGGCAGTAAATAGGTTATACATATGGAAAATTACTGTTAAAATGAAATCAACATATTACAGCTCATATGAGAGTTTGGTGATTGGGTTTACATCTACATCTACCTCCTCCTCCTCATGGAGTATAAAAGGACCAGTGATCATCAATTGTGGCAAATGAAACTCCAATAATAAGATCACGTCTATGTGACGCCTATTCCCCATTGTTTTAGCTAATATACCTCAAATCGCTAATTTGGCTTGCATGGTTTCTCTTTTGTATTGTATTAGGGCATGTTGATTGGATTACCCCCCAATGGCTTCAAATAGCATTCACAACTTTTATTGTCACCATAAACCGAAAAAAAAGGAAGAACCTTTGCACTTATGTGACTTTCCTTATTGTTTCCTTTGTGAATCCTGCATGACGTTTGCACAGCAGTGCGAGCACATTGTGTATGTTACTCGCGGATATTCACCTGTGACACACTGTGATGTCAGATGGAATGACGTTACTTATTAATTGCTCTGTGCGGCAATCTAGCTGCATAATGTCATGCATAGTCTATTTCCTTTATTGCCTGATAGGCCATAAACTTCCCATTAGTGCAGCCATGCGAGGACCAGCTAAATAAGCCATTTCTTGCTCATTATTTCCGGAACGTTGCAATCGGTTTGTTTTTTTGTGCGCTGTTTCTGTTCAGCGCTCGAAAACTTTGGCCTCTTGAATTTCTAGGAAATGATCTGTTGGTGAGAACTGAATGGCTCATTGAAGATAAAAATAGAAATTTAAAGAGGAACAAAAAGGATAAGATGACGGGATCGCTGTATGAGAATGTAAATGCTGAACTTATTAATAGGTCAGATCCCTTTAAAAATGATAGTTTAGTTATAGGTGGAGCTTGGCTGGACTGGTCAGCTACTCCTGACATTCCTATAAAGCTAGGATAATCCAACAATGAGGTCCTTCCGCCATAATGCCCAACTCTTTTGCTCATTATTTGGGAATCTTGGGTGTTCTTCGGTTAATTGGCACCTACAGTGCCTTGAAAAAGTATTTATACCCCTTAAATTTTTCCACATTTTGTCATGTTACAACCAAAAACGTAAATGTATTTTATTGGGGTTTTATTATTATTATTAAACAGGATTTATATTGTGCCAACAGTTTGCTCAGAGCTTTACAACATAGGGGGCAGACAGTACAGTTACAATACAATTCAATACAGGAGGGATCAGAGGACCCTGCTCGTTAGAGCTTACAACCTAGAAGGGAGGGTCAAGTGGAACAAAAGGTAATAGCTGGGGAATGATCAGATGGAGAAAATGAAAATGCAGTTGTTGGGCGTGGGTAGGATAGGCTTTATTGAAGAGGAGGGTCTTCAGGGATCGTCTAAAACCTAATAGAGTAGGAGATAATCGGACAGATTGGGGTAAGGAGTTCCATAGGATTGGAGAGGCTCTGGAAAAGTCCTGGAGGCGAGCATGGGAGGAGGTGATGAGGGCAGAGATTAGAGAGGGGTTAGAGAGCAGGAGGTCTTCAGAAGAACGATGAGAACGATTACCGTATATACTCGAGTATAAGTCGTTCCGAGTATAAGTCGAGGCCCTAATTTACCACAAAAAAATGGGAAAAACTTATTGACCCGAGTATAAGACGAGGGTGAGAAATGCACAGCTACTATAAGTGGAAAAGAGGGTCAACAATGCCCATTTGCAGCCTCACTGTGCCCATTTGCATGCCTCACTGTGCCCATTTGCAGCCTTAGGTCCCCCGAACTTCAAACTCGGTAGTTAAGGGTTCCTAGATGCCCCCTAGCTGCAGCCAAAATTTGGGGTCTCTGAACCCAAAGGGTCCCAAAATGACATTGCTGCAGATGGACACAGTTGGCCGAATTTGGGGCCCCGTATCTTGGGGCCACTTAGTGCTAAGAACCCCAAATTTGGTGTGCAAACCCATTGGAACTAGCACCATAAAATTTCCAAAGCTGGGGTTTCTAGCATTAAGTGGCCCCGAGATACAGGGCCCCAAAAATCAGTTCAGAAAATGTCAAGCACTTTTCTGTAGCAGAGAATGACATTTTCCGAACCGATTTTGGGGCCCCATATCTCTGGGCCACTTGGTGCTAGGAACTCCATCATTGAATATGTTATGGCACCAGTTCCATTGGGTTTGCACACCAAATTTGGGGTTCCTAGCACTAAGTGGCCCTGAGATACAGGGCCCCAAAATCGGTTCAGAAAATGTCAAGCACTTTTCTGCAGCAGAGAATGACATTTTCCGAACCGATTTTGGGGCCCCGTATCCCGGGGCCAATTAGTGCTAGGAACTCCATCTTTGGATATGTTGTGGTACGACTGGGTTTGCACACCAAATTTAGGGTTCCTAGCACCAAGTGGCCCTGAGATACGGGGCCCAAAATTCGGTTCAGAAAATGAAATTTTTTGCTGCAGAAAAGTGCTTGACTTGAGTATAAGTCGAGGGGGGCACTTTCAGCACAAAAAAATGCGCTGAAAAACTCGACTTATACTCGAGTATATACGGTAGGTTGGTATTTTGAGACTAGGTTAGTGATGTAGCTGGGGGCTGAGTTGTGGATGGCTTTGTAA
The DNA here is from genome assembly GCA_037952925.1 of Lithobates clamitans. NCBI lineage: Eukaryota > Metazoa > Chordata > Amphibia > Anura > Ranidae > Lithobates > Lithobates clamitans. The sequence continues at coordinate 541,127 of JBBGZY010001823.1, forward strand.
GGTATTGTTAGTTTTTTGGATTTAATTTGTTGGGTGAGCGGAAGCCAGTGGAAGGATTGACAGAGAGGGGTAGCAGACATGGAGCGGTTGGTAAGGTGGAGGAGTCTGGCAGCAGCATTCATGATGGACTGAAGTGTAGATAGCCTATGTAGAGGTAAGCCAATGAGGAGGGAGTTGCAGTAGTCGAGGCAAGAGATGACCAGGGAGTGATGTAAAAACTTTGTTGTGTCATTGGTTAGAAAGGGGCGTATTTTGGAGATGTTGCGAAGGTCGAGGCGGCAAGATTTGGACAGTGATTGGACGTGGGGCTTAAAGGAGAGTTCAGAGTCCAGGACTACACCTACATAGCTTCCAACTGTCCCTGATTTCGAGGGACTGTCCCTGATTTTGAGGGACTGTCCCTGATTTGGAGCTTCTGTCCCTCATTCCTCCTCATTTGTCCCTCATTTTGGTCTGATCTATATAGATGTATATAAAATACACTTTTTATCTATCAAAAAGTGTTTTCCAGCTCTAAACCTTTCATCTGATTTCTAAATTGCTGCATTTGCAAATTCCAAAAGCCAATATAAAGTATATAAGAAATAAATAAGAAAAAAATTGCGCTGAATTAAGTCCAAAGTGAATCAAATTAGATGCATAAATTATATAAAAAAAGTCCCATTATGTATGAACACTGTACACAATGATTTTCTGATCGATTGAATTCAAAATATATGAAACACCATGCGAAATCAAGGCTTACAAGATAGCAAGCCAAAACGTGCAAATGGGCTTAACCCCAGCCTGGGTGATGAATCTTTAAACCAGGAAAATCCTCCCGCAGCAGATATGCGATCCGTAGATAGTGATATAAATCAAAAAAGAAATAACATAGCGTGATACTGTAAAAATTATGAGTGGTGTACACATAGAAATAGATGCTCTGGAGCGAGAAGGGACAAAACTGTCACCAATGTGAAGAAGACCAAAACATGAGTGACCCAACACCACATAGATTGCCTCCTTACCAGACACTGAAAAAAAACAGGCAAATATTCCCCTCAGGAAGGCCAGAAATCAGCTGGGCTCAAAACATACACCTGGATGTCAAACGCTAGTATCACTCTTCAGCGTGGACCGAGCGGATCAACCGACCATGAATGTCAGTGTATACACCCAAGGGAAAGATATAGCACACTATAGTGTAATACTATTGGTTTATTAAAAAAAGAGAGATGCACTTACAAAAGCGATAAAATTCCAGACATAAAACATAAGCCGGCCGGCCAGATTTAAAGCTCCCGTCCTCCTCGACGAGACGAGCGTGGTGACGTCAGCACGTACCTCCTCAGACGCGTTTCGTCATAACTAACATTCTCAATGGGGCCATATAAAGGAATAGTAGTGGTAAAAAAAAACACTTGTGGTTTTAACCAATCTTGTTTTTTGTACAATTCTCCTTTAAGGGGGTGTGGCAAGGGGTGTGTCCTATGCCTGCATATTTTGCTGATAGGTGTCCCTCATTCCCATCTCAAAAAGTTGGGAGGTATGCTCCTAGGACCTTGGCATTTTATGTTATAGATCAACACAAAGGAAAAATAAGTTGTGAAGTGGAAGGAAAATGAAATGGTTTTCAATTTTTTTTACAAATAAATATGTGAAAAGTGTGGGGGTGCATTTGTATGTATGTATGCATTTGTATGGCGCCCCCCTGAGTCAATACTTTGTAGAACCACCTTTTGCTGCAATTACAGCTGCAAGTCTTTTTGGGGATGTCTCTACCAGCTTTGCACATCTAGAGAGGGACATTTTTGCCCATTCTTCTTTGCAAAATATCTTAAGCTCTGTCAGATTGGATGGAGAACGTCTGTGAACAACAAATTTCAAGTCTTGCCACAGATTCTCAATTAGATTTAGGTCTGGACTTTTACCTACACTTAAACACACATGAATATGCCTTGATCTAATCCATTCCATTGTAGCTCTGGCTGTATGTTTAGGGTCGTTGTCCTTCTGGAAGGTGAACCTCCGCCCCAGTCTCAAGTCTGATTTGATTGGTAGATACGGCTTTTGCTTCTTTTTCATAAACTGTCGGCAGGTCGGAAGTCACCGGTCTCATAGAGAAGATGTCACAACCATGTTTTGAAGTTGTTTTGGTGGTTACAACAAAAGTCACTTCCGCCAGCCGCCAACGTTGCCGGCCGGCTTGGGAAGCGTCCAGCAGTAGTCACCACACCTTACAAATAATGGACGTGAGAGCAGAACAAACATCATCACTCAATATAAGAGTGATGTAAATCGTGTGTAAATAGTGTGCAAATATAGATCTACCTCGGTGAGGGGTTCTCCTACACCTTAGTCTTATTAGAGGAACTTCTACATATTATTATCCTGAGTCACATGGTGTAGGATCATCCTCTGACGGGGTTAACAGATTATAATGGATTATAAATCGAGCTATAAAATCTTGTGCAAGAGGTAATGAAGATTGTTGGAGCTACTTATAAACATCGACAAAGCCGCTGAATATTTTTTATTGCACTTTGCCCTAACTGTCTAATAAGTATTTCTCCTTTTTTTTTTTTAAAGGTACACTCCAGTTAAATTTGAAAAAGGAAGAAGGAAGATTAGTGCTGGAACCCTGGGGTTATCCTATTAGTGAAGGAATTTGTGGCGGTATTTGGACGCGGTGTCTGGATTCTGGGCTGACAGCATTTTTATGCCAGAGGATCTTTTCAGTTTCCTTGGCTTGGCCCATAGGGGCTGCTGGTGATTGTTGTCCGTCTCCCACCCTCCACAGTTTGTCACTCACAATACCTCCAAGCTATTGCTGTTGCTCCTGGAGACTTGCCTGGGAGTTTTCCCCCGCTGTCCTCCTTGCTCCCATGTCCCCTGGCCAGGACACCTCCATGGGTTTTAGGAAGGTCCCGTCTACACCCAAGCCCAGGCTCAAGGTCACCCCCCCCCCCAGACTGGGGAGCTCCCTCAAAGGCAACGGCTGCCTAACACTCCATCTCCAACTTCCACCCGAACAACTCCTACCCTGAGTATTTGAGGGGACCTGCCAATCCAAGTTGGGGATTGGTCAGGGCCCTCAGAATACTCCAGGCAACTTCACCTTACCTCCTCTCCCATTGTTCTAGAAGCTTCCAGTTAGGGTTGCCACCACCTGCCAGGGATTCACCCGGACAGTCCGGATTTTGAATCATGTGCCCGGGTTTCAGGTGGACTGAAACCTGGACCCATTATTCAGACTGGGCTGTGGCTCCCTAAGTAACCAAGATAGCCACACACAAATCTGTTGCCTTCCGGGAGCTGGGGGCAGGTTCGGCAACACTGGGGGGCAGGGCGATGATGTCAGCAGCAGCGATTTGGCCACACGAACTGTTCGCTGTGGCATGCTATGCGCACCACATTACTACTGTCCTTGGGGCACCCAAAGGTGTCCCAGGCCGCTAAAGTGTTCGGGTTTGGTTTGAAGAAAAGGTGGCAACCCTAGTTCTAGTACATTCGAGAAGTGGGGGGAAGGTCTCAGGGATGGTCTCAGGGATGCTGCCTGTGAGTCATCCAGCTCTCCCAGGATTTCTGCCCAACCCAGGACAAAAACACAGACAGGCTTGACTGTCAGCCAAGCCAGCAAACATTCACCTACACTTAAAGCGGCGTAAATTGTTTTTTTTTTTTTTAAGTCAGTAGCTACAAATACTGCAGCTGCTGACTTTTAAAATAAGGACACTTACCTGTCCAGGGTGCCTGCGATGTCCTCACCTGAAGCCGACCTGTCCCTCGGCTCCCGGGTGGAGGTGCTGGCATCTTCAGTAAGAGAATTAGGAAGTGAAGCTTTGTGGGTTCACAGCCTGGTTCCCCACTGTGCATGCGCGAGTCGTGCTGAGCGTTCTAAGTGGTCCCTGCTGTCTTCTGGGACCTGTGTGTCTCCCAGAAGACAGCGGGGAGACAGAGGAGGGGCCGGACATGTCGTAGATCACCGTGGATACTGCGGCGATCTTTTACCGGAAGTGGGAGCAAATACCTGTATTAGACAGGTACCTCCCCCCCGGACAGCGGAAGTTCCATTTTTGGTTAAAAATCCGCTTTAAACACCAACTTGTCTACAATTCTTGCACTAGAGGGTGCTTCAAAAGTGTAGGTTCCCCTTCATGAAGACTTTCCAGAAATAACCCTGTGCAATTCTGTATCCATTGAATGGTACAAAACCAAAGAGCCTCCTTTGTAAAAGGTGAAGGTCCTCCCCCAGTTTACTTGACTAGTAACTGAATAAACCTGAAAATTAAAGGCAAGACTGAATTGTCCAGGTATACATTTATTCCAATCTGAAATAACAACTAACTAATAATAACTTAATTATCACTAAATATTAAATTATAGGTATTGGAATTTTCTTTCAAATTTGGCTGTTAGTGAATGTAACAAATACGAATTTATCTGAAGTTACGAATTTTCCGACATAACGAATGCCGTATCTAAACAAATGAAATGTAACAAATTAATAATAATAAATAACAATAATAATAATAAAAACTTTTTATTATTATTATTATTAATTGTGAACAGAGACGTTTTTAGTGGGATTTTCAAGGGTGCCTGCAAACAAAGAATACCGAAATTCCAGTATATATAAAATAACAGTAATTTTATTGTTACATACAACATATAATTAAAAGATTTGTTATGCTTTATATAGACATATACATTGGAGACATCTTGTCTTTGAAAAAAGTTTCATCTAGTCACTGGAAGGTAACAAATAGATGGTTATCCCTTTATTATTATAAATCCATTCTGTTCCATTTGTTTAGATACGGCATTTGTTATTTCGTAACTTCAGATAAATTCTTATTTGTTACGTTAAAGCGGAGGTCCGCCCACTGCTGCAAAAATTAAAAGCCAGCAGCTGCACATACTGCAGCTGCTGACTTTTAATAATCGGACACTTACCTGTCCTGGAGTCCAGCGATGTTTCCAACAGCTGTCGAGTGCTTGCCACCTCCATTGCGAGTAAGGGAACCTGGAAGTGAAGCCTTACGGCTTCACGCCGGGAACCCTACTGCGCATGCGTAAGGCTCCGCTCCTCTCTCCTACTGGCCCGGCAGCCGGGGAAGGAGGAGGGAGCCCAGGTGGTGACGTCAATACCTGCGGCTGAGGCTCCCGGAAGTGGGAAAAGGATACCTGTATTAGACAGGTATCCTGTCCCCCCTCCCCCCCGAAAGGGGGCCAAATGTGGCACGGGAGGGGGTGGGGGAGTACATTGAGCGGAAGTTTCACTTTTGGGTGGAACTCCGTCTTAACTAACAGCCAAATTTGAAAGAAAACTCCAATACCCATAATTTAATAGTTATTATTACAGTATTAGTTGGTTAGTTATTATTTCGAATTTTCAGATTTTCTGTCTTATTTTCAGGTTTTTGAATTTTCAAACTTCAGGATTTTCGTATTTTCAAATTTATGTATTTGCGAATTTGCAAATTTGCAAATTTTCGAATATACGAATTTATGAATTTACGAATTTTCGAATTTACGAACTTACGCAAAAAAAACAACAAATGAAACGAAAACGAACAAATTTTTCCGGCAGTGCACATGTCTACTTGAAAGTTGTGTGCGACTGTCACCTGGGCATTCATGTGCATCACCTATCCCTCTGAAAGCGATAACAGTCAGGCAGGGGCGTTGCTAGGTCTACAAAAGATCTTGGGCTAGAGCCCATAGCAGCGTAGTATAGAAAGTCATACGCTTGGGCGGGCATACACATGTATATACAGTAATATACGTGTGGGTGTATATATATCCCCAGAGAGCCCCCCGCTTCCATCAGGGTCCCCAGAAAGCCCCCCTTACATCACCTTACATCAGGGTCCCCAGAGAGCCTCCTCCTTACATCAGAGTCCTCAGAGAGCCTCCCCCTTCCATCAGGGTACCCAGAGGACCCCCACACTTACATCAGGGTTCCCAGAGAGGCCCCCTTACATTAGGGTCCCCAGAGAGCCTCCCCCTTAAATCTGGGTCCCTAGAGAGCCTAGGTCTTAAAATCAGGGTCCCCAGAGAGCCTCTCCATTACATCAGGGTCCCCAGAGAGCCCCCCCACTTACATAAGGGTCCCCAGAGAGCCTCCCCTCCCCTTGGGGACCCCTGCAGAGACTCTGGGCTATTGGCCTCAGATTCGCGGCTATAGCCCCAAAAGCCACCCCCTATCAACGCCCCTGCAGTCAGGAGATTGCTGCCCACATGCACTATGGGCGTTTAGCTCTGGTGTATGGGGATACGGTGTTGGTGGAGGTCACAGGTGTCGCTACCTCGCTATCGGCAGCCTGTCAAACTCTACGAAGGGCTGACAGCTGCTGCGGCGGCGGGACGGTGCACCTAGTGGTGTGTATGGGGCCTCAAAGTGGAGCTAAGTAAGCTCTAAAGAAACAATACTCTTAGATCAGTGCGGATCACATTTTCCCCTTGGTTTGGACATGTTTTCTTTCCCTGGGCTGTGCACATCCTGTAGAGCCTCAGTATAAACTTCCTGGGAATATGTGAGCTCCAGTCGTGGATGAACATGGAGTTTTCCTGCAGTTAAGGTGGCAGAATGTGGCACAACGGCTTGTAGTCCAACTTGGAGCGCCACAACTAATCCTCCTTTATCTTTATAGAGATAGAGATCTATACTCTCAATGACAAAAAAGAGTTTTGTTTTTAGTGTTACTATTACTGATCACAGTCATTTAAAACAATATTTCTTGCCCTCCAGAAAATTTACCCCCCTTCATGACCATTTTATTGCTTTTTGGCACTGCTTTATTTTCACTGACAATTGCGCGGTTATGCAACGCTGTACCCAAATTAAATCTATATAATTTTTTCCCCACAATAAGAGCTTTCTTTTGGTGGCATTTGATCACCAATGAGTTTTTAATTTTTTGCGCAATAAATAAAAAAATGTTTTGAAAATTTTTAAAACCAAAAAAAAACCAGTATTTTTTACTTTCTGCTATAAAATCTATCTAATAAAAACATTTAAAAAAAAAACGAATTTCTTTATAAATTTAGGCCAATATATATTCTGCTACATATTGTTGGCAAAAAAAAAAAAAAAGAAGAAGAAAATCCTAGTAAGCGTATATTGATTGTTTTGTACGAAAGTTATAACGTCTATAAACGATGAGATATACTGGAATTTTTATTTATTTATTTGATACTAGTAATAGCAGTGATTAGCGATTTATAGCAGGACCGCGATAGTATGGCGGGCAATCTGCCACTAAGTGACACTTTTGACACTGTATGGCAACCAGTGACACTAAGTCCCGGTTCACACTAGCGCGATGCGGGAACCAGCGTTATTCTACTGCTGGTACCCACATCGCATAGAACTCGCAGGCTGTTCACACTGCCCTATGCGAAGCGTTGCGGATGTCAATAGAAAGGTAATGACACCCCCATATGTTTCGCATATTGCAGTGCGAACTGTCAAATGGTGCAGCAATCAGATCACGCAGGTGTGAATACCTATGCGATCCGATTCCAGTGCGGACCAAAAATAAAAAAGGTGCAAATGCGATGCAAATTCAGCCATACAATATGTATGACTGAATTCGCATCACACAGACATCGCATGTGATCTGCACAGCAGTGCGGTGCGAATCACATGCGATGTCTAACGACGCACCAGTGTGAACCCAGCTTAATACAGCGATCAGTGCTAAAAATATACACTGTCACTGTACTAATGACGCTGGCTGGGAAGGGGTTAACATCTAGGGCAACCAAAGGGTTAAATATGTGCCTGACAGTGCCTGTTGCGTTCACTGTGTGCTGTTTGTACTAAGGGATATGCCGGTCTTTATTTCTTGCTTTGCAGGGAAACAAAAAACAGAACATCCCCACCGACAGGACAGATCTCTGTGTTGTTTACAGTCACAGAGCTTTGTCCTGTCATCCTCTTTCTCCGATCAGTGAGTCCCAGCCGGCAATCATTGGACCCACTGATCGGCTTTTTTGCTGCGACTAATCACAGCAGAGCCGCCGCAGCGGGCATGCTCCCCCTACCTGGAAGAACGGGGACACAGAAAGTGATAAAAAAAACCTGACAGGGGTTCTAATCGCTCTCCTCTATCCAACAAAGAAAAAGTTTTGCCTTAAGTTATACTTTAATAAAAAAAAAAAAAAAAAAAGATAATACAAATCAGAGTATAGATTCTTGAGAGTCATTGTAATATAAATGCAAAAACGATTTAGGAAACATTGCATTATGTGTCTGTGATAGTGATCAAGAGTAAGCTGCCTGCTGTCCATAGGCTGTATATATATATATATATATATATAAATATAGACATCTATCTATCTATCTATCTATCTATCTATCTATCTATCTATCTATCTATCTATCTATCTATCTATCTATCTATCTATCTATCTATCTATCCATCTCAGATCTATCTATCTATCTATCTATCTATCTATCTATCTATCTATCTATCTATCTATCTATCTATCTATCTATCTCAGATCTATCTATCTATCTATCTATCTATCTATCTATCTATCTATCTATCTATCTATCTATCTATCTATCTATCTATCTATCTATCTATCTAGGGCCTCGGTAGCAAGCGCTACAGCAGGATCAATGCTGCAGCCACACAGGGCTGGATCCTAGGACTGTTTTTTTAAAGCTGGTGATTGGATTTCCAGTAAAGGTTATCAGACCAGCTTTACAGCATCTCCACTGGGGAGCCGGGGACAGCTGTTAGCAGTCGGGTCGGCTGCGCACAGACAAGATGAAGGAACCGACATCTTCCCGTGCTCACCTCGTGCAAATGTAAAAGTGCACATAGGTCCTGCATGCATATGTAAACAGAGATTGCACTACACATGTGAGGTGTCATCACAAATGTCGGAGTGAGATCAATAATTCTGGGGTCATAATTCATGATTAAAGTGGTTCTAAAACCGAAAATTTTTTTAGCTTAAAGCGGAGCTCCACCCAAAAGTGGAACTTCCGCTCATTGTACTCCTCCACCCCCTCCGGCGCCAAATTTGGCACCTTTCACAGGTATGCTTTCCCCACCCACTTCTGGGAGCCTCAGGTGCGGGTATTGACGTCACGGCTGGGGCTCCCTCCTCCTCCCCCTGTCACCAGGCCGGTAGGAGAGAGGAGCGGAGCCTCGCGCATGCACAGTAGGGTTCCTGGCGTGAAGCCGAAAGGCTACACTGCCGGGTTCCCTTACTCGCAATGGAGGCAGCATGCACCCGAGAGCTGATGGAAACATCAGCTGTGGTGTTGACATCGCTGGACTCCAGGACAGGTAAGTGTCCGATTATTAAAAGTCAGCAGCTGCAGTATGTACATTTTTGCAGCGGTGAGCGGACCTCCGCTTTAATACATTCCTTGCATTAACCACTTACAGACCGGAAGATTTTCCCCCCTTTAATGACCAGGCCATTTTTGCGATGCAGCACTGCGTCGCTTTAACTGACAATTACGCGGTCGTGTGATGTTGTCCCTAAACAAAATTGACGTTCTTTTTTTCCCCCACAAATAGAGCTTTCTTTTGATGGTATTTGATCACCTCTGCGGTTTTTATTTTTTGCGCTATAAACAAAAAAAAGTGACAATTTGGAAAAAAAAAACTTTTTTACTTTTTGCTATAATAAATATCCAAAAAAAATAATAAAAATGTCTTCATCAGTTTAGGCCAATATATATTCTTCTACATATTTGTGGTAAAAACAAATCGCAATAAGCATATATTGATCGGTTTGCACAGAAGTTGTAGCGTCTACAAAATAGGGGATAGATTTATGGCATTTTTATTATTTATTTTTTTCCTAGTAATGGCAGTGATCAGCGATTTTTAGCAGGACTGCGACATTTCGGCGGACAAATCGCACACTTTTTTGGGACCAGTGACATGTATACAGCGATCAGTGCTATAAAAATGCACTGATTACTGTGTAAATGTCACTGGCAGGGAAGGGGGTTAACACTAGGGGGCGATCAAGGGGTTAAATGTGTTCCCTGGGAGGTGTTTCTAACTGTGGGGGGGAGGGGACTGACTGGAGGAGGAGTGAGATTTCTGTTCCTGATCACTAGAAACAACAGATCTCTCTCCTCCCCTTGTCAAAACGGGGATCTGTATGTTTACATTGACAGATCCCTGTTCTGGCTCTCTTTCCCGCGATTGCGGGTGGCCAGCAGACAAAAATAACAAACTTTTCTATACTTACCTGCTCTGTGCAATAGAAATGCACAGATTGGCTGCGAACCCTCTTTTCGGGTCCCTTGCCTGTGCTGCTGGCCCCTCCCCTCTGTCCAGTGCCCCCATGGGAAGCAGCTTCCCACGGGGGCACTCGTGCACGCTCACACCCGAGCCCCGCCTGTGCATCCATTGACACAGACAGCGAGACTCAGCTCCACTCCCTCGTCACTGGTTTTGATTGACAGCACTGGGAGCCCGTGGCTCAGCAAAGCCAGCGAGACCCGGAAGTGAGGGGAGAGAAGAGCTGCAGACATGAACAACGCTGGATCGAATGAGGGCTCAGGTAAGTAAAGGGGAGAGAGGGGGGGGGTTGAGGGGGGATGCAAGGAATGTATTAAAGTGGAGCTCCGCCTGAAAAAAAAATTAAAAGTCAGCAGCAGGTAAGTGACCTTATATCAAAAGTCAGCAGCTACAGTATTTGCAGCTGCTGATTTGAAATTTTTTTTTTCCAGGCGGAACTCCTCTTTAAGTGTATTTTCTTCCAGAAAATATGTGTTTGATAAACAGCTGTGCAAATATCGTGCAGCGTAAAAAAATGCAGGAACCATCATTTTATTCTCCAGGGCTTCTGCTTTCAGAAAATATATAATGGGTTCTACGTAATTTTCTAGCAAAAAAAAAAAAACTACTGATATTAACATGTATGTGATTCCAGGGACAGAAGATTCCAGGGACAATCACTGTCCATAGAGGCCAGCAGAGCTCAGGGAATGCCCTGATCCACACCGGATGTGGCGGTGTCACTCCGCCTGTCGTCTCCTGGTAACAGATCTCTGCACTGATACATTGTAGCGCAGAGAGAAGCAGGGGGCGTGTCCGGGGGGACTGTCACACGGTGGGGGCGGGGCGGGGTGCAGACAGCTCCGCCCCTGGCAGCCTGAAAGTGGTGAAGATCTGCTCAGAGCTCAGATCGGGAACAGAGAGAGAAGAGAGAAGATCGGGGGCACCTGAGAGCCACAGCCAGGATACAGGAGCCACCACAGGGGGATCATAAATACAGGGGCCCATCATACAGGAATCAGTACAGGGGCCCATCATACAAGGGCCAGGGATACCCTACAAGTCACCTGCTGGAGCCATGACTGACACTCTCATTCCAGGGAACATGAAGGGCAAGCCGGATAAGAACTACTTCCGAAAGGTAAGAGGCTGGTCACCATTGCTGGATCATGGAGACACCTGGGGGGGGGGGGGGGGGGGCAATCTGAAATGTACCAGAGATGATGTGAGAGTTTGTGTTATAGAAATATTCTTGTCCTCAGAAATTATTGTCAGTCCTGAACAACAACCATGAGCCTCACAGGTCCCATATATATGGAATTCAGAGCTTATATATATTTGAGGAGCAGCAAGAAACATAAAAAGTATGTAAACAAAAACAAATATATATATATATATATATATATATATATATATATATATATATATATATATATATTTATTATTATTTCATTGTAGGGACAATGTTAAAAAAGGTTTTCCCCACTACCAGTTACGTAGCACAAAAAAATCAATACATATAATATATATATTTGTATATATATATATATATATATATATATATATATATATATATATATATTTTTTATGGTTTCTTATTTTTATATTTGGATAAGCATTTTGTCACACACACACACATACACACACACACACACACACACATATATATACCTATGAAAAAAATATATAAAATGTATAATATAATATATTTTTATATAATTTTATAATATATAGAATTTGTAAAAAAATATATATTAGAAAGTCAGCAGGCTGTCACTTCCCAGCTGTTAAGCACTACAGGACCCAGTGTATATATATATATATATATATATATATATATATATATATAGTATATGTATTAATTTTTTGTGCTACGTTACTGGTAGTGGGGAAAACCTTTTTTAACATTGTCCCTACAATGAAATAATAATAAAAAATTTTCTATATATATAAAATGTATAATATAATATATTTTTTTAAATAATTTAATAATATATAGAATTTGTAAAAAAAAATGTATTAGAAAGTCAGCAGGCTGTCACTGTCCAGCTGTTAAGCACTACAAGTCCCAGCATGCTCTCCAAGCCTTTTCTGAGTTCTAAGTTCGTATTTGAGGAGCAACAGGTGAAACAAAAACAAAAAAAGTATAGAGAGAGAGAGAGAACAGCTTTCCCCACTACCACTAAAGTGCCAAAAAATGATAGATAGATAGATAGATAGATAGATAGATAGATAGATAGATAGATAGATAGATAGATAATCGTCTATCTATCTATCTATCTATCTATCTATCTATCTATCTATCTATCTATCTATCTATCTATTAAAATAAATATTAGAAAGTCAGAAGACTGTCCAGCTGTGAAGCACTACAAGTCCCAGCATGCTCTCTGAGCCTGTTCTTAGTATTTGAAGAGCAACAGGTGAAAAAAAAAAAAGGAAAAAAAAGTATATAGAGAGAGAACAGCTTACCCCACTACCACTAAAGTGGCACAGGAGAAAAAAAAAAGTACAGATAGATTGATTTTTTTTTCTTTATTGGAGTGTGTGGGGGGGGGGACCTTTGATCTTCTTAAAACCAAATTTTCCCAAATTTGATTGAAAATTGTGTAGGTGTTCCTACAAACATGAAGGGTGACAATAGTACATCTGAGTTTGCAGAGCCCATGGAGGACGTGGTGTATAAATGAACATATAGAATATTTTGTGGTCAATCAGAGACAATAAAATATCAAATGTAAACAAGCCCGAGGGTCCTCCATAGGGATGGGGGAAAGGGGCGAGTGTCTGGGGAAAGTGGGATTGGGGGGATCAGATATAGGAGGGAATGAAACATTATAAATATTAGAAAGTCAGCAGGTTGTCACTGTCCAGCTGTGAGGCACTACAAGTCTCAGCGTGTTCTCTTTGTTCTCAGCACCATTGTATGCTGCAGAGCCTGGTAGGGGCGGTGTAACAATTTTTTGATCATGCCATCAGTTTTGTGTTCTTTGCTAAACCCTAATAGAACTTTTGCCCTTGACTCTTTAAACATGGTGGGACTACAAGTACAAACATGCCCTCTAAACCAGGTGTGTTACATATAAAAACAATGACATATTTAACCTGAAAATTGTCACTGGAAGGTTTCTGCGGTGTGTTTTGTTTGACTGGCGACCTTGAGTCTAGGGGAAGTACAGGGGGGGCCATGTGTGATTGTCATCAGAGTTTGCTGAGACTTGTAGTGCCACGTCGAGGGCTAAGTCTGCTGAGACTTGTAGTGCCACGTAGAGGGCTAAGTCTGCTGAGACTTGTAGTGCCACCTAGAGGTCTATGTGTGCTGAGACTTGTAGTGCAGCCTGTAGGACTAAGTCTGCTGAGACTTGTAGTGCCACCTAGAGGATTAGTTTGATGAGAGTTGTAGTGCCACCTAGAGGGCTAAGTTTGCTGAGACTTGTAGTGCCACATAGAAGGTTTAGTTTGCTGAGACCTGGTAGTGCCACCTAGAAGGCTAAGTTTGCTGAAACTTGTAGTGCCATGTAGAGGGCTAATTTTGGCGAGACTTGTAGTGCCATATAGAGGGCTAAGTTTGCTGGGTCTTGTAGTGCCACCCAAAGGGCTACGTTTGCTGAGACTTGTAGTGCCACCCAAAGGGCTAAGTTTGCTGAGGCTTGAGTGCCATCTAGAAGGCTAAGTTTGCTGAGACTTGTAGTGCCAGCTAGAAGACTAAGTTTTCTGAGATGTGTAGTGCCACCTAGAAGGCCATGTTTGTTGAGACTAGTAGTGCCACCTAAAGGGCTAAGTTTACAGAGTAGTGCCACTCAGATCTGGAGAGCTTCTGTACAGCTTGGCTTTGTATCAACAATAATTAAAGCGACAACAATAGCGTGTTTAGAAAAGCGGCGGCCTGGTCTACTTGGCAAAACGTCGCCTTATTTTCTTTAACCGCAGGCACTGGCGCAGTGCTGGCACGGTCTGGCTTCCTAGGGGTTAACGGCTGGGTCACACCTCGTCTGTTGACTCACGTTTCTGTCACAAGTTTCACGGTGGCTTCTTTTTCTTTAAACGTGGCCCTCGTCACCGCCGGCTTTATGTTGGACGGGTTTAGGGCTGCGGTCAGTGCGTTGGGTACGTCATAGGGTGGACCTGGCCATTACCGGTGGGTGGAGGGCACGGATTTACTATCTAAATGATCATTTAGGCACCTTCCTGTCATTATAAACAGCTGTCAGATTTTCAATCAAAGGAAATGTGTTTCTTGATCTTATTTATGTAATCGCTTTTCTGTTATTAATCATTCGAAGTGGAGACCCAGAAGTTGTACTGAGATTGGTGGTGATGTGGGCTAAGGACAGCCAAAGTGATTTCGGTTATGAGTGGACAACGACTTTCTATATCTTATATATCAAATATCTTCTTTATCTCTAATAGCATGACTGCCCAGCTGTTGAGCCTTTTTCAAGGGGTGCTCATCTTGTTGGGGACGTTTGAAACGTCATTCAGCCTACCAGGATCCACCCATAATTGAAATATTCGTTTTGGTGAACTGGCCTTTTAAAACAGCCTTTCCCAATCTTTCTACCCTAGAGCAGTGGTCTCCAAACTGCTGCTCAAGGGCTGGATGTGGCCCTTTACTTGCCTTTATTTGGTCTTTTGGGGCACTATTTCTCTCATTTATACAAGGAACTATTCCTTCCATTGACACCAACAATTGGCTATAACTACTACCACTGACACCAACGATGGGGCATTATTCCATTCACTATTCCATCCACTGACATCAATGATAGAACACCATTCCATCCACTGACACCAATGATAGAACACCATTCCATCCACTGACACCAATGATAGAACACCATTCCATCCACTGACACCAATGATAGAACACCATTCCATCCACTGACACCAATGATAGAACACCATTCCATCCACTGACACCAATGATAGAACATCATTCCATCCACTGACACCAATGATAGAACACCATTCCATCCACTGAGACCAACGATAGAACACCATTCCATCCACTGACACCAACGATAGAACACCATTCCATCCACTGACACCAACGATAGAACACCATTCCATGCACTGACACCATTGATAAAACACTATTCCATCCACTGACACCAACGATAGAACACCACTCCATGCACTGACACCATTGATAAAACACTATTCCATCCACTGACTCCAACGATGGGGCACTATTCTTCCCATGGACACCAACAATTGGCCATAACTACTACTACTGACACCAACAATGGGCACTATTCTATGCACTATTCTATCCACTGACACCAACGATGGGGCACTATTCTTCCCATTGACACCAATGATGAGGCAATATTCCTCCTGCTTATACGAGGAACTATTCTTCCCACTGACACCAACAATTGGCCATAACTACTACTAATGACACCAACAATGAGCACTATTATTCTATTCACTATTCTATCCACTGACACCAACGATTGGGCATTATTCCATTCACTATTCTATTCACTGACAGCAACGATGGGGCACTATTTTTCCCACTTATATAAGAAACTATTTCTCCCACTGACACCAACAATTGGCCATAACTACCACCACTGACACCAATAATTGGGCATTATTCGATCCACTATTCTGTCCAATGACACCAATGATTGGGCATTATTCCATCCACTATTCTGTCCAATGACACCAATGATTGGGCATTATTCCATTCACTATTCTATCCACTGACACCAAGGATGGGGCACTATTCTTCCCATTGACACCAATGACGAGGCAATATTCCTCCCACTTATACGAGGAACTATTCCTTCCCCTGACACCAACAATTAGCCATAACTACTACCCCTGACATCATTGATGGGGCATTATTCCTCCTACTGACACCAATGATGAGGAATTGTTTGCTCCCACACTAGGACATTTTCTACTCCCATTGGCCACAGTCTGCCCCCCCTAAAACCTGAAGGACAGTAAACTGCGCCCTTTGCTTAGAAAGTTTGGAGACCCCGCCCCTAGAGGAACCATTGAAATCATTTTTAGGTCTCTGAGGAAAACCTGCAAAAACCAATTCCTTGGTGGTCAGTAGGAAGAATGCCCCTTACAGATAGTTAGAAAAAAAAAATATTGGTGTCATGCCATTGATTGTGACAAGTGGCGTTGGCCCTGGAACTATGCAGACCCCATCAAATGGGAGGTCCAGTTAGGAGCCCCTAACAACCTCTGGAGGAACCCTGATTGCAAATGGCTGCTTTAAAGTGTAACTAAGGTTTTGGGTGGAGTGGACAGGGATTTGAACCTCTGTCAAGTTTTTATTGCTGTCTATGCCCCAGTAGGGAGATTCACCCCCTCAGTTTGTCCTGCTTACCGTCATTACTAAGACACCGGTAAAAGTCACAAGACTGCTATATACTGCTGAAGAGAAATATTTTCTAAAATAATTGCATTTCCTGTGGGAGACCAGATATAGTGAATGCAGGCTCCGGGGTTTAGTAACACTTTAAGCTTCGTTTTGCAGTTAATAGACAGCAGTCTTGATTCAAAATAGTTGCTTACAATATATTGCAATGATTCGCAATCGCTAATCAATGATGGTTGGACATCAGTCACACATCTACCAGCATGCTGAGAATTATTTCTTCATTTAGGCATTACATTGTTGTGAAGAACACAGAAAATATAAAGAACATTGATTTATTAAAACTGGAGAGGGCAAAATCTGGTGTAGCTCTTCATGGGAACCAATCAGCTTCCAGGTTTTATTGTCAAAGCTTAATTGAACAAGCTGAAATTAGAAGCTGATTGGCTGCCATGCAGAGCGGCACCGGATTTTACACACACCAGTTTTAGTAAATCAACCCCCACATGCATCTTGCTGGGACAGCCCATTGTGAGCGATCGATTTGAATTTGGACATTTTATAGATTCTTTTGCTGCAGCCGACCGATGATTTGTCTTGTCTGTGGTCGGTTTAAAAAAAATGTGATCTGATCCGTCCCGCTTGAAGGGAATGCTGTATGTAAGATCCTCCATAGGGGATGACTCAGTGCAGTGAGCATGTAAGGACAGACAATATTTGTATAACTTTAATATTTATTTACTTTTATATTGCAACACATTTTAAATGTATTCAGTAGGGTGACACAGGGGTATTTGGATATGCTGAGTGCAGCAAAACTTTTCAGCCAATCAGAAATCATTTAAGTGAGCAGACTAAACTAACCAGGAATCTTATTGGTTCCTTTGGATTACGTTAGAACCCTGTGGGGGGGGGGGGGGGGATTTACTAAATCTGGGGAGTGCAAAATCTGGTGCAGCCATACATGGTCGCCAATCAGCTTCTAATTTAAATATATATATATATTTTAATAGGTGTGTGCACAGGGTATGCCAGGTGTGTCTGGGCACACCCTAATCACCCCCTGTGGCACAAATTCCCCCTGTTTAGACCCCAGATATTTCACCAAAGACCCTTAATGGGCTTCTAAAAAAATTGTAAAAAAAATTAAAGAAATAATATTGTAAAAAATAATATAAAATAATAAAAATAAAAACGACTGACACCAGCTTCTGCCTTACTGACACCAATCTCTGCCCTACTGACACCGTACATTTCTCTACAGACATCGTCAGACGTCACACGCATGCATATGTGTTTGAGCTTGGGGGTGCACACCCTAATGTGCTAGGCTGTGCACAGCTATGATATTTTATATATATATATATATATATATATATATATATATATAAAACATTCACAGCATTTTCTTCCCTGAAGTAGCTTGCTGTCTAAGGTCCCTAACTCACATTTATTAGTATGCTAGGGGCCAGTTTAGACAGGAGCCAGTTAATCTACCAGCATGTCTTTGGAGTGTGGGAGGAAACCGGAGTACCCAGAGGAAACCCACGCAGGCACAGGGAGGACATGCAAACTCCATGCAGGTGGTGTCGTGGTTGGGATTTGAACCGATGACTCTAGTGCTGCTAGAATTGCAGCTCTTCTATATCCATGCAAAAACTTATATGTCTGTTGCACATGCATTGGTTGCCCTTTTGGTGCATGACAATGCTCAGTGATGACACCGCTGGCACACATGCGGAGTTATTTGCTCTGACATTGCTCAGTGCAAGCATCCTAGGAACTGTCAATTGGCAATTTTGGCAAATGCCGGTGAGCTACAATGGACTTTCCAACAACCTTTGTTCTATAGAATGGGAAAACTCACCGTCACCCGCTAGAGCTCCACGATTAATCGTTAAGAATCGTTATCGCGATTTTTTTCCCCTTGCGATCTTGACAAAGTATTTCCATATTCTTTCTATGCAGAGAATTCTCTCTGCTCTGCTAAAGCCGACAGCTGTCAAAAGAAAGGAAAAACAAAAAAAACAGGCAGTCTGCCAAGAATCACATCATTCTTTAGCAGTGGAACTTAAGTATAAACATTGTAATGATTTGTCCTTTAGATCAAAGTTGGTTGGTTTGACTGTTTTAATAGTCATTTTATAAAAAAAAAAAAAAAACTGGGTAAGAACTTTCAGACAAGTGACCAATCAGATACAATCTGGCCCAGTGCAGGGTTACATCTGATTGGTTGATCTATTATTAATAATGACCCGGTAACTGTTCAGTGCTGTCAGTGCTGTCAGTCACAGCAAGCTTTGACTTTTCCTATTCTATAGGGTGGTGCTTAGAAAAGAACCCCCCCCCCCTCCCCCTCCACTAAGTAATCTCTTCATTGTAACAAACTTTCAATGGAGGCAATTAGTGGCGTGTATTTTTCATTGTGACTCAATCCGCCCTTTTAAGTAGCTGTTACCACAATCAGATGAGCGGGTGAGGGTGGCAGTGCAATGTTGGTCATAGAAAAATAAAATGTCATATGTGTGAAAGAAATGGGGGATTTCATAGGCTGGCTGACCTTGGGAGACGCGCGGGGTTTACTACCTAACAGCAATGCGGGGCTGACACACATTGCACAGCAAGAGACGTTTTATATATGTGTATATATATATATATATATATATATATATATATATATATATATATATATATATATTATACACAGTAAATTTGCATATATAAACATAAATATTCCCGTGCACTCCCATCCGATTTCTTTGCTGAAAGTCAAAGTGAAGAGTAAAACAAAAAACAAACAAACAATGAAAAACAAACAAACAATGAAAAGTAAACAGATCGTTGAAAGAAGAAACAAAAGATTGTCACAATCTGGAAAAAAAAAATCAAAATGTAGAAAGAAATAAATAGTCCCTTTTGCTGTCAACTGTTTTCTTTGCTGAATCTCACCCGCTTTTTCTCCAGCTCCTCGAAGTCTGATGTGAGGACTTGCAAAATCAAAGTAAAGAATAAAAAAAAAAATGTTGAAAGGTAAACAGATTGGTGACAGAAGAAACAAAAGTTTGGCACAATCGAATAAAAAAGAAATAACATTTTCAAAATGTTGCAAGTAAATAAATAATCGCATGTTCTGCAGAGGCCTCCCCCCCGAATTACATCACATTTAAGGGAATGGTAACGTAAAAAAAAATAGTTTGAAATTCTGGGCGGAATGTTTTTCGCGAGCTGGTGACCTCTATCTCTACAAGGCTGCAGGCTTCTCTGGGTGACATTTACCTTTCATAATATACCAGATATGAGAAAAGAATTTGCCCCAAAGCAGTGGCACTGTTGCAAGTGGTATTTTCTCTTAAAGAATAACAAGAAAATACAACTTTGACCTTCCGTCGGGCCCCATTATATTGTACTAGCAAAAGAAAAAAAAGTAAAATTCATGCTGAGATATTGCACACTGCTGAGACTTTGGAAGTTAATCATTGTCCGGCTGGTTTTGGAAGTTGACCATAATTCTGCCCAGTCTGTGACCTTTGACCCTGTTGCTGGCGATTTCAGATTTTTCTCTGGTGGACGCCTTTGTGCAGGTGTGTGCTTTAGGCCTCATGCACACTGTATTCCTTGAGACACCTTTTCCCCTTACAGCACAAAAAAATGTGGTAAAGCTGCATTTTTTTTGCATGTGCATTAAAGGGCATTTATGCTCGTTCGCATGTTTGGTGTTGATTCATTATGTTGTCCAGAATATCAATATATTGTGGGCTTTACAATGCATTAACGCCCAAATATCACCCAAAACGTCCTCTCCGCTCTTCTCAAGACCTCCTACTCTCAAGCTCTCTCGTCTCCTCCTCCCACGCTCGTCTCCAGGATTTCTCCAGAGCTTCTCCCATCCTCTGGAACTCGCTACCTCCACCGGTCTGGCTATCCCCTACTCTTGCTACCTTCAGGTGATCCCTGAAAACTCATCTCTTCTGGAAAGCCTATCACGTCTCCAACTAATCTCCTACCACTTCCACCAGCTCATTCCCCACAGTTACAACCTTTTGTACCACCTGCCCCACCCTATTAGATTGTAAGCTCTTCTGAGCAGGGCCCTCTTAATCCTCTTGTATTTTATTGTATTGTAACTGTATTGCCTCCTTTTATATTGTAAAGCGATGCGTAAACTGTTGGCGCTATATAAATCCTGTATAATAATAATAATAACTAACGCGCAAATGTGAATAAGCACGCGTGCCATGTGTACATTTTTTTAGCCTCTTCAGAACGCAGAAGTGATGTTTTTTTTTTCTGCCTCTAAACTTCTGTCTATGTGTGCACAGACATATAGGTTAACATGGAGGGGCATTTGGAGGCAGTAAAAAGAAAAAAGCGCAAACGCCTGTAAAAGCAGCATTTTTTTTTTTTTAGCTCAAACTGCTTGTAAAGGCTGAAGGTTTTTTACCTTCATGCATTCTTTTTTTACCTTTATGCCCCCCCCCCTTATACTTACCTGAGCCCCCTCTTGTTCCAGCGATGTCCACGAGAGCCTCGGCTCTCCTGGATCTCTCTCTCTCTCTTCATTGGCTGAGACACAGCAGCCATTGTCTCCCACTGCTGTCAGTTACAGCCAGTGAGCCAATGAGAAGAGAGTGGTGGAGCGGGGCCGAGCCGTGGCTCTATGTGGCTTGCTATTGGGGGCACTGGTCAAGGGGTAAGAGTCAGGAGGGGGGGGGACCCTAGAAGAAGCAGAGAAGCCGAGGATGCACAGAGCAAGTAAGTATGACATTTTGTTATTTAAAAATACAAAAATGAACCTTCACAATCACTTGAAGTGTACATGAGGCCTTATGGTGCACTATATGGGGATCTCAGACCAAAACTTTGTTGCCCATTTATGTATCTATAAATACTTTGGTTACAATATCTTTTTTTTTTGGATGAGTTGGAAATTTACAAATCCCCTTTCTGTCCCCCCCCCCCCCCCTTTTGTAGAGAATTCCTTTCACTTCCTGTCCTGAAGACCTAATAGGAAGTGAAAGGAAACCCTTCCAATTAAAGGAAAATCCCCCCCTAATGAATGTTGTAACTGGAAGCGGCGCGTTCCCACCAAGGGATTTCCTGTTCTGGAGGCAGCTGTACAAATATTGGATTTCCTATCACTTTCGGTCTCGGTGGCAAGGGTCATCAGGACAAATAAAGAGGGCGAATCTCCCCACTGGAGACACAGACACAGCAATGCAATCCGGTTCATTTGTGAGACATTGGAGTTGATTTACTAAAACTGGAGAGTGCAAAATCTGGTGCAGCTGTGCACGGTAGCCAATCAGCTTCTGACTTCAGCTTGTTCAATCCGGCTTTGACAAAAAAAAAAAAAAACCCTGGAAGCTGATTGGTTCCTGTGCAAAGCCTCTCCAGATTTTGCACTCTCCAGTGTTAGTATATCAACCCCATTGGGTACATCCAGGGCCAAACCACTCCCAGCTGTTTGTGTTTGTCACTGAGATTGGCTGCTTTGGGCACAGGGTGGCCCCACATGTTTGCTGATAGGAAGGATTTGAGATTGTAAGGGATGCGTTTAAAGGATAAGTTCACTTAAAAAAAAATAATAATAATAATAAATGCACATTTTTGTGCAGGTAAAAAAATGTGCATTTATTATTATTTTATTTTTTGGAGCCTGTAAAGCATTGCACCAGAGATCAGCCATGATGCCATGCAGGTGTCCTGCAGACCTGTCAGTGTATCTGTGTGCCTGTACATCCCACATAGGCAAGCAGATACTCTGACAGCAAGAATCAATGCATGGCGCTGTATTTGCATACACACTACCCTAGGAAACATTTAATGCCGATTCTCCATGATTGACAGAACTGAAAATCAATGAATAAAGGGGGCGGGCCAGGGACACTCAGGCTGGGGAGGAAAGGGCTAGATTAGAGGTCTCCAAACTGAAGCCCGTGGACTGAAACTGGCACCATGCTTGCCTTTATCTGGCCCTCAGTGCAGTATTCCTCCCACTGCCCACCAACAGGGGGTCACCATTCCTTCCAGTGACACCAACAATGGGAAACCATTCCTTCCAGTGACACCAACAATGGGGAACCATTCCTTCTAGTGACACCAACAATGGGGAACCATTCCTTCTAGTGACACCAACAATGGGGAACCATTCCTTCTAGTGACACCAACAATGGGAAACCATTCCTTCCAGTGACACCAACAATGGGGAACCATTCCTTCTAGTGACACCAACAATGGGGAACCATTCCTTCCGGTGACACCAACAATGGGGAACCATTCCTTCCGGTGACACCAACAATGGGGAACCATTCCTTCCAGTGACACCAACAATGGGGAACCATTCCTTCTAGTGACACCAACAATGGGGAACCACTCCTTCCAGTGACACCAACAATGGGGAACCATTCCTTCTAGTGACACCAACAATGGGGAACCATTCCTTCCAGTGACACCAACAATGGGGAACCATTCCTTCCAGTGACACCAACAATGGGGAACCATTCCTTCTAGTGACACCAACAATGGGGAACCATTCCTTCCGGTGACACCAACAATGGGGAACCATTCCTTCCAGTGACACCAACAATGGGGAACCATTCCTTCCAGTGACACCAACAATGGGGAACCATTCCTTCCAGTGACACCAACAATGGGGAACCATTACTTCCAGTGACACCAACAATGGGGAACCATTCCTTCTAGTGACACCAACAATGGGAAACCATTTCTTTCAGTAGAACAAAATATTATAGCGCACACATGCAAAAAAAAAAATTACCTTCTGCAAGGCTTACCTTGACATTTTCAAAAAATATTATAAAAAAATATGTAGATTTGGTCACACCATATTGCTATATGGTGCTTAAGCCCACTTACTGCGACAAAGTACCCCATGATTTGTGACACCAACAATGAGGAACCATTCCTTCCAGTGACACCAACAATGGGGAACCATTTCTTCCAGTGACATCAACAATGGGGAACCATTCCTTCTAGTGACACCAACAATGGGGAACCATTCCTTCTAGTGACACCAACAATCGGGAACCATTCCTTCCAGTGACACCAACAATGGGGAACCATTCCTTCCAGTGACACCAACAATGGGGAACCACTCCTTCCAGTGACACCAACAATGGGGAACCACTCCTTCCAGTGACACCAACAATGGGGAACCACTCCTTCCAGTGACACCAACAATGGGGAACCATTCCTTCTAGTGACACCAACAATGGGGAACCACTCCTTCCAGTGACACCAACAATGGGGAACCATTCCTTCTAGTGACACCAACAATGGGAAACCATTCCTTCCAGTGACACCAACAATGGGGAACCATTCCTTCTAGTGACACCAACAATGGGGAACCATTCCTTCCGGTGACACCAACCATGGGGAACCATTTCTTCCAGTGACACCAACCATGGGGAAGCATTCCTGCCAGTGACACCAACAATGAGGAACCATTCCTGCCAGTGACACCAACAATGGGGAACCATTCTTCTCACTGACACGAACATTTGGACATTTTTCCTTCCACTGATACCAGTGATGGGGCACTTACCTCCTTCTACTGACTACAGACACTATGTATTTTGTTTACTCCCACTGATACGGAGGCATTTCGTACTTCCAGTTTTCTTTCCTTTGAATGGGATCCTTGTAAAAGTGTCTAAAACACGTGGCAACTCAAATGATCGCCACATCTTTAAACATTTTGACATTCATTTGGTGACAATGCGCCTTTACTCATAACGCATCCATTTTTATTTGTTTTCTGTAATAACACGGAGTGCTCATCCACATTCTTCTGTTTCTTTTACACTGACGACTCACTGCGGGAAAATTAACTCCTTCTTGGGTCAGTAAATATTTATTGATGATGTCACCTGGAGTGTCACATGGGGGGGGGGGGTGAAACAGTATTGACTCACTTCTTATTTTCATATTAACAGAGGCATCACAGGGCCAGGATTAAAGCTCCATTCACACCTATGCATGTTGCTTTTAAGCGTTTCTGCAGTGCTTTTTGCTTTTTTTTTTCTCTGTGTTTTTGATGCGTTTTTTTTTTTTTTAGGCTTTTTTTTTTAATTTGGCCGATTTTTTGTTGTTAAATAATGCAAAAGGCCGCAAAAACGCTCTAAAAACGCACTACATGCATTTCTACAGCATCTCCATTGAAAACTATTGAACCAAAAAGGCAAAAAAAAGCAACATTTTGCATTTAAAAAGTCCCTGACCCTTTCCAAAAACGCAGAGGGGCAAAAATGCATTGATGTGAACATGTTCCACAGGAACCCATGTTAAAAAATAATGTCCTGCATTTCTGCAAAAAAGCATGAAAAACATGCATTGGTGTGAATGGAGCCTAAAGTTTAAAGTGGTTGTAAACCTCAGACATGAAATATGAACAAAGCATATCCCTCTATAGCAGGGATATGCAATTAGCGGACCTCCAGCTGTTGCAAAACTACAAGTCCCATCACGCCTCTGCCTCTGGGTGTCATGGCTTGTGGCTGTCAGAGTCTTGCTATGCCTCATGGGACTTGTAGTTCTGCAACAGCTGGAGGTCTGCTAATTGCATATCCCTTCTCTATAGTGTGTACTTGTCTCACTCCATGGGGTTCCATTGAAAGTAACAGGGATCGTTTTGCAGCGATTCGGGAATCGCAGGCGGGAATCGTGGCGATTCCACCCGCGATCCGGAACACCATGGCGTGAATGGAGCCTAACTGTTATTTCTTTGTATATTTGTATTTTTCTGCCTCTGTTTGAACAATCATCGGGGGGGAAAATAGAAAATATTAGTGTTATAGTCGCTCTTGTTTGGTTCTTTCCTGAGACCAAAGAAAAGTAATAATGCTGACAATGAGGGCTCTCTGCTTTTATCTGCGATCTTTTGCCTTTGTAGGCCAATCTTACTTTTCTGGAATTACCGGTCCGGGTTACTCTTCGCTCATCTGAACCTCCGCGCTCGCTTCTCAATTACAGCTTCGAGCGAGGTTCAACCCCTTCCCTCCCAGAACTCCTGGCAGAGACAACAGGCTTCAAAAAATCGCTCCCGGATGGCTCAGAAAATAAAAACAAATTAAAATTAAAAAAAAAAAACTAAAATAGCAAATTAAAAAACTAAAATAAATAAAAAAACTAAAATAACAACAACAACAATGCCAATAAGAAAATAAAAAAAATTATGTAACAACAAACGTCAATCATCTATAAAAATAAATAAATAAAAATGCTCAAATTGTTAGAATCTTGTGAGCTGATCTCATTGAGTACATTCTGCCTCTGCTGTGATTTTGTCGCATTGCTTCCAGCGCTCTCTGTAGAATACAGAACACCTCCCTCCCATGTCATTAACTGGGGGGGGTGATCTGTAGCCTTGTCCTAGGGTGACACCGTTACTCCTTTATATATACAGCATTGTAACTGAGCATTGTCACCCTAAGGCAGGGGGTCTCTAAACTTTTTAAATAAAGGGCCAGTTTACTGTCCTTCAGACTTTAGGGGGGCCGGACTGTGGCCTTTGGGAGTAGGAAAGATCCCGATGGCAGTGGAAATAAACAATGCCCCATCGTTGGTGTCAGTGGGAGGAATAGCACCCCATCGTTGGTGTCAGTGGGAGGAATAGTGCCACATCATTGGTGTCATTGGTGCCCCATTATTGGTTTCATTGGGATGAATTGTGCCCCATCGTTGGTGCCATTAGGTAGAATTCTGCCCAATCATTGGTGTCATTGTCCCCCTTTGTTGGTTTCAATGGGAGGAATTGTGCCCTATCATTGGTATCATTGGGAGGAATTGTGCCCCATCATTAGTGTCATTGAGAGGAATTGTGCCCCATCATTAGTGTCATTGAGAGGAATTGTGCCCCATCATTGGTGTCATTGGGAGGAATTGTGCCCCATCATTGGTGTCATTGAGAGGAATTGTGCCCCATCATTGGTGTCATTTTGAGGAATTGTGTCCCATCATTGGTGTTATTGGGAGGATTTCTGCCCAATAATTGGTGTCCCATTGTTGGTGTCATTGGGATGAATTGTGCCCCATCGTTGGTGTCTTCGAGAGGAATTCTGTCCAATAATTGGTGTCATTGGTCCCCATTGTTGGTGTCAATGGGAGGAATTGTGCCCCATCATTGGTGTTATTGGGAGGAATTGTACCCCATCATTGGTGTCATTGGGAGGAATTCTGCCCAATCATTGGTGTCATTGGGAGGCATTGTGCCCCATCGTTGGTGTTAATGGGAGGAATTGTGCCCCATCATGGGTGTAATTGGAAGGAATTGTGCCCCATCATGGGTGTCAATGGGAGGAATTGTGCCCCATCGTTGGTATCATCGGGGCGAATTATGCCCCATCATTAGTGTCAGTGAGGGGAATTAGGTCCCATTGTTTTTTTTAATCAGCGGATGAAAATACTGCCCCAAGGGCCGAATAAAAATAAATAAAGGGCCACGTCTGGCCACCGGGCCATCGATTAGAGACCACTGCCCAAATAGCTCACTCACATGCCCTTGCTGACCCTTTGAAAAGCTATCTGTGGTGGATTGCTTTTCAGCGGGCATTTGACGGGCAGTAAGGAGACACTATGTCCCCTCCTCACTGCCTGATTTAAAGCGGTATTAAACCCAAAAGCCAATATTATTATTATATTGCAGCATACCAAGTCTTAGATGAGATGGCTGCATTCGTTTTTCTTTTTTTAGGTTTTCTTACCTTTATTTTCATCCGGTGATCCAGCCAGTAAGGCCAGCTATACACAGTTCAGCAGGAACCGGCCGAGATTCAAATGATTCAAATCGTTAATGGGCAGGCTGATTGTAGCAAGCTGATCGATTGATCAACATGGGTACGACCAGCCTGCCGGATTCTATTGATTATCGTAAGCGGCTGCTATAGGCACAGTATGGTATGTTCGCCCTGGGTGCTGGATGACCTGGAGCACATGTAGACATGAAGTGGCTGCAGATAGGCTGCAGGAGATTAGCGCCACCAAGATGCAAAAGAGAAGGAAAAAAAAAGTTGTATTTAAATGATAATGATTCCACAGTATAGGAAATATCATTCATTTAGGGTTTACATCATTGTGGGCGATTTATCTTGTCTCTGAGACTTCCTCTTCTGTAAAGTGATTTGTAATTGTTCTGTAAGTTGCTGTTCAATGGCCAAAGCAATAATCAATTGTGTTCCAGCAGAAGGGTGACACCCCCTCTAAACACAGAACAAAGCCCTTTATCCTGGACATTTAAATACAGTTTAGCTCCAGCTTCCCCCCCTACTGTGCGGCTCCACCGGGGGTCCCAAATCCTCTTTACTGACCGACCTCGGCTTTATCCCGCTCCCTGGGAACGGGGGCCGGGGTGGAGGTCTTATGGGAAGAACGTCATTAATAAAAGTTTCTTCATTTTATGCAGCTTCATTCCTCCACATTTAGTATACGGTGTGCAGCCACTTGTGGGCAGAATTGATACTTTGTAACGCACAATGGTTGGGCAGGGCCCGGTGCTACCACTAGGCGAACTAGGCAGCTGCCTAGGGCGCACCCATGGCCAGTGCCACATTCCTCTCTTGTCACCTCTGCCGCACGAACTCTGCTGCCAGGTGCAACCAGGGAAGTACTGAGCCAGTTGGCAGGACTGAGCAGGGACGGACAGACCAACATGGGCTGCTTGTTGTGTCCGGCAAGGCAGCTCAGGTCAGTTCATTGAGGGGGCAACACACATCACAGGGGGGTATATAGTCTATACAGGGCAGTGTGCGCAGGAGGGGGGCAGTTTGTGCGGGAAGGGAGTGTATGGTTAAAGGGGGGCAGTGTATACTGGAAGGGGTGTAAGGTTAAAGGGGGGGGCAGTGTGTACAGGAAGGGTGGTGTAGGGTTAAAGGGGCGGCAACGTGTGCAGAAAAGGGAGTGTAGGGTTAAAGGGGGGAAGTGTATACTGGAAGGGGGTGTAGGGTTAAAGGGGGGGAGCAGTGTGTACAGGAAGGGGGTGTAGGGTTAAAGGGGGGGCAATGTGTGCAGAAAGAGGAGTGTAGGGTTAAAGGGGGGAAGTGTATACTGGTAGGGGGTGTAGGGCTAAAGGGGGGCAGTGTGTACAGGAAGGGGGTGTAGGGTTAAAGGGGGGGGCAATGTGTGCAGAAAGGGGAGTGTAGGGTTAAAGGGGGCAGTGTATACTGGAAGGGGGTGTAGGGTTAAAGGGGGGCAGTGTGTACAGGAAGGGGGTGTAGGGTTAAAGGGGGGGCAATGTGTGCAGAAAGGGGAGTGTAGGGTTAAAGGGGGGCAGTGTATACTGGAAGGGGTATAGGGTTAAAGGTGGGGGGGGTGTGTACAGAAAGGGGGTGTAGGGTTAAAGGGGGGGCAACGTGTGCAGAAAGGGGAGTGTAGGATTAAAGGGGAAAAGTGTATACTGGTAGGGGGTGTAGGGTTAAAGAGGGGGAAGTGTGTACAGGAAGGGGGTGTAGGGGGGTGTAGTGCAGAAAGGGGAGTGTAGGGTTAAAGGGGGGCAGTGTATACTGGAAGGGGTGTAGGGTTAAAGGGGGGGCAGTGTGTACAGGAAAGGGGTGTAGGGTTAAAGGGGGGGGCAATGTGTGCAGAAAGGGGAGTGTAGGGTTAAAGGGGGGCAGTGTATGCTGGAAGGGGTGTAGGGTTAAAGGGGGGCAGTGTGTATAAGAAGGGGGGTGTAGCATTAAAGGGGGGCAGTGTGTACAGGAAGGGGGTGCAGTGTGTACAGGAAGGTGGGTGTAGAATTAAAGGGGTGGCATTATGTGCAGGAAGGGGGGCAATGTGTACAGTTTTATTTTTTTTTGAGGGGGGGGGGGTTCAAGTAACTGGTCTTGCCTAGGGCGCAAAATAGTCTAGCACCGGCCCTCTGTATGGGTGTGTAGAGAATATTGATACAATGTAATATTTGCACATTTATGTTTAGAAACATTAGGATCGTATTTACAAAACGATGAGGGATTGTTTATAATGCCGGAAAATGCACAGTTTTGCGTTTTGGTGTAGTGCGATTTTTTTATTTTTTTTAAAATCGCGCTGGATCCATTTATATGCATTTCACATGCATAGGGCAGGCCACTGAAATTAATGGGTTGCCCTAAAATGTGACGCTGCAACACGCAAAGAAGCCATGCTCACTCCTCCTGATGTGAATGATCCCTGAATTTTAATACCCTGTTTCCCCGAAAAGAAGACCTAGGGTGATTGTCGGTGATGGCTGCAATATAAGCCCTACCCCCCAAATAAGCCCTAGTTAAAGTCCTTGTAGGTCTTATTTTCAGGGTAGGGCTTATTTTCGGGGAAACAGGGTAGGGCTTATTTGGGGGGGGGTAAGGCTTATATTGCAGCCATCACCGACAATCACGCTAGGTCTTCTTTTCGGGGAAACGGGGTATCAATATATATCTCCTCATAATGGGCACCGCAGGTGTACAGACCCGGGAACTCAACACAGGGATGGTGGGAACCCCTCATAATGGGCACAGCATTACATTGGGGTTTTGAAGAATTTTAGATTTTTCTTCAATGTGTTATTTCAGCAGACAGGTCATGTCCCTCTGCTATTATTATTATTATTATTATTATCATACAGGATTTATATAGCACCGAAAGTTTGCTCAGCACTTTACAAAATAATCTGCCTGCTTTTGAATTTCAGTAGGTGTGCAAACTCTTTCAGCATCATTCCCATCCTTGATCTGCCGAACAAGCCGGCCGCCAGTAAAGCTGGAACTCCTAATCTGCTTTACATCCAGGTTAAAGATTGAACCGCGGATTGTTCTATCCTGACAGGTCCTCTTTAGTACATTGCAGGGCGCACTCTTTTATGTTTAGTGAAGTCCGTGTCCTCTCCGGGGCGGAGCTCCGGGTGTCCCAGCGATAAGAAGCCTGCGATAATCGAATTATTCTGGAATTCAGAGGCCATAATGTATTCACAGATGAGTTTCTGATGACCCTCGTTAAGTCACATGGCCCAAGGAATCTGGTCTCATTAGTCAGGGGTCCTGATGGGAAAAAACGGGGGGGGGCCACTGCGCTCTGTGCCAGAGTGTGCGATTGTTTGCGGCGTGCATTGTTGTCGTGCCAAGGCGCACTCCTGTGTGACATGTATGAAGCGTCTCGGAGGGTCCTGACAAGGGCTCCATTCAGGGGGATCTGTAGAGGAGGAAGTGTCCGCTGATTATATAACTAGACAGCGGACACCACCTCTGTCATTTGCCTTGTCCCTTCTGACCCAGTGAAGGGCCAACAATCGATCGACACAATCTTTAGACTTGTCTTGTCTTTCTGGTCAGACTTGTATTTTTTTAGGATCCTGTACAAATGCCAATCAGCCCATCACTGTGTGCTAAAGCTGAACTCTCTGCGTTTCTGTCCATCCGGTCCTGAGTTTTACACAGCACTGCCAGGTTTGAGACCTGATTGTATCTTTGCTGCAAGTAATGGAACCCCTCCCCCCCCCCTCCCAGCCTGCAAATGGAAAACAGCAGCAGCAAGTGGATGAAATCTTCTCCCTGTTCTCTTCTCCTATCAGTATTATTATTATTATTATACAGGATTTATATAGCGCCATTAGTTTACGCAGCGCTTTACAATACAAAAAGAAGGCAATACAGGTATAATACAATAAAATACAAGAGGATTAAGAGGGCCCTGCTCAGAAGAGCTTACAATCGAATGCTGCTGTGCTTTTCTGCATGTGTGTACTGTAGCACAGGGTGTCAGTCTGAGCTCTGCTGTACAGGAGACCGCAAGGGGCTGATAACAAGTCACATTTAGGTTCTTACACCCACAGCTTTTATTAAAAAAAAAAAAAGTAGAATCAATTCACACCTAGCGTATTATAGGCGTGTTTTTTTTTATATGTTTTTCACGCCAAAGGCATAGGACTAGCGCAAGTAGCTTTTTGCCGTGCTCAGTTTTTTTTTTTGTTTTTGTTTTTGTTTTATATCAAATAGTTTTTATTGATTTTTTTATTATACAACAGCAAAGAGACTCACAAACACACAATACAACTCCCAGCAGTTTTTTTTACTTCGGAGCGTTTGTCACACGTAGGGCAGCCCATTCAAGTAAATTGACTGCCCTAGGAGCGATACATGTTAACGCATGAAAAAAACACGCAAAAAAGCAAGCGGAAACGCGTGTTCCTGCTACGCTCAGATGATAGAAATCCTATTTGTGTGCCCTTACAAACCTAGATATTACCTTGTAAAAGTAGCAGTGACATCACTGTGCTGTACATAGCCTGTGCAGAGAGCAGAGCTGTGGGAGGGGCCCAGCAGGCTCCACCCACTACAGGCAGGAAACTACAGGAGGGGGCGGAGACAAGACCAGTCACCTTGCACAAGGAGGGAGAGCAGAGCTGTGGGAGGGGCCCAGCGTGCTCCACCCACTACAGGCAGGAAACTACAGGAGGGGGAGGAGACAATACCAGTCATCCTGCACAAGGAGAGAGAGAGCAGAGCTGTGGGAGGGGCCCAACAGGCTCCACCCACTGGAGGGAGGAAACTCCAGGAGGGGGCGGAGACAAGACCAATCACCCTGCACAAGGAGAGAGAGCAGCAGTGAGCAGTCTTTCATTGTAATATAGGAAGTGGTCATAGTTCACAGCTCACAGAGTTTCTTCGGTAATAAATTCGGACCTGAGAACAAAGCTTTGTTTTCTATTTAAAGTTCCGCCATGCTGGTAATAAATGTCGTGTTTGCTGGTCTGATCTTCTCTCCGGTTTCTCTGCTGGGATGATTTGTTTGCTGTTTAATATTATTGTCTGTTTATTTTCCTGTTGCATACGTGAGGTTTATCCACACACACATCCAGCTCCATCAGATGACGGGCGGGGGGAGGGGTATAATGGGAATCAGGAATGACTGGCCATATATTATTCATTTGATTCAGAATTCTCATTTCCAAACGCCTGGAGGAATACAGACTGGCCCAGAGTAACGTTTGCAATATGGGCAGCCAATCAGAGGGCAGTTTTACTTCCTTTCCTGCACTGGAATATTACGGCGGGGCCCTGGCTACTGTGGCAGCGCCAAGGTTTTCCTTTGATGCCAGTTGTTGTAACAACTTCATTTTTCTTGCATATGCCTTTGTGCTGCGTTTGACTGGTGTATGCGATTATGTATTACATTTAATGTGTTTTTTTTAAATGCAGCTAATATAAATACCCAAATCTGTCCTTATATTGTCTTCCTGTAATACGCAGCAGCTTGAGAGACGGAGAGTCAAGACATTTTAAACTAAACAGACTTTACAGGTTTTCAAATACAAGTAACGTGAGTGCCTGAAGTCTATTTAGTATCAGCTTGCAGTCCCTACACAGCAGAACTTAGACTGGAAACATCACCCCCCGGTACAACCACTTGAAGCAATAGCGGTAATATCGTTAAGTTTTGGTAAGCCGATACGCAGCGGCAGCCCGTCCATTGGGGGGCGCCTAGGCTTTGCCCCCTCACTCCAGGCCATCCCCCTATATGCCATGGATAGATTCATGCTATGCTGCCGCGGCGGCCCCCTATTCATGCGTCCGGCCCCTTTCAGGGCACTGGGTGCATGAATTACAGCAGCGGGTCTTTTTTTTTTTTTTAAGCACCTGATTAGAGCCAATGGCTCTAATAGGCTTCAAAATAGGGTGGACTCGGGTCGCAGGGAATGCGACCGGAGCTAGACATGTGCGGTTCGTTTCACTCCGAATTAATATTCAGACAAATTTTTTCCGTTATTCGGAGATTCGGATATATCCGAATACCCCGAATTACAATAGAAACGGATTTTACCGAATGCTCAGAATAACGTAATTTCGGAAATTCGGACTGAAATTCGAAACTAATTTTACATTGAACTCCATTCGAATTCTCACTACACATATTGCTGAAATCAAAGACTGTGGGGTGGTTTACTAAAGGCGCTGTAGAACTGAGGGGAAGCTCTGAAATGAGGGGAAGCTCTGCTGATTTTATCATCCAATCATGTACAAGCAAAAACCAATGATTTTTTATTCTCCTTGCATGTCCCCCTCGGATCTACAGGGACTGCACTTTCAAGTGCACTTGCAGTGCAAAGTGGATTTGCCTTTAGTATATAAACCCCACTGTGTGTTAATAGAGCACCATTTCTAATGCTCTTTTTGTTAAGCCAAAGGTGATTTAAAGAGTCATTGAGGGTTATTTACTAAAGGCAAATCCACTTTGCACTTGAAAGTGCAGTCTCTGTAGATCTGAGGGGGACATGCAAGGAAAATAAAAAAAACAGCATTTTAGCTTGCACATGATTGGATGATAAAATCAGCAGAGCTTCCCCTCATTTCAGATCTACTCCTTAGATTTCGAGCGACTGCACTTGTAGCGCAAAGTGGATTCGCCTTTCGTAAATAACCCCCATTGCAATCAATTGATGGAGATGTTTCCTTTGTTTGTTCACTTTGCTGCATTCGAATCAAAAACAATATAACATTTTCGTTTCGACCCAATCGAAAATGTATCGGTTTGATCGTTTCTAATAGAAAAAAAATCAGTTAATTTGAAGAAAATTCCGAACTCGAATTGAATGAATCAAGCGAATTTAACTAAATGAAATAACTAGATTAACGAATCAAAACGCAACAAAACTAATTTTTTCATCATGCACATGTCGTCCGGAGCCCACCCAGGTGTGTTGAATATTCGCTGTTTGAACGCTGATCTTCAATCCGGCCAATCAGAAGCAGGTGTGAGACCTGTTTTCCCATTAGTTTTCCCATTAGCCAAAAAGAGAAGATTCCCGATTGGCCGCCAAGGAGAAGGGAGGAAACGGAAGCCGCTGCCACCGCTGTGATGGCCCGCGGAGAGCAGGAGAAGTGGAGACCACCGCCTCCGAGCAGGGGAAGCTGCCGGTGATGGGGTAAATGCCACCGACCAACCGGGAGGGTGGGATACTGTTTTTCACCTCTCAAAAAAAAAAAATTCCACCGGCCGCCACTGCTGATACCGATTCTTCAAAAAAAGTGAATATCGGCCACTCCGATAATCGGTCGACCCCTACTTGTATGTATTTAGCCTTTTGTCTGGAGTTCGGCTTTAACACTGGGAGCTTGCTGACTGGTGCAAAGCAGAGCAAGCACAGTGTCTTCCAGGAGTTCTTTGATCGCAAAACTGGCCGGACAGAATTATTCATACAGTAAAACCTTGGATTGCGAGCATAATTCCTTCTGGAAGCATGCTTGTAATCCAAAGCACTTGTATATCAAAGCAAATTTCCCCATAAGAAATAATGGAAACTCAAATAATTCGTTCCACAACCATTTATTCATAAGTCTTTCAGTTTATAGTCCATATAAAAAGATTATAGCCATGTGATAGGTTGTGTAACCATAAAATGTCCATCCAGAAATGGAAGCCTCCACAAGGGGATTAGAAGCAAAATCCAGCAGGAGCTCCAGAGTATAAAAGAGAAGAGAGGCGCCTCTAAGTGTAGCAATATGGTTACATTTAATGAAGGTACAACATTTAGCAACTCACATGGTTGATTATTAAAACTGGCACATCTAAGTATGCAGGCATCCAGGGAAAAGCAGTCCGCATAGACCGTCCTCTGCACCGCCAGCTCTTACCGCTGTCAGTCTGCAATCATGACCGGGAAGACTACCCTGCAGTAAAGTGATCTGAAAGTGAGGCTTGAACCGCACGTGGAGCGCAGCGTGGAAGGGACGACGGCAATGGCAGTGCGGAGGATGGTCTATGTGGACAGCTTTACCCCGGATGCCTACTTACTTAGATGTGCCAGTTTTTAATCATCAACCATGTGAGTTGCTAAATGTTGTACCTTCATTAAATGTAACCATATTGCTACACTTAGAGGCGCCTCTCTTCTCTTTTATACTCAGTTGTGACATGACGCTACTTGTATATCAAGACATTTCTTGTATATCAAGTCAAAATGTATTAATAAAATGTTGATTGTCTTGCAAAACGCTCTCAAACCAAGGTTTTACTGTATACTGGAGCGCAGGAAACTACCCTGTATAAAAATAGCCCCAGTCGTGTTTATCGAGCCGCGGCGTAATGAAGTTTTATGAGCCGTATGGGAGGAGCCGGTATTTTATCATCATTGTGACCCAGCGAGTTACAGCTCCTCTGAACCGCCTAATGAGCCTTGTGATCATTACACATGACCTGTAACCCTCACTGAGCCCCGCTGGAAGCTGTCTGTACTGTACAGCGCTGGATTCAGTAATCACGTTATTCGCAGACTCACCATCTGTATGAGATGATCACCAACCAACCCAACTAATATCAGCTGGAGATTGGTGGAATGATTGTGATCTCTATAACCCCCCCGAGGTCAGCTGATCTCAGGGAAAACAGTGCAGTGCATGGCCAAAATAATCCTGCATGTTTATGGAAATACCTTTTAGGACTCATTTAGATGTACAAATAACTTGAGCGTCTGTTTAGAATATTTTATTATATATATATATATATATATATTTATACATAGAGATAGAGAGATCTCTCTCTCTCTCTATATATATATCTATATATAGATATAGATATATATATAATCTATATATATCTATATATCTATATATATATATATATATATATATATATATCTATAAAATCTATAGATATATATATATATATATATATATATATCTATAGATTTTATATATATATATATATATATATATATATATATATATATAT
Source organism: Lithobates clamitans (assembly GCA_037952925.1). Taxonomy (NCBI): domain Eukaryota; kingdom Metazoa; phylum Chordata; class Amphibia; order Anura; family Ranidae; genus Lithobates; species Lithobates clamitans. Next base: position 577,406 of record JBBGZY010001823.1, read on the forward strand.
ATATATATATATATATATATATATATATATATATATATATATATATATTAGAATCTCATAATCTATAATAATAAAAAAATATTTTGAATAGATAGATAGATAGATAGATAGATAGATAGATAGATAGATAGATAGATCGATCTAGATCTATCTATCTATATCTATATATATATCAATATATATAATATTATATATGTATATAATATGTTTATAATATTATTATACACAGTGCTTTAGCAAACTACATTCAGATTGGGTTTACATCTACCTGTAAATTAAAATCAGCGCATATCTGAACATTGGCGTCCGTTCTGGGGAAAACATCTTTATTTCTTCTAGAACTCGCTGGCTTGCAGCATCTGTGAAATGCTCTCAGATCTTTTATTTGTTCCCAGTCTGTACATGTCTGCTGGTAGCTGCAGGAGAATCGCATTACAATCGCTTCCAGCTATCCCCCTATCTAGATTTCTTGTCATAGAAGAATTTTATCTAAGAAAACATTTACCAGCTGATATCAGTGTTCATTTGTGGAAGAGATTATTGCAACAATGTTATACATACGAGAGGTCTGCAAAAAGTTTCTGCACTTACTTCTGGAAGAACCCTTGTATGTATACAGGAGATTATTGCAACAATGTTATAAATATGCATACATGGGAATAGTTCAATAATGTTACGGTATACAGTATGTATACAGGAGATCATTGCAACAATGTTTATATTAATGCATACATTGCAACATTATACATACTTGATGTATACAGGGGAATATTGCAACAATGTTATACATCAACAGCTCTGGATGGAAAGTTGGATCAATGGCCTTATATTTTGTCTAAATCTGGTCTATAAACCATCAGCTCTGGTTGGAGAGTTGGATAATTTTTTTTTTATATTTAGGATGTATTTGAACTACACTATATTACCAAAAGTATTGGGACGCCTGCCTTTACACGCACATGAAATTTAACGACATCCCAGTCTTAGTCCGTAGGGTTCAATATTGAGTTGGCCCTCCATTTGCGGCTATAACAGCTTCAACTCTTCTGGGAAGGCCGTCCACAAGGTTTAGGAGTGTGTCTATGGGAATGTTTGACCATTCTTCCAGAAACACATTTGTGAGGTCAGGCACTGATGTTAAGGCCTGGCTCGCAGTCTCCGCTCAAATTCATCCCAAAGGTGTTCTATCAGGTTGAGGTCAGGACTCTGTGCAGGCCAGTCAAGTTCCTCCACCCCAAACTCACTCATCCATGGCTTTATGGACCTTGCTTTGTGCACTGGTCCAAATCATTTGGTGGAGGGGGGATTATGGTGTGGGGTTGTTTTTCAGAGGTTGGGCTTGGCCCCTTAGTTCCAATGAAGGGAACTCTTAAAGGGGTTGTAAACCCTCGTGTTTTTTCACCTTAATGCATCCTATAAATCAATGACGCGGGTGCCGGTGGGTGGGGCAGAGTGATACATTCGGCGGCTATGGACGCCGAATGCTGGACTCAGGAGAGCGCTTCTCCTAGGGGGTTATCTGATGTGGGGAGGAGCCGCAAGAGCCGTTGGGGGAACCCAGAAGATGAGGATCAGGGCCACTCTGTAAAAAACGAGCTGCACAGTGGAGGTAAGTATGATATGTTTGTTATTTAAAAAAAAAAAAAAAAAGCACGAACCCTTACAATCAATTTAAGGCGGCAGCATATTAGGACATTTTGGACAATTTCATGCTCCCAACTTTGTGGGAACAGTTTTGGGATGGCCCCTTCCTGTTCCAACATGACTGCGCACCAGTGCACAAAGCAAGGTCCATAAGCAATTTCTCCCTCCGACTGCACTGCAATGGGATTGGTCCTGGTACATGTGCCCCTTTCATTTTCTGTCCAGACCCCCCATGTGCCCCTTTCCCCACAGCACTCCGGCTCCCTTCCTCTCCTCTCCCACTGGCAGCTGCTATAGGCACACAGGGAGAGAAATATGTCTTTTACCGGTCCCTTCCTTTCCTGAATGAACACAGGGAGCAATCTGTACCAATCACTGTGTTCATTCATTGTTGAAGAATAGTAAACTGTCTACTCTGCCTTAGTTTGTAAATGAGCAGGAACCCTGAGAGTGCTTCCTATTCATTCATCTGTGCAGATGAGGCTGCAAAGAAAGGGGTTGATAAATGTCTCCATTCACTTTCGGCCGGGGAAGGGGGGCTGTATGGGGCCCCATGATTTCTAACAGCAGCCCCGGGTTTCCCTATATGTGTGAGAAATGAGCAGAATATGTCTCTGATCCTTTTGAAAAATTGCGCTGCAGCAAAGCTCATGGTGCTGCCGCACCATGCATTTTGGTGCACATGAAAGTGCGCGCAATAGCCGATCCATGGGGGTGCCATTAAGAATTATGTAATAATAATTAGGAATTAATGGCACATCTGCATGTCTGCTAAGGCTGGCCATAAACAAGTCAAAAACCGAACGTTCTGTCAATCGAAAAACAAAAATCACGCATCATTTGTTTTGTCTTTTGTAAGAAAAAAAAAGTATCCAGCATATTGGATCATGCACTTTTGATTGCGGCATGAAAATCGCTTATCACAGCTGCCATACTCTAATGCGAAAAGCGAACGACCTGACGATCGACAAGAATTTTCGTTTGGTTTCTGACTTGTCTATGGCCTGCTTAAAAAGGTGAAAAAGTTTGATTTTGTAAACCAAAGTTTGTCCTTAAAACTCAGCAGACCGGGGAGATGCGGGATATTCCCAGGTTTTCGGGAATGAAAGAATAATGGGCTCTGCTAGAACGCGGCGTCACAAGGACGTCACCCAGAGAAAATTCAAAGCCTGAAACGTGTAATTTTGAAAACCCGCTGCCCCTACACTGTCCGTAATTATAGGCCTGAGGACAGGACAGACCAGCTACACGACTGCAGATTCAACTTCGGAGCACGCCCCCTCCGCACTCACCCGGCCTGTCTGTATCCTGGTCAGGATTTATATTCCCAGACCGATACATGATAGGAAATGACACTCTCAGGATTGGGGGTCATTCACACCGATGTTGTTGCCCAACGCAGCCCTGACGCAAGAACAAGCCAGTTTGTCCTAGTCTTATGGTTGTTGGTGTGTCTAATAAAAAAAAAAAAAAAGTTGCCTGTTTGTGCAGTGCGTTTAGACAAATCGTTTCAGATCGCTTCAAAATGTGGGATGTGTTTGCGATGCCATTACTTCCTAATGGCACCCCTAAGCTTGCCGCGATTGTCATGCGGTAAATTGGGCAAATTGCAACGCGTGACTGTCACCCAAAAGAAGCTCATGTTCCTTTTTGAGCGACAAGCGTAGAGCATTGCGATTGCGACAACCACTGCAAAATCATGGCGCAATGGGGTGCCATTAAGAAGTAATTGCGTCGCAAACGCACCTTGCAGCGATTTAATATCGCGGGCAGTATTGCAGCGATTCCGCCCACAATCAGGTGTAAATGAAAAAAAAAGATAGAAAAAAGTAATCAGTGCAATGCGTTTTAACAACACAATGCAGCGTGTGGCTGCACATGTTCACGACTCACATTGGCGCACGCATTGTATGGTGTGAATGAGCCCCGTACACCATGCCTGACTAAGAGAACTATATATTGTTGAAAGCGTGTGATTGTAGGCCACTCAGCCAATGAGAGGTGCTGACTCAACCAATAGCTAACGAGGTAAAATCCCCATGATTAAGCTCCAAGGGGGCGGAGCGAAACGCGTTGGGGGGCATGGCCTGGCTGGAGTCCGGGCTGAGGCTGCCATTTATCTCACTATATGCACATGGGTCTGCTTAGTAATGTGTGGCTTATGGATCTTTTCCTTTGACATTGAGGTAAAATACTCCACTGCTTAACGCTGAACTCCAGGCAGATCTAAAAGACGTAAAGTAATGCAGATCTGTAATCATTAACTACTTCAGCCCCGGAAGGATTTACCCCCCTTCATGACCAGGCCATCTTTTGTGATACAGCACTGCGTTATTTTAACTGGCAATTGCGCGGTCGTGCGACGCTGTACCCAAATAAAATTGATGTCCCTTTTTTTTTCCACAAATAGAGCTTTCTTTTGGTGCTATTTGATCACCTCTGCAGTTTTTAATTTTTTGCGCTATAAACAAAAAAAGAGCAGCAATTTTGAAAAAAAAAAAAACAATATTTTTTATTTTCTACTATAAAACATATCCAATAAAAAAATGTAAAAAATCATTGCATTTCATACACAGTATTTACTTTGATGCGTTTATCATGTGTACAAATGAATGGGATGCCCAATACATGTAGAAATGAATGAACTTCCCAATACATGTAGAAATGAATGGGATGCCCAATACATGTAAAAATGAATGGGATGCCCAATACATGTAGAAATGAATGGGATGCCCAATACGTGTAGAAATGAATGGGATGCCCAATACATGTAGAAATGAATGGGATGCCCAATACATGTAGAAATGAATGGGATGCCCAATACGTGTAGAAATGAATGGGATGCCCAATACGTGTAGAAATGAATGGGATGCCCAATACGTGTAGAAATGAATGGGATGCCCAATACGTGTAGAAATGAATGGGATGCCCAATACATGTAGAAATGAATGGGATGCCCAATACATGTAGAAATGAATGGGATGCCCAATACATGTAGAAATGAATGGGATGCCCAATACGTGTAGAAATGAAGGGGATGCCCAATACGTGTAGAAATGAATTGGATGCCCAATATGTGTAGAAATGAATGGGATGCCCAATATGTGTAGAAATGAATGGGATGCCCAATACGTGTAGAAATGAATGGGATGCCCAATACATGTAGAAATGAATGGGATGCCCAATACATGTAGAAATGAATGGGATGCCCAATACGTGTAGAAATGAATGGGATGCCCAATACGTGTAGAAATGAATGGGATGCCCAATACGTGTAGAAATGAATGGGATGCCCAATACGTGTAGAAATGAATGGGATGCCCAATACATGTAGAAATGAATGGGATGCCCAATACATGTAGAAATGAATGGGATGCCCAATACATGTAGAAATGAATGGGATGCCCAATACGTGTAGAAATGAAGGGGATGCCCAATACGTGTAGAAATGAATTGGATGCCCAATATGTGTAGAAATGAATGGGATGCCCAATATGTGTAGAAATGAATGGGATGCCCAATACATGTAGAAATGAAGGGGATGCCCAATACGTGTAGAAATGAATTGGATGCCCAATATGTGTAGAAATGAATGGGATGCCCAATATGTGTAGAAATGAATGGGATGCCCAATACGTGTAGAAATGAATGGACTGCCCAATACATGTAGAAATGAATGGACTGCCCAATACATGTAGAAATGAAGGGGATGCCCAATACGTGTAGCCCAACAACGTGCAAAAAAATATGCATATGCACAACGTGTTGTGTGTCATATTGTGAATGGAGGGCTAATTGTTTTGAATGTAAGCAGTATAAGTACCTGAATGTTACCTTTCATCAGCCTCTTGCAGTACAGCAGAGCTCAGACTGGGAGAGGAAGTAGAAGCACAAGGAGCCAATCAGTTGTGCTGCACTGCTCATATGCTAATAAGGGGCATGCTGATAGGAGGAGAGAGCGGAGTGACAGAGAGATATGTGATTTGCACTGCACTGCTGTGCAGATCACATGCAATGGTTGTGCGATGCAAATGCAAACTGTATGGCTCACATCGATTCGCACCAAAATGGTGCAGGACCCTTTTCTCGGTCCGCACTGGAATCGGATCGCATGGGTCTTTGAAGCTATGCGATCCGAATCCTGCATTTTACAGTTCGCACTGCCATCTGCCAACCAATCTAGGGATGTCATTAACTTTACATTGACACCCGCTACGGTTCAGGTGCGATGCGTGAACCCGTACAGGAATGGCGCTGGTTCCTGCATCGCACTAGTGTGAACCGAGGCTGAGATGTCCAATCAGAGGCTGTAGGAGGGACAAGACACAAGAAGCCTGTTGGTTGTGCTGCACTGCTCACAAGGGATGGGAAGAGAGAGCAGAGGGACAGAGAGATGACCTGTCAGTCTGCTGCTTAGCTCTCCAATCACAGGCTGGAGGAGGGGCTAGACCTGAAAGTGTTACTGAACGGCCATCAGGTCCCCTCCGTGACAGGGCAGTGCTGTGTGGCAGAGCTGTGTAAATCTCAGGACTGGATGGACAGAAATACAAATACAAATACTCTGGCAGATAATGCAGTAGGAACACTAGGAAAATTCTTTATACTGCGATGGCGGTGGGGTGTGTCTCCTCCGTCAGTATTCCAGAATGTTCTCCGGGGGGGGGGGGGGGGGTTCTCCAATAACCGGAGGAGTGTCCCAGTGTTATGTAACGGAGGAGAATGTTACCTGTGACTTCATGAAACTTTTTGTACTTGTTGGGAAATCAGATACCGAGTGACTACCGGGTCAGGAATTTGATGGCAGAGAAAGACAACAAAGACCTTGTCTGATATCGGGTCACACATGTATGGTGCTGGGGTAGATAGAGCCCAGGTAGAGCGAGCATTAACCTACATGCCCCCCCTCAGAATAAATCCCCCTTCCTCCCAGTACAAGTGCATCTCCTTGCTGAAATCCCCCCCCCCTCTTTGCACAAATCTTTGGCCCCCCCATTCCCCCCAGCTCAAATCTTCTCCCTCCAAATATGCCCCCAGTACAAACGCCCCCTACCCCCCAAAAAAAACATTCCCTTCCAAGCACAAATCCTCTACCCCCCAAATCCCCCCTCCAAGCACAATCCCCCCCCCCCATCCTCCTAGCACAAGTACCCCCAATCATCCCTACTAGCATTAATCTCCACCCAAAAATAAATTCTTAGCACTGATCTTAATCCCCCTCCCCATCATATTACCTTTTTTAGCACAAATCACCTTCACCTATCTCCCCTCCCAACACAAATCTCCCCCCCCCCCATTACCACTCCCAGCACACCTCCGAAAATTTCCCCTCCTAGAACCATTCTTACCCCCTGCCACCCCCCAAATTCACCCCACCCAAATCAAATCCCCCCCTTCCAAACTCCTCGTTGTGCGCCCCCCCCCCCCCCCCCAATCACCACTCCCAGCACACCTCCGAAAATTTCCCCTCCTAGAGCAATTCTTACCCCCTGCCACCTCCCAAATTCCCCCCACCCAAATCAAATCCCCCCCTTCCAAACTCCTTGTTGTGCGCCCCCCCCCCCCCAAATCACCACTCCCAGCACACCTCCGAAAATTTCCCCTCCTAGAGCAATTCTTACCCCCTGCCACCTCCCAAATTCCCCCCACCCAAATCAAATCCCCCCCTTCCAAACTCCTCGTTGTGCCCCCCCTCCCAGATCACCACTCCCAGCACACCTCCTAAAATTTCCCCTCCTAGAACAATTCTTACCCCCCTGCCACCCGCACAAGGAGAGTGAGAAGAGCTGTGGGAGGGACCCAGCAGGCTCCACTTACTACAGGCGGAAAACTATAGGAAGGGGCGGAGACAAGATCAGTCAACCTGCACAAGGAGAGTGAGCAGAGCTGTGGGAGGGGCTCAGCAGGCTCCACCCACTGCAGACAGAAAACTATAGGAGGGGGCGGAGACAAGACCAGTCACCCTGCACAAGGAGAGTGAGCAGAGCTGTGGGAGGGGCTCAGCAGGCTCCACCCACTGCAGACAGAAAACTACAGGAAGGGGCAGAGACAAGACCAGTCACCCTGCACAAGGAGCGTGAGCAGAGCTGTGGGAGGGGCTCAGCAAGCTCCACCCACTACAGGCAGAAAACTAGAGGAAGGGGCGGAGACAAGACCAGTCACCCTGCATAAGGAGAGTGAGCAGAGCTGTGGGAGGGGCCCAGCAGGCTCCACCCACTGCAAGAAGAAAACTATAGGAAGGGGCGGAGACAAGACCAGTCACCCTGCACAAGGAGAGGGAGCAGAGCTGTGGGTGGGGGGGGGCTCAGCAGGCTCCACCCACTGCAGACAGAAAACTACAGGAGGGGGCGGAGAAAAGACCAGTCACCCTGCACAAGGAGAGAGAGATCAGCAGTGAGTGGTCTTTATTACAGGAAATCTCACGCTGGATTTCTGCAGATATCTGGGAGAAATACACAAAGTTCACCGAGATTCACTTGACGTATGATGATGTATTTAGACAATATTTGCTGATCCTGGAGTTCAGCATTAAAGGGTCCTCTTTCAGCTGGATCCTTGTTAGTGCCACCCGCGGGATTGGTGCATTGTGCTCTGGCTGATGGTCCGTCTCATCAGCCTTGGCATTCCAGGCACGTCTCCAGGAGTGGCGGGTCCTGCCAGGGACTGTGTGCCAGCTCCAAGAGGCCGTTTTTTGCAGGACGAGCCCTCCCCGTGAGTAATGACCATATCGCTATCTGGGTGTGACCACACTTGGATTCTTTGTGTTTGGCACCTCCACACCCAGCCTGACGACAGAGTATTAAATATTAGCATTCCACCGGGATGTGCACATTTCTTGGAAATATTTCTACTGACGTAAGAAATGGACCCAAACGTAAAGTGAACCTAACATCAGATATGGTATATGCGTAATATGTCAGTGTAACCCCTCCAGGTATTTATTACCTCTCACAGAGATCACAGGACACCCCCTGACAATGCCTTCATCTGCTTTTCTCTCCGGCGCCATCTTTGTTCAGGCATCATCCAGGGTTACCATCCACTGAGATCTTGACTCAGAGATGAAACAGTCATGTAAATCCTAGTGTTGTTTTCAGGGCCGGCGCTCCCACTAGACAAACTAGGCAGCCACCTAGGGCACACCGCTCGAAACCCCTTCGAAAGTCCCGCGCTCGCCCCCGACATCCTCTTCGTCGCTCAGCCTGGCCGTTGATTGGTTACAGTGGATGGATTGAAAGCAGCGCAGCCATTGTATCACTCGGCCCCGTATACAGTACAGTACTTAGGAAGTAAACTGTGATCCTCAGCTCAATAACTTCCATTGAAGAGCTGTGGGCTGTTTCCAGCCATGTCATTTGTTTTTTACAAGTGGCCTTTTTAAATATTCCCAAACATGAGAGTTGCAGGCCGGCGGGGCGGTACCGCGCCTCATGCTGTCACCTCTTTATGCGATGACATCATTTCTGCTTTTAATAGATCCCACGCAGTGCGGTCGCCTTTCACCGGGGAGTGACTCAGGTTATGAGCCGTGTAAACTAGGACACATGAAAGGGAATATTTAGACATTCAGGGACCTATTAACTTCAGTGGGCGCAGAAAAAAAGCGCATTATGGCGCGGTCACTGATTTATGGGGGCGGATTGTTATTTAACTTTCTTGTATTAAATCCTGAGTTGCAGGATATGTGTGGCCCTTGGGTGATGTTAGGGCCCCCCCCCATGCCTCATAGGTTGATAATCACCGGTCTAAGGCTTCATGCAGGCTTTGTACAAGTCCTTACAACAGAACTTGTGAGTGCATTTCAGCCATCGGGAGACACAGCTGCAGAATACAATTACCTATATTAATGATTGGCTGCATGCTAACCGTACATGGGTATATGGTGTGCTAGCATGAACATGCGCAATGGTGTAGATCCCTGGATGCACACTATCCGCGTCCAGGGATTAACACTATGTTCACATCTATGAGGCTGCGGTTGATGCATTTTTCTGGCATGTTTTGTGGTGCGTTTTCCGTTTTTAAACCCATGTTTTTGATGCGTTTTTGAATGCTGTTTTCATGCGTTTTGCTTTTTTTTTTCTCCTCTTTAACAAACTAAAGGCTGGTTGTTAAAGTGGTTGTAAACCCAGAAAAAAAAAACCTGCAAGACAAAGGCATAATGAGCTAGTATGCATAGCATACTAGCGCAGTATGCCTTTGCATTGCATACTAGCTCATTATGTATTACTTTATACCATTATGCCTTTGCATAGCATACTAGCTCATTATGTTTTACTTGATACCATTATGCCTTTGCATAGCATACTAGCTCATTATGCCTTTGCATAGCATACTAGCTCATTATGTATTACTTTATGCCATTATGCCTTTGCATAGCATACTAGCTCATTATGCCTTTGCATAGCATACTAGCTCATTATGTATTACTTTATGCCATTATGCCTTTGCATAGCATACTAGCTCATTATGCCTTTGCATAGCATACTAGCTCAGTATATATTACTTACCTTAGATCGAAGTCCCCGCAGTGGTTCTCGTTCAACCCCTCCGGCCGGCGCCATCGCTCCCGGAGTTACTTCCGGGTATCGCAGGCTCCGGAGCTGTGATTGGCCGGAGCCATCACTCCCGCCCATGTGCGCTGGAGCCGCCGGTAAGGGCACAGTCTAACAGAAGCAACGGCATTTACGGGCCATTGGTTCAGTTTGCTTCAGTGCGCATGTGCCGATGACGTCGGCACATGCAAATATAGGGGATATCTCCTAAACCGTTCAGGTTTAGGAGATATCCTGGGTAGCTACAGGTAACCCTTATTATAGGCTTACCTGTAGCAAAAAGTGTGTTGTAAGGGTTTACAACCACTTTACGGAGGGAGCTAGGAAGCCACCTGCCACATCCCTAAAGAGGAAGTAAACTCTACTATTGCCTTTTACCTATAGGTAAGCCTATAATAAGGTAGTGTAAATTTCTCCTAAACATGCAAAGTCACCGGCGCATGTGCTCTGAAGGAATGGCCGCCCGTGCCTTTTCTTCAAAGCCCTGTGCCGTGACCGGCGATTCTCGCACGCCTGCGTGGGATTAACGTCATCGCGGCTCCGGCCACTCACCGCGCAGGAGCCCGCGAGCCCGGAAGAAACACCGTCTCAGCGGTGTGTGGGCGCTGCTGGAGGGCTTCGTTCTAAGGTAAGTATTTCATAATGAGCTAGTATGCAATGCATACTAGCTCATTATGCCTTTGTCTTACATGCTCTTTTTTTTTTTTCCAAGAGTTTACAACCTCTTTAACAACCGATGAGTCATCAGCTGTCAGCAGGGTTCCCTGCTGACAGATGAGTGTTAAAAAAAATAATTGCTGACAACAAAAAAATCTGGAAAAAAACTGCGTGGGGTCCCCCCCACAATTCCATAGCAGCCCCTTCGGATCTGGTATGGATTTTCAGGGGAACCCCACACCAAAATTTCTTTTTAAAAGATGGCGCGGGGTTTCCCCCTAAGTCTAAAGCAGACCCTTATCCGAGCATGCAGCCCAGCAGGTCAGGAAAGGGAAGGGATGAGCGAGCGACCTCAACTTTGGGTGCTTTGGGGCTCAAAGTCCTTGTGGATGGGGATAAGGGCCTCTTCCCCACAACCCTGGGCTGTGGTTGTTGGGCTCTGCGGGCAGGGGGGCATATCAGAATCTAGAAGCCCCCCTTAACAAGGGCCCCCCAGATCCCACCCCCCCCTATGTGAATGAGTATGGGGTACATAGTACCCCAACCTAGTCACCAAAAAGTGTAAAAAGTGAGTAAAGACACAGCACAAGTTTTTTGACAACCCCGCTGACAGCTGATGACTTATCGGTTGTGAAGGACGCGGGAAAAGCCACAGATCAATTTTGCCGTGGTTTGCGTTTTTGCCGTGGCCACAGTAAATGTAGGCTTTTTTTATGCAAGCTAGCATACGGCTATTCATTATTTTGGCCGGCAGTCTGCTGGGTGCAGAAATGCATTTGCAATTTCTATTGTATGGGGTGTCGCTGTTGTATTTGGAAATGTACCCGGTCAGATTTGGTAACATGAACTACAGTAGTTCAATAGAATTATTATTATTATTTTTTTTTACATCCTTGGCACCTGTTCAGCTTATTGGACTGTTGATGGGGGTTATGGTGCACTCCGCCACCTGTATGAGCCAAGGCACAAACTGTTTTTGTAGCAGGAATTCGGCTTCCAGGAATCCCACTAATGTGCTTTCATCTCTTCTCTTCTACAGGGCAAATCCATCGCACAGACGGGCCGCAGCAAGCTGCAGAATCAAAGGGCCGGCCTGAACAATCAGATCCTGAAAGCCATGCGGATGAGGGCCGGAGCTGAGAACCTCCTGAGGTACGTTCCCATCCATTCAGCCACAGAATGGGCCCTTTGTTCTTAGGGGGCCCGGTGATCTGAGATTCCCACAGAGGATTCCCAACAGATGCGGCTCGCTAATGAACACAAAGAGACAAGCTGTGATTGTAGCAGCAGCGGGTCACGCTCAGGTTACCGTCCCTCCCCGCGCAGCTCCGGTGACTGCTCCTGTGTGGGCACCGCTCAATAAAGAGATGCAGAACTTTCTTGATGCCCATTAGTATGTTTGTTAAAGAGCGGGTCCACCCCGAACCACCTGACAGTATTCCTTTGACCTTCTTCTATCACTATTATTGAGATCCCTGTGCTGAGTTCCCAGGTCTATACACCTGCTGTGCCCATTATGAGGGGTTCCCACCATCCCTGTGCTGAGTTCCGGGGTCTGTACACCTGCTGTGCCCATTATGAGGGGTTCCCACCATCCCTGTGCTGAGTTCCCGGGTCTGTACACCTGCTGTGCCCATTATGAGGGGTTCCCACCATCCCTGTGCTGAGTTCCGGGGTCTGTACACCTGCTGTGCCCATTATGAGGGGTTCCCACCATCCCTGTGCTGAGTTCCGGGGTCTGTACACCTGCTGTGCCCATTATGAGGGGTTCCCACCATCCCTGTGCCGAGTTCCTGGGTCTGTACACCTGCTGTGCCCATTATGAGGGGCTCCCACCATCCCTGTGTCGAGTTCCTGGGTCTGTACACCTGCTGTGCCCATTATGAGGGGTTCCCACCCTCCCTACACTGAGTTCCCGGGTCTGTACCACCTGCTGTGCCCATTCTAGTTAGTTCCTACCATCCCTGCACTGGGTCCGCTCTTAAATAAACTGATACCTGATGGGGTGACAACGATGCAGCACTGCTCCTAAATTTAGAGCAGAGCTGTCACTCTCGCATAGTGGGGTTGGCTATCAGTTTTTCCACTGCTGATTCATAAACCCCAGCTTGCCAATCATCACCTGGCCACACCTAGTCCCGCCCACAGCTTTCTGGATTGGCAGCACCGCCTCTGATGCTGAATCCCTCCCACTTCTGAGCTGCAGTGCCTGAGAGGGGGAGCGCAGGAGACACAAATCAAGGGAGATTTGGCTCAGTAAGGGGAAGGTAAAGGAAATTTCCTGTTGACTTTGAGGCTTGTACATCATATAACAATTGGAATTGGGACTTGATTAGACTGTCATTCTTTAGCCTGTAGTTGTCTTTTAACCACTTCAGGTCCGCCCGTAGCAGTTTTACTGCTACAGGGCGGGGCACCTGTGCGCCAAATCCCACACTGTACAAGTCAAGTGGTTAAAGGCCCGTACACACGATCCAAAAATCGGAAGTCAAATTTTGCCCGACTAACGATCTGACGATTTTCGGATCGTTAGCACGGTGCTTTCGACAGCCGATTCCGTTTTTTTTTCGTCTGACAAAAAGTTGCATGTGCAGACTATAAAATTTTGGTCGTATGTGAACTCATTGTCCGATTTTTGCTTAATTAGTACGGTTTTTGTCCGGCAAAAAATCGTTAATGCAAGACTGCGCATGCTCAGAAACGAACGAATACATACAAAACGAATTCAAGACATGACGTCACTTCTGAAGTTGTATTCGAGAATTTTCGTATGAAAGTAACCTCTTCACTTTCGACATGAGACTAGCATGCACCAAAAAACGGACGCACGGTCGTCCGAAAATCTGATCGGTGTACGAGGCTTAAGTCAAGACAGGGACAGTGACTGGCCGCTGTGCTTTGTTTCGCTTCTATGGACATGTTTACAATCCTTCTGCCTTGGTGGTCCTGGACAGTGACAGCGCAGAGCTCCCTGGAGGGTGATTGTCTCTGCCCCCACCCCCCCTTTTTCCATGGTACTCATAAAAGCACTACACGGCACTTAAGTCGTCTCTTCTGAAGCCCCATTGTCTGAGGGAATCCTCTATTGTCATGTGGAAGGCTTTGTACCCAGATTAAAGTGGACCTGTGCATCAGCAGCTTCCTTCAGCAACAGCTGCACATACTCATCTCCTCTTTGCTGGCCGGCTATGGGAGTGAAGAGAAGTGTTCAGGTATGTGAAGCACAGAACTCACTCCCACTCCATTGTGGCTCTCAGAGGGTAATGAAAAAATTCCAGGCATTGTTTCACATCATTATCTGATTTTTTTTTTTTTTTTTTATGTATAATACCAGTAATTCCTCATTCTGCAACAATATTCTCTTTTCTAATAAGTTCTAATAAGTGAATCTGTGGCAAAGTTTCCTTACCTGGAGATCCTGCCAATAACATCACTTCCTGTTGCAGGCTGACAACGCTAAGCCGCTGCCTTGCAATGGGCAGCAGTGTGATTCAACATTGCAGTCTTTTTTTTTTTTTCAGTGTCGCTGTGACTTGAAGTCACATAGGGCCTGGTGACAGAAGTAAAGGGCCCCGAGATCAGTGGGAAGGGCCTTCGTGGTTTCTTGCCCCGGGGGCCTTGAAGGTTCTAGTTACGCCTGTGACAAATGATTTGCTTTAGAGCCCTTTCACACTGGGGCGGTTTGCAGGCGTTATTGCGCTAAAAATACCGCCTGCAAACCGCCCCTAAACAGCCTCCGCTGTTTGTTCAGTGTGAAAGCCCGAGGGCTTTCACACTGAAGCGGTGCGCTGGCAGGAGAAGAAAAAAACTCCTGCAAGCCGCATCTTTGGAGCGGTGAAGGAGCGGTGTATTCACCGCTCCTAAACCGCTCCTGCCTATTGAAATCAATGGGACAGCGCGGCTATACCGCGGCAATACCGTGGCTATAGCCGCGCTATACGAGCGGTTTTAACCCTTTTTCGGCCGCCAGCGGGGGTTAAAACCGCACCGCTAGCAGCGGAATACCGCACCGCTAGCAGCGGAATACCGCTGCTATAACGACGGTAAAGCAGCGCTAAAAAATAGCGCTGTTTTACCGCCGACGCCCCCACCGCCCCAGTGTGAAAGCAGCCTTACTAAAACTGGAGAGTGCAAAATCTGAGTCAGCTGTGCACGGTAGCCAATCAGCTTCTAGCTTCAGCTTGTTCTATTAAGCTTTGACAATGAAACCTGGAAGCTGATTGGTTTCTATGCAGAGCTGTACCAGATTTTGCCCTCTCCAGTGTGAGTAAATCATCCCCATAGTATATCTCTTGCATTAAAATCCTGCCGGTTCAATATTTTTTTTTTCTCGAAAGTTCCACATTGTAGTGCATTGCACAGGATCATCTGACACCCCTCCGCTATCCAGATTCACACATTGTCATCGGGTATCTGTCTGCCTTGTTGTAGGAAGTATCAGCTGTGTGCTAGCTCATTCAGAAATGTGAGTGACACCCAAGCTTTGTGTCTCGAATTCAAGGTTCAGGAACGGCGGGAACACTAACTCCCTGGCCGCCTATCTGTTCAAAGGAGATGCAAGACCGCATCGCAAGCACGTGTAATGCACACAGTAGCGGCCATTTTCAGCGTTTATATGAGCGACGAGGAGGTGCCTCTTCACCACCTGTCAAACACCCCTTGAAAAGCGATCCGCTGCAGAATGCTTTTCAGAGGGGCGGTAATGATAGCTGCACATCTGAACGAGCCCCCCCAAGGAATGCAGGTCAGGAGGTCCACCTTCGCTGGCTGCAGGCTCGCTCCAAGCCTAAGGCTGTGTACAGAAGCACAAATAAAGCTGGTCACCAGTATAATTTCACTTCAATATTTTTTGTTTTAAGAACATTCGTTCGATTTTACTAATTGATAGTGGGGGGTCAAATGGACATTCGCTATCAGCTGCATAGATGAGAAAATTCAAAGGTTGATGGAACATTTCATTCACAAATTATTCCAAATCGCGGCAAAACACAGGGGCCTTTGCAATGCCATTACTTCTTAATGGCACCCCAATCGCGTTGTGATTTTTTGTCACGATAAATCGCGGCAAAATTGCAATGCGCAAAGCTTGTCGCTGAAAAAGGAGCAGGTGCTTCATTTGGGCGACAGCGTTGCGATTTGCCATGATTGCAGCGCGATTTATTGCAGATAAAATCACTTTAAGAAGTAAATTAAAGAAGTAATGGCATCGCAAAAGCATCCCGCGTTTTTGCCGCGATTCGGAATCGCGGGCAGAACCATGGCAATTCCGCCCCGTAATTCAAATCGTCTAGGTGTGATTGGAGCCTAATGCCGCGTACACACGGTCGGACTTTTCAGCTACAAAAGTCCCACAGCCCGTCCGACAGACTTTCGACAGACTTTCGACTGACTTTCGACTGACTTTCGACTGACTTTTGATGGACTTTCTAACGAACGGACTTGCCTACACACGATCACACAAAAGTCCGACGGATTTGTATGTGATGACGTACGACCGGACTAAAATAAGGAAGTTGATAGCCAGTAGCCAATAGCTGCCCTAGCGTCGGTTTTTGCCCGTCGGACTAGCATACAGACGAGCGGATTTCTGGGTCCGGCGGAGTTACGACGTAAAGATTTGATTTGTTCCAAATCTAAAGTCCGTCAGATTTTTGACTGGCAAAGTCCGCTGAAGGTCCGGTGAAGCCCACACACGATCGGATTGTCCGCCGGATTTGGTCCGTCGGCGTCCGTCAGACAAGTCCGGTCGAAAAGTCCGACCGTGTGTACGCGGCATTAGAGTGAATGTGGTTTTGATTCAGAAAAGTACATTCGCTCCAGAATCGAATGTTAAAAACAAATGTAGTTTCGAACGACATTCATCAAGTCATCGAATATTCTGAGAATGTTCATACGAACGTTTGTTTGAAATTTTACCAATTTATGGCCAGCTTAAGTGAGACAACCTGGAGCTTGTACCTTTAAAAACACGTCAACGGTGGCCTCTCCCATGCTTTAGCCATGACAGGTTCTCTTTCATTTAAAGTATTGTTTCCCTTTAACATTATTGACGTAAGGAGCGGTTCTCTATACTAGAAACTGTCATTTGTTTTCTATGGTTTTGGATGTACAGGTGTCCCCTCAAGGAGAGTTTCAATGATAGATTTGGTTCCCTTTAACATTGTTAATGACATTGTTGATGACTATTTCCTCATACTAGATATTTGTGATGTTTTTAGATATAAATGTATCACTTTAAGAAAGTGATACATTTGATACAAAGTGACATAGGGACCTTATACTAGAAAGTATATATTATTTTTGTTTTGTTTTTTAGAAATAGTGAAGCCATATCACTATTTGTAAAATAATAATATATAGTTTCAGTATAGAAAAAAAAAAAAAAAAAAAGTATATATATATATATATATATATATATATATATATATATACATACAGTTGTGCTCATAAGTTTACATACCCTGGCATAATTTATGATTTCTTCGCCATTTTTCAGAGAATATGAATAACACAAAAACATTTCTTTCACTCATGGTTAGTATTTGGCTGAAGCCATTTATTATTAGTCAACTGTGTTTACTCTTTTAAAATCATAATGACAACAGAAACTACTCAAATGACCCTGATCAAAAGTTTACATACCCCAGTTCCTAATACCATGTATTGCCCCCTTTAAAGCGGAGTTCCACACAAAAATGGAACTTCCGCTTTTCGGAACCCTCCCCCCCTCCGGTGTCACATTTGGCACCTTTCAGGGGGAAGGGGGGTGTAAATACCTGTCTAAGACAGGTATTTGCACCCACTTCCGGCATAGACTCCCACCGCGCTGTCTGCTGGGAACACACAGCTCCCAGGAGAGAGCGGGGACCACTAGGGACACGCAGCGCGACTCGCGCATGCGCAGTAGGGAACCGGGAAGTGAAGCCGCAACGCTTCACTTCCTGATTCCCTCACCTAGGATGGCGGCGGCAGCTGCCGAGAACCGAGCGGGTTCTCGGCATCCCCTGCCGACATCGCTGGACCCCGGGACAGGTAAGTGGCCATGTATTAAAAGTCAGCAGCTGCAGTATTTGTAGCTGCTGGCTTTTAATTTTTTTTTTTTTTTTTTGGCGGTGTGGGTGAACCCCCGCTTTAACATCAATGACAGCTTGAAGTCTTTTTATGGTATTTGTGGATGAGGCTCTTTATCTTCTCAGATGGTTCCTCTTAGCAAAAAGCCTCCAGTTCCTGTAAATTCTTGGGCTGTCTTGCATGAACGGCACGTTTTGAGATCTCCCCAGAGGGGCTCAATGATATTGAGGTCAGGAGACTGAGATGGCCACTCCAGAACCTTCACTTTCTTCTGCTGTAGCCAATGACAGGCCGACTTGGCCTTGTGTTTTGGATCATTGTCATGTTGGAATGTCCAAATACGTCCCATGCACAGCTTCCTGGCTGATGAATGCAAATGTTCCTCCGGTATTTTTTGATAACATACTGCATTCATCTTGCCATCAATTTTGACCAAATTTCCTGTGCCTTTGTAGCTCACACATCCCCAAAACATCAGTGATCCACCTCCGTGTTTCACAGTAGGAATGGTGTACCTTTCATGATAGGCCTTGTTTAAATAAAATGTAATTTTTTAAAAAAATCATTGATTTTTATCCACCCTGTGCGGCCCGTCCATAGAGGATGCACGGACACCGCCTCCCCTATCCATGCATCCGGCCCCCTGATCTACATATCAGTGGCGCCGGGCCATGGATTCCAATGCGGTAGGGTTTTTTTTGTTTTTTTAAGCACCTGATTAGACCCAGAGGCTCTAATAGGCTTCAAAAAAGGGTGAGCTCGGAGTGCAGAGCATTGCATTGCGAGTTGTGTGACTATAGCGAATTCATTTTTGCTATTAGCACACTAAAGTTCCTCCCCGCAAATCAGGAGGCAGGTGAGACCTGTTTCCCGATTGGCCAAACTGTCAGACGATCCTATTGGATAGTAATAAGGAGAGCCGGCAAAACTGTAATCCTTAAAGTGTCGTTTATTGGTACATCAGAGTGACAATAAAACAAATCTGACGCGTTTCGGCAATAGCCTTAGTCGTAGCACACGGTGAAGGAAGCTGGAGGAGCGGACGCCGGGGCCGCTGTGGCCACTGCCCGCACTCCAAAAGAGGAGGCCACAGGAGTGAGTAAGTGCCAGGCTGGACCTCCCGCGCGCGCGGGGGGGAATTGCTGTGCTACGCCGCCAGAGGGGGGTTTTGTTTGTTTGCTGCCCCCCCAAAGAAGAACCCACCAGCTGCCACTGAGAGCTGCCAATGGGCAAGGCATTTTGGGAGCGCTATATACAGCGCTCCTAAACCGCCCCAAGGACTTTTCCGGACGTCCCGCAAGCTTACCGCCCTCAGTGTGAAAAGTCACACTTGAATGAACGAGAGGCGCTTTTCAGGCGCTTAGCGGAGATTATTTCCAGCGCTGAAGCGCCTGAAAACCGCCCCAGTGGGAAAGGGGTCTTACAACCTCTTTAATCCCATGGTGGAAGAAAATGGTAAAAATGTGGAGAACGCCTCTAATATTGCTCTCGGTCAGGGTGCCCCGCAGGTGACTCCGAAGCTGAACAATGTGCTAATTATTTCCTCTCTCTCTCGGCAGGGCCACCACCAACAACAAAGTCCGAGAGCAAGTCCTCCTGGAGCTCAGCTACGTCAACTCCAACCTGCAGGTGCTGAAGGAAGAGCTGGAGCGGCTGAACATATCGGTGGAGGTGTACCAACACACAGAGTAAGTGTGGTCAATGTGTCATGGAGGGGGGGGGTCTCAGGGTTAAAGGGAAACTCAACAGCCCCCCCCGAACCATCACTCCGTGAACTATTCCACCCAGCTGTGCTATAAAAAGCCTCCTAGCTTTTGATAATATAACTAAATTTATATCATTGGTTGCAAGCAGATTGAATAATAAAACCAGTTCTGATTCACTCATAAGACAGGAAAGGGTCTATTTAGAAAAATTAAAAAAATAAATTGCATGGCCATTCTTCCAGTGAATCTGTACATTCGTTCTGTGTGAAGTGGGCAAAAAAAAAAAAAAAATATATATATATATATATATATATATATATATATATATTATTATTTTTTTTTTTTTTGGTATTTTCCCTTCGGAACAAACGTTTTTTTATTGTGGGCATTAGTAAAATTCCACACAAGGCTCCATTCACACCTATGCATGTTGCTTTTGAGTATTTCTACAGTGCTTTTTGCATTTTGTTTTAACTGCGATTTGCAGGTTTTTTATGCTTTTTTTTTTTTTTTAATTTTTTTTTATTACATTTTTTTAGCCAAATGTGTTGTTGGGCAGATTTAAAAATGCAAATCTAGGCAAAATCGTAGTAAAAAATGCAGTAAAAACGCACTACATGTTTTTTCTGCAGCTTCTCCATTGAAGTCTATTGAACCAAAAAAGGGAAAAAAAAAGCAGTGTTTTGTGTTTAAAAAAGTCCCTGACCCTTTACAAAAATGCAGAGGCACACAAATGCACCGATGTGAACGTGGTCCATAGGAACCCATGTTAAAAATAATGTCCCGTGTTTCTGCAAAAAGCAGGAAAAAACGCATTTTAAGTGTTACTAACCCCACAACAGTAGAATCAGTCTGTATATGCAGTAAAGCATGCTTGTTATACTCACTGTGGAACCTATGGGGTTAATCCTCTGCATTGTGTAAAAAGGCTGTTTGATCCTGTCTTCTCTGATCCACCCCTTCTTCCACTGTCCCCAATCCATCTCCTGATAGTACAGAGCCTTTGGAGTCACTCTGCACATGCTCAGTTTGGTGTGTATTGATAGAGAGTTTTTTTTTTTTTTGGGAGGGTGCATGTGATTAACACAGGGCCAATCAGCACTGTCCATACAGAGGGTCAGGGGTCCTGCAGCCTCATAAGACAGTCAGAGGAGAATGAAAACTCCTCCTACAAGCTTTACTAGGAACTGATAGAAGTCACAAGACTGCTATATACTGCTGATGAGAAAAGGTATTTATCCGTTTATATTTACTAAAATAATTGCATTTCCATGTTCTGTGTACTGGGGGAGACCAGATATAGTAAATGCAGGGTCCTGGGTTTAGTAACACTTTAATGACGCCCCAAATGCAGGTTGCATATGTACTGCATTTGCCTGCACTGGTTTGCATGGTATACAATGCAGTTGCAATGAGTTTCTAAAAGTATTGCATGCGCTACTTTTAGTGCGGTGCAATTTCAGCCCATTCAAAATGAACGGACTGAAATCGCACCGCACAGAACTGCGCATGAATCGCACAGGAATGCTAAGCTGCGTGAACCGGACCTTAGGGAAAAGGAGGTACTATAATGCAAACAACATGGGAAATCGTCATTGATTGTAGCAACCAATGAGAGTGCAGCTTACGTTTTTTTCCTCTCCCAGTTTAGCAAATGTTTGCAGGATTCTGATTGGCTGCTATGAACACCTCGTCTGATTTTTCTCTTGCACATTTTTTAAATAACTGAATAGAGAAGGCTTTACATGGCCATATAGTGTGCTTCATGTCGCAGCCATGCAGCGCAGGAATCCATAGAAAGGGGCGGGCTCCGCCCTCTCTCCAGCCTTGCCTTTATTTACCAAAGACGCATATCTCCCACTTTGAGATAACGGGGCTTCAGCTGCGTGTCTTGACTATTTTGAGACGCTCGGACCTGAATTTCTTGATTGATAAGAGACGGTTCTATGGGCCTATTGAACATCTCTTGTTAACCCCCCCTAACCCCCCCCCCCCGGGGTCCAATCACCAACAGGGAAGCTTGTAGAGTTCAGTGCAAAATGATCTCTTGCTGGTAACAGTGCCGGGTGGTGTTTGTACTTATTTCTCATATTAGCTCTATTTCCCTTAGATTGTAAGCTCCTCGAAGGCAGGGACTGATGTGAATGTACAATGTATATGTAAAGCGCTGCATAAATTGACGGCGCTATATAAGTACCTGAAGTAAATAAATAATATTTTCTGGCTATATAAGGCACATAGAATGAGGCTCGGCTTACACCTGCAGATACCACCAAGTGCTGGCACATTCTTCTGCACATTCACATGCATCTCTTGTAGGGCAGCCTCTTCATTTCAATCAGCTGTCCTACATGCAAGAAACGCGGAAAAGAAGTCCCCTGGCTCTTTTCCAAAAAAAGCACTCCCCCTCCCCCCATCCCGAACCGTATGGTGCGGTATGGAACATGGAAACATGGCAGATGCGTGTTGGTGCAATTACCAGTTAAAGTGACACTAAATGTAATTTTTTTTTTTCTTTAAATAACAAACATATCATACTTACCTCCACTGTGCAGCTCGTTTTGCACAGAGTGGCCCCAATCCTGGCCTTCTGGGGTCCCTTGGGAGCTGTCTCGGCTCCTCCCCACCTCAGATAACCCCCTGGGAGAAGCGCTCTCCCGGGGGGGGGGGTTACCTTGCGGGCGCACTCCCGAGTCCGGCATTCAGCGTCCATAGACGCGGAATGCTGGACTCGGCCCCGCCCCCCCGGCAGGCGCGTCATAGGATTTGATTGACAGCAGCGGGAGCCAATGGCTGCGCTGCTATCAATCTATCCAATCAACAGCCGAGAACCCCCCAGCAGAGAGAAGGCTCATCCCTTCAGGGTTCAGGTAAGTAAAACGGGGGGGGGGGGGAGGGGGGGGCTGGTCACTGACAGGTGTTTTTTCACCTTAATACATAGGATGCATTAAGGTGAAAAAACACGAACCTTTACAACCCCTTCAAAGTGTTACTAAACCCAGGACCCTGCATTCACTATATCTGGTCTCCCACAGAACACAGAACAAGGAAATGCAATTATTTTAGTAAATATAAACTGCTAAATACCTTTTCTCATCAGCAGTATATAGCAGTCTTATGACTTCTATCAGTGTCTGGTTAAAGCTTGTAGGAGGAGTTTTCATTCTCTTCTGATTGTCCTATGAGAATGCAGGACCCCTGACCCTCTGTCTGGACAGTGCTGATTGGCCCTGTGCTGATCACATGCACTCTCCCAATAAAAAATAAAAAAACTCTCTAGCAATACACACCAAACTGAGCATGTGCAGAGTGACTCCTAAGGCTCTGTCTTATCAGGACATGGATTGGGGACAGTGGGAGAAGGGGAGGATCAGAGAAGACAGGACCAAACAGCCTTTTTACACAATGAAGAGGATTAACCCTTTTAGGTTCCACAGTGAGTATAACAAGAATGCTTTACTGCACATACAGACTGATTTTACTGTTGTGGGTTTAGTAACACTTAAAATGCGTTTTTTCCTGCTTTTTGCAGAAACACAGGACATTATTTTTAACATGGGTTCCTGTGGAACACGTTCACATCGATGTATTTTTGTGCCTCTGCATTTTTTGTAAAGGGTCAGGGACTTTTTTAAACACTTCTGCTTTTTTAAATTTTTTTTGGTTCAATAGACTTCAATGGAGAAGCTGCAGAAAAAACAGGTAGTGCGTTTTTACTGCATTTTTAGTACGATTTTGCCTCGATTAGCATTTTATAATCTGCCCAACAACACATTTGCCTAAAAAAATTAAAAAAAAATAAAAAAATAAAAAAAGCATATAAAACCCGCAAATCGCCGTTAAAAAAAATTGCAAAAATCACTGCAAAAACGCTCAAAAGCAACATGCATAGGTGTGAATGGAGCCTTGTGTGGCATTTTACTACTGCCCATAATAAAAGAACGTTTGCCTAAAGAAGCCTAAAAAAAAAAAGAAGGTTTTTGCCCAATTCACACAGAACGAATGTTCATCTGCTAATAGGTGGCCCGTTTCTCTGCGTGGCAGGATTGCGTGTGATTTTGTGTGCGTTCCTTACACACGGTAGTATGAACCTAGCCTAAGTTAAAAAAATACATTGTTATAATTTTGTAGGACTATTAAATATAGAGGTATCATTTTCAAATCTCCACCTTTTTATCATTAAAAAGCAGCCCTTGAGTTCCAGTAACTTTGCCCAGGCTGAGATGATGTCATCAGTCTGCTGCACGTAGGAGGAAGCATTTCCTCAGTCTCCTCTCCTCCAGTGATCAGACTGTAGATTTAGTAGCAAGCCGCAAGGTGAGAAGCTGCTTCAGATTGCTGATCTGTGTCAGACCTTTGTGACCAGGCTTTAGGATTTACATGGCCGGCATCTCAGTCCAGGACGTAGATGGCGACCATGGATGATGCCTGAACAAAGATGGCGTCATCCTTCTGGAGAGAAAAGTGGAATGGTACATTTTCTGATGCAAGAAGAATAAAGCAGAGCCTGGTGATTTGGAATGGATTGTGTTTATTTACTCATTACGATGAGCAGCATGCGATCGCATTCCTCAGCGCTGGGTGTGACGGAGTGTAAAGTTCTATTTTGGTAATCAGAGAGATAAGTATAGCACATAACGTAGTTTTAATGTAACCCGTCACCCCCCCCCCCCCCTATAATGTGAGGCTGGTTGTAACACTCCCTGAATTACTCACATTCATAATATCCTCATTAGATAATGATGGAACATACTCAGCGCTTTCCTATCAGCTGTCTGTATATGGAATCTGCTGGAGGGGCAAAAAACCCAAAAGATAAAATAGATAATGGCAGAGATCCCATCACCGAAGATCTTTCTAAAGCTGGCCATACACGGTTAGAAATTTGGCCGGTTCCTTGGTAAATTGGCTGCAATTTGCTCAGTGGGTGGCCCTGTCTGCCGCCTGCCGACCGACCTCCCTTGATTGAAAAATCAAAAAAGAAAGCGGGAAACTGTTGATTGGACAGCGCCGGCAACCAATCAGATGGGGTATTCTGACAGCGGCGTGGATGAAGTATAGCAGGGGTCTTCAAACTTTTCAATATGTGGGCCACGTCGTTTATTTTACAAATATTCACGGGACAAAAAGAAAAATCTATTTTATGATCCCCATCAAAGCCCCCCTTTACATCAGAATCCACCATTATTGGTCCCTTCTTAGTTCCAAGCCCCTCTTATATTAGGGTCCCCATCAGAACCCTCCTTACATCAGAACCCCCCCCCCCACATCAGAATACACCTTAGCAGTCCTCCCTTATGTCTGGGTCCCAATTAGAGCCCCCTTGCATTATGGTTCCTATCAGACCCCTTTTTACATCAGGGTCATCATCAGAGTCCCCCCTTACATCAGGGTCCCCATTAGAGTCCTCCTTACATCAGGGTCCTCATCATTGTCACCCTTTACATCATGGTCCCCATGAAAGTTCCCCTTATATCAGTGTTCCCTTCAGAGCCCCTCTGACATCAGGGTCCCCATCAGCACCCTCCCTTACATCAGAGAACACATCATAGTCCATCTTAGGAGTTCCCCCTTACATCAGGATCCGCATCAGAGCCACCCCCTTACATCAGAATCCACCTTAGGATTTCCCTTGCATCAGGGTCCTCTTCAGGGTCCCCCTTTATATCGAGGGCCCAAACAGAGCCCGACTTTACTTCAGGGTCCCCATCGGAGCCCCGTTTACATCAAGGTTCCCATCAGAGCCCCTCTGACATTAGGGTCCCCTTCAGCACCCTCCTTACATCAGGAGTTCATCTTAGGAGTTCCCTCTTACATCAGGGTCCACATTTACACCAGGATCGATCCCCATCAGAGCCTCCCTTACATCAGAATTAACCTTACATCAGGGTCCTCTTAAGGGGTCCCCCTTATATCAGGGTCCCAAACAGAGCCCCCCTTTACTTCAGGGTCTCCATCAGAGCCACCTTACATCAGAGTCCCTATCGAAGCCCCCTTTGCATCAAGGTTCCCATCAGAGCCCTCTAACAGAGTTCCTCTTAGGGGTCCCTGCTTACATCAGGGCCCCCATCAGAGTCTCCCCCTTACATCTGGTCCCCAGATCTAGCCATCATTTTGCAGAGCTGGTATTTATGACCCGCATACAGCTGGTACCATAGAGCCAGTAAAGAGGCAATACTCTGTAGAGCAGGGGTCTCAAACTGGCGGTCCTCCAGCTATTGCAAAACTACAAGTCCCATGAGGCATTGCAAGGCTGACAGTTACAAGCATGACTCCCACAGGCAGAGGCATGATGGGACTTGTAGTTTCGCAACAGCTGGAGGGCCGCCAGTTTGAGACCCCTGCTGTAGAGTGATGTCTGTTCTATAGACCAGCGGGGTCTGGATGCACTGATAGCAAAAGGGGGGGAAAGAATATGTCCATGACTCCGCCCACTTTCCTAAAGAGATACAATGTTGCATCTCATTATTGGGGTTTACATACTGTACCTTTTTAAAGGGACAGTGACAAAAATGCTTGCTTTGAAGTGGAGTCTCCCTTTAAGTTCCTTTTTATAAAGCATGCCGGGGCTTGTAGCTGCTATATTTGTGTACAGGCATGACACATTCAAAACACTAACGTCACAGGCCAATGTCACACAGCACAACCCCCCCCCCGCCATTAATTATTTCCTCTATATGGGGGTTGCCATGGGCTCTGTGTTTCTCTGACTTGGGTATGTTGTGTATTGCAGGCAAACCTCCAGCATTCCGCTCATCCCTCTGGGCCTCAAAGAGACAAAAGACGTCGATTTCACCACGCCGTTCAAGGTAAGAGAAAATATTTCGAATTTTTGTTGGGGAGATGTTTGCTTTGGGCTGTAAATTACACAGGACACCCGTCTACCAGATACAGAGGAGGCACGGGTACAAGATGTGCTATCGGCAAATCTGTTATCAAGGGCGTGACTACCGCCCAGGACATCGCCGACAACCCAAAGCTTCTCTTCTAACGGACAAAAAGTTTTGGTTGGCTAAATGTGCCTTAAGCTTAAAGTGTAAACTTTTTATTAGGTTTGGATAGAGAAGGGAAGGGTTAGGACCCCGGACGCTGCATTTGTTTTTTTTTTTGTTTGCTGCCTGTGTCCCCACTGGGTGATTTCCCTTCATTTCCAGTCCTAGAGACACAGCAGAGGATCTCTTCAAGCCAAGGGGAAAATCTCCTCTTAGACAGAACAGATGTCCCCATTGGAATATATATGCTTACCTCCTGTTCTGGTGACAACATTACCTGGAACAACAGAGAGAGCAAATCCCCCCCTCCCCCCCCCCAGGAAGGGACATGGACAGAAATAAAAATCTTAACAGAGATTCTAACCCCTTGGTGCCCAACCTAGGGCTGCACTCTCTCACCTTCTCCTGTAGTATGTCTGCAGTCTCTGACCATCTCCTGTATTATGTCTGCAGTCTCTGACCATCTCTTGTATCATCTGTGTAGTCTCTGATCATCTATTGTGTAGTATGTTTTAAGTCTCTGACTATCTCCTGTAGTATGTCTGTAGTCTCTGACGATTTCCGGTGATATGTCTGCAGTGTCTGACTGTCTTCTGTTGTATGGCTGTAGTCTCTGACCATCTCCTGTACTAGGTCTGCAGTCTCTGACCATCTCCTGTAGTATACCTGCAGTCTCTAACCATTTCCTGTAGTATGCCCGCAGTCTCTGACCATCTCCTATAGTATGTCTGCAGTCTCTGACCATCTCCTGTAGGATGTCTGCAGTCTCTGACCATCTCCTGTAGTATGTTTGTAGTCTCTGATCATCTCCTGTAGTATGTCTGCAGTCTCTGACCATCTCTTGTATCATGTCTGCAGTCTCTGACTATCTCCTGTAGTAAGTCTGCAGTCTCTGACCATCTCCTGTAGTATGTTTGCAGTCTCTGACCATCTCCTGTAGTAAGTCTGCAGTCTCTGACCATCTCCTGTAGTATGTTTGCAGTCTCTGACCATCTCCTGTAGTATGTTTGCAGTCTCTGACCATTTCCTGTAGTATGCTTGCAGTCTCTGACCATCTCCTGTACTAGGTCTGCAGTCTCTGACCACCTCCTGTAGGATGCCTGCAGTCTCTGACCATCTCCTGTAGTATGTCTGCAGTCTCTGACCATCTCCTGTAGTATGTCTGCAGTCTCTGACCATCTTCTGTAGTATGTCTGCAGTCTCTGACCATCTCCTGTAGTATGTTTGTAGTCTCTGACGATTTCCGGTGATGTGTCTGCAGTCTCTGACTGTCTTCTGTTGTATGGCTGTAGTCTCTGACTATCTCCTGTACTAGGTCTGCAGTCTCTGACCATCTCCTGTAGTATACCTGCAGTCTCTAACCATTTCCTGTAGTATGCCCGCAGTCTCTGACCATCTCCTATAGTATGTCTGCAGTCTCTGACCATCTCCTGTAGGATGCCTGCAGTCTCTGACCATCTCCTGTAGGATGCCTGTAGTCTCTGACCATCTCCTGTAGTAAGTCTGCAGTCTCTGACCATCTCCTGTAGTATGTTTGCACTCTCTGACCATCTCCTGTAGTATGTTTGCACTCTCTGACCATCTCTTGTATCATGTCTGCAGTCTCTGACCATCTCCTGTAGTAAGTCTGCAGTCTCTGACCATCTCCTGTAGTATGTTTGCAGTCTCTGACCATCTCCTGTAGTATGTTTGCAGTCTCTGACCATTTCCTGTACTAGGTCTGCAGTCTCTGACCACCTCCTGTAGGATCTCTGCAGTCTCTGACCATCTCCTGTAGTATGTCTGCAGTCTCTGACCATCTCCTGTAGTATGTCTGCAGTCTTTGACCATCTCCTGTAGTATGTCTGCAGTCTCTGACCATCTCCTGTAGTATGTCTGCAGTCTCTGTCCATCTCCTATAGTATGTCTGTAGTCTATGACAGTTTTATATGACATTACATCCACTAAATCTTACGTGTGACCCTTTGGTGACATTAGGGGCTACACAGGAGGCCCACCACATCAGTTGAGTTGACCAGCAGTGCTCTATAGCCTATCTCCTGTATAATATTCCCGGAAAACGTATAATTGCTCCTGAGGGACACTTTATTGTATAATTTCCATCAACAGAAATAACAATAAAAAAGATTCCATTGCACAAGAACGAACGAGATCTAATTTTAGACAGCGGAGTGAGATCTATATTTAGAAAGGAAACGGCTCGCCTTCTCGCTAATTGAGGCGGTCGGAGTCATTAGGAGAAGTCAGGGTGATGCCGTATCTGGATGTGAGTCACGCCGCTACTCCCTGGAGATCTGGAGTGTCAGAAGAAATTCCCTGTGCGGAGTTCTTCCTCGAACACCCCACCCGGCCCATTCGTTATCAGCCAGGAATTCTACACTGAGAGATACGTTTATGGTAATGAATCCGGGAAACGAGTGCAGACAAGTCATCGCTACAATCTCACAGAAGCTCTAACATCCTAATCATTTCAAAAGTTATTTTCAGTCTCTTTTAAATCTGCTGCTTTCAGTTAAATAAAACCCGGTGATCCTGCCATGGAAGGCCCTTGATCAGGCATTTCCTGTTATAGGGTGACAACGCTCCGTACCTGTCTCCTAATTGTGGACCTGTATTGTCACTTGGGCTTCTAATGGAGATGGAGACTACAAGTGGCTGTGCTAACATGGACCACGGTTGTCACTTTATGGATCAGGAAGTTGGTCTAGTTCTAAACCCAATCACTAAAATCTCATAGAAGCTTGAACATGTTAATGCCATTTCAAAAGTTTTGTTCAATTTTTAAAATCTTCACTGTAAAATAACCCCTGGCTGATCCTGCCATGAAGATCCACGTTCAGGTGCTTCCTCTCATCCACCGCCTTTATTCATCCCAAAGGTGTTCTATAGGGTGGAGGTCAGGCCAGCCAAGTTCCTTCACCCCAAACTTGCTCATCCATGTCTTTATGGACATTGCTTTGGTCCAAATGATTTGGTGGAGGGGGAGATTATGGTGTGGGGTTGTTTTTCAGGGGTTAGGATTGGCCCCTTAGTTCCAGGGAAGGGAACTCTGAAGGCGTCAGCATACCAATACATTTTGGACAATTTCATGCTCCCAACTTTGTGGGAACAGCTTGGGGGTGGCCCCTTCTTGTTCCAACATGACTGCGCATCAGTGCACAAAGCAAGGTCCATAAAGACATGGATGAGCGAGTTTGGGGTGGAGGAACTTGACTGGTCCTGACCTCAACCCGATAGAACACCTTTGGGCTGAATTAGAGAGGAGACTGCGAGCCTGGCCTTCTCATCCAACATCAGTGCCTGACCTCACAAATGCGCTTCTGGAAGAATGGTCAAACATTCCCATAGACACACTCCTAAACCTTGTGGACGGCCTTCCCAGAAGAGTTGAAGCTGTTATAGCTGCAAAGGGTGGGCCAACTCAATATTGAACCCTACGGACTAAGGCTCGGTTCACACCTAATGCCGATGCGGCTCTCAGCAGGGGTCCGGTGCGTCCTGGTTCACCGTTTCAGGTTCGATTTCAGCCCAAAAACAACAACAAGGGCAGAAGATTTAATAGATGGAAAGATGAAACAATGACTGAAGGTCGGCTTTAACACGCGTTAATGTGCATGTGTTGACGCACCCCCAAAAAAAGTAAATGGGCCCATAAAGTATGTTGGATCTTCGTCAGAACTTATGATAATAGCGATCCCCTCCATGGCCAACCTAAGCTGCGCAGATATTGGCCAGGCCCAGAGAAAAATCCCAGCGTCCATTTTTTCTTCTTTTTTTTTCCCCTCACCTGGCTTGGCTCTGGATTTATCTCGCTGGAATTCCTGAGTTTGTTTTAAGATAAGAGGATTTAAAGACAATGAAACAAAAGGTGACAAAACCTGACAAACACCACCGGATAATAAAAATACCGGAGCGTTCGGTTTGTTATCGGTGGAACATTCTGGGCTGTTCCTGCTGACGGCTGATGGAACACGTAAGAAACTCCGAGGAAATGTTTGCTAAGGATTAACCCAGCGGTGAGGGAAACGGCAGATCAACGGAATCAATTCAACCAATTACAGCGAGATCCCTCTGCAATCAAACGCATGGAATGGGGATTTATTTAGGAAGTAGAAGTGAAAGGGGGGGATTTACTAAAGGCAAATAGACTGTGCACTTTGCAAAGTTCAGTTGCCCTCTGCAAGTGCAGTTGCTCCAGAGCTTAGTAAATGAGGTAAAGCTTCACTT
This sequence comes from Lithobates clamitans, assembly GCA_037952925.1. Classification (NCBI taxonomy): domain Eukaryota; kingdom Metazoa; phylum Chordata; class Amphibia; order Anura; family Ranidae; genus Lithobates; species Lithobates clamitans. Next base: position 608,255 of record JBBGZY010001823.1, read on the forward strand.
TGCAAAGAATACCCAATCACATGCAAGGAAAATAAAAAAAAAAAACAGCATTTTTTGCTAGCACGTGATTGGATAATAGAAGTCAGCAGCGCTTCTGCTCATTTACTAAAGGGGCTGTAAAGGAAAAAGTTTTTTCACCTTAATGCATTCTATGCATTAAAGTGAAAAAACATCCGACAATACCGGCCCCCCCAGCCCCCCCCCCCCCTTTTACCTACCTGACCCCTCGAAAGTCCCGCCGCTCAGCCTGGCCGTTGATTGGTTACAGTGGATGGATTGTAAGCTGTCAGTCACATCCAATGACGCGGCGCGCCGGGGGGGCGGGGCCGAGTGATACAGTGAGCGGCTATGGCCGCCGGCTGTATCGCGGGAGCGCGCCCTCAAGCACTCAACACCATGCGAGGGAACTGAGTCCTTGCGGGGAGGGGGGGCCGAGACAGCCGCCGAGGGACCCCAGAGGAGCAGGTTCGGGGCCACTCTGTGCACTCGGTACTTGTATAGCACCATCAATTTACACAGCACTTTACATATATATGAAACATTCACATTAGTCCCTTCCTTCAAGAGGCTTACAATCTAAGGTCCCTAACTCACATTCATACATACATACACTGGGGCCAATTTAGACAGGAGCCAATTAACCTACCAGCATGTCTTTGGAGTGTGGGAGGAAACCGGTGTACCCGGAGGAAACCCCCGCAGGCACAGGGAGAACATGCAAACTCCAGGCAGGTAGTGTCGTGGATGTGATTTGAACCGACGACACTAGTGCTGCCAGGTGGAAGAGCTAACCACTAGACATGTGCAATTCGTTTGGTTCCAAATAAGTTTTTTTAACGAATTTCGACAAATTAGTTCATTCGGAAACATCTGAATTAACAAAAACCCGTTTAACAAATTTTTCCGAATATTTGTAAATTCGAATATATACGAAAAATTTGTAAATTCTAAATATCGTAAATTCAAAAAATTCGTAAATTCAAAATATCGGAAATTCGGAAATTCAAAAAAGGCGAAAACCCCAAAATGCGAAAATCTGAAATAATAACTAACTATTAAATTCTAGGTATTGGAATTTCCTTTCAAATTTGGCTGTTAGTGAACGTAAAACAAATACGAATTTATCTGAAGTTACGAATGCTGTATCTAAACAAGTGGAACGTAACAAATTAAAAATAATAATTAATAATAGTAATAATAATAGCGTTTTATTATTATTCATTATTAATTTGCTCCGTTCCATTTGTTTAGGTGCGGCATTCGTTATTTCGGATAAATTCGTATTCAATACATTCACCAACAGTCAAATTTGAAAGGAAATTCCCATACCTATACCTATAATTTAATAGTTATTATTAGTTAGTTATTATTTTGAATTTTCGGATTTTCGTTCTTTCGAATTTTCGGATTTTCTTTCTTTTTTTTCAGATTTTCAGATTTTTGAATTTTGGAATTTACGCATTTACGAATCTACGATTTTATGAGTTTTCGAATTTACGAATTGCGATCCAGCGAATTGCGATCCATGGTACAGCAGCCACATATCAGGAATATGAACTGTTGGGGCAGCGTACACTTTAAAGCAGTCGTGAGGTAGTGAGAATGTCATAGAAAAACAAGAAAAATAGAAAAACGTCAACCATGAAAAACGTCAACCAGTCAGGATCTGTCTTTGTTGTTATAATTTTTGCTGCTTCTCATACAAAATCGATATGAAGTCGCTTTCCTCTGTCTTTGTACAGGACTTCATCCTGGAGCACTACAGTGAAGATGGCGCCGATTACGAAAACGAACTGGCTGACCTGATGGACCTCAGACAGGTAGGATTACATGTGACTGTCCAAAGCTAACAGCTGATGTTCAGACTCCATATTTGATCCCATATTAAAAGTGTATCTGTCACTATAGAGATTGACTTTTCATGGGTTAGGAAGATGACTCTCAACCAGGCTGTGGCGCCGACTGATTGATGGGAGGACTCTGATATGATGGGGGGGGGGCTCTGACTCAATGGGAGGACTCTGATGTGATGGGGGGGACCTCTGATGTGATGGGAGGACCTCTGATGTGATGGGGACCTCTGATAGGAGTGACTCTGATGTGATGGAGGCTCTCATTTATATGGGTTACGCTGATGTTATAGAGGCTTTCATATACAAGGGTGACTTTGATGGGGCTCTCATGTATAGGGTGGACTCTGATGTAAAGGGGTGCTCTGATGTGATGGGGGGGACCTCTGATGTGATGAAGGACCTTTGATATATAGGAGTGACTCTGATGTGATGGAGGCTCTCATTTATGGGGGTGACTTTGATGTGATGGGGCTCTCATGTATAGGGGGGCTCTGATGTAAAGGGAGGATTCTAATGTGATCAGAGACTGATGTCTAGGGGGCCTCTGATGTAAAGGGGAGTTCTCATGTGATGGGAAAGACCTCTGATGTGATTGGGGACTTCTGATGTGATGGGAGGACCTTTGATGTGATGGGAGGACCTCTAATAGGAGTGACTCTGATGTAATGGAGGCTCTCATATATAGGGGTAACTTTGATGTGATGGGGCTAAAGTATAAGGGGCACTCCGATGTAAAGTGGTGCTCTGATGTGATGGGGGGGACCTCTGATGTGATGAAGGACCTCTGATATATAGGAGTGACTCTGATGGGATGGAGGCTCTCATTTATAGGGGTGACTTTGATGTGATGGGGCTCTCATGTATAGGGGGGCTCTGATGTAAAGGGAGGATTCTAATGTGATCAGAGACTGATGTCTAGGGGGCCTCTGATGTAAAGGGGAGTTCTCATGTGATGGGAAAGACCTCTGATGTGATTGGGGTCTTCTGATGTGATTGGGGTCTTCTGATGTGATTGGGGACTTCTGATGTGATGGGAGGACCTCTAATAGGAGTGACTCTGATGTGATGGAGGCTCTCATTTACAGGGGTTACTTTGATGTGATGGGGGCTTTCATATATAGGGGTGACTTTGATGTGATGGGGCTCTCATGTACAGGGGGGCCTCTGATGTAAATGGGTGCTCTGATGTGATGGGGGGACCTCTGATGTGATGGGGAACCTCTGATATATAGGAGTGACTCTGATGTGATGGAGGCTCTCATTTATAGGGATGCATTTGATGTGATGGGGGCTCTCATGTATAGGGGGGCCTCTGATTTTAAGGGAGGATTCTGATGTGATCAGAGACCTCTGATGTCATGGGGCGACTCTGATGTACAGGGGACCTCTGATGTGATTGGGGACCTCTGATGTGAATTTCAGTTAATCGAGGTGGTTGTGTGTATCGTCTCCAGGCTCAGGTTTCCCATTGATTGGGGTGCCTGGAGATTTTTTTTTTATACTTTTAAAGGGTCACTGAAAAAAGGTTGAGAGATGTTGGGTTAGGTGAACAAGATTTCAGGATAATTGTACTATGGGGCCTTATTTGTCAAAATGACTTAAAGCGACCCTGTCAGTTAAACACAAAAAAAAGAACGTGCCACTGGAAAAGAGAGCCATTTAACCTTTGCCTATCCCTCTGCCTGTGACACATTTCTCCTCTGTATTCACCAGATGCCTCTGACAGTGGCAGTGTTGGATGCCTGTTTCCCCCTCTCCACTCTGTGGTTTCTTCCACCAGCCTGCAGATCCTGTAGTCAGGGAAGGGTCAGTGGGGGGAACCACAGCATACGGAGGGGGGGTCAAGAATCTGACACTTCTGGAAGTGTCAGATGCGGGAGCATCTTCAGGGAGTGGTATCTGGTAAATACAACAGTGCGGACAGTTGAACAAAGAAGCCTTCTTTTGTTATTTGGTGTCCACACACCAGGATCCCTGTACAAATAATGCTATCTCAAGCAGCCAGTACACACAGGGCCATGGATAAATCCATATCTATATCCATGGATAAAAAGCATCTCCCTAGCAGCCAATCAATTCTTATATATTAGAGCCATGCTGCAAAGCTGACCCTTGTAAAATAGTGTGAGGAGCAAATTCGAGTTGAATGTTTGTCTGTTTTAGGAATCTCATTCTTTCCGAAAAACAGAAAATGCTGCTAGCACAGTGCTGTTGTAGTATTAGTTAATATCAACAATTAATTATAATTAATTAATAACAATAAAGCTCTTGTGGGCAGTCCGCCATTTTTATGGTTGTTTTTGACTGTAGCGGTTTGATTGTTCCTAAGGGGTTATTTGTGTAATATTCTGAAAATCTGATAACTGAGGAATTTTGACCCGTTCAACTGTCAGTTTCTCACACTTTCACTGACAGATTGTGCACAGTAAATAGTGGCTATACTGGTTGTACAAGTTGACATGGCACAGTGCCCTTGTTAGTTATCTGTAAGCGGCATTCTTTGCTGTGAACACCAATGTAAGGAGCATTCTTCCCACAGACCACCAATGTAAGGAGCATTCTCCCCAATGGCCACCAATGTAAGGAGCATTCTCCCCAATGGCCACCGATGTAAGGAGCATTCTTCCCATTGGCCACCAACGTAAGGAGCATTCTTCCCATTGGCCACCAATGTAGGGAGCATTCTTCCCAATGACCACCAATGTAAGGAGCATTCTTCCCATTGCCTCCCAATGTAAGGAGCATTCTTCCCATTGGCTCCCAATGTAAGGAGCATTCTTCCCATTGGCTCCCAATGTAAGGAGCATTCTTCCCATTGGCTCCCAATGTAAGGAGCATTCTTCGCCACCAATGTAAGTAGCATTCTTCCCATTGGCCACCAATGTAAGGAGCATTCTTCCCATTGGCCACCAATGTAAGAAGCATTCCTCCCATTAGCCACCAACCTAAGGAGCATTCTTCACATTGACCACCAATGTAAGGAGCATTCTTCCCACTGACCACCAATGTAAGGAGCGTTCTTCCCATTGCCCACCAATGTAAGGAGCATTCTTCCCACTGACCACCAATGTAAGGAGCGTTCTTCCCATTGCCCACCAATGTAAGGAGCATTCTTCCCACTGACCACCAATGTGCCCTTCCCCCGATAGACAACCAATTTAATGGGGCTCTTCTGCCAATGGCCACCATTGTAATGGGGCTTGTTTCCCAATGGCCACTAATGTAACTGTTCCCTTCTCCCACTGACTGTCAATCTAAGGGGACCTTTCTCCACTAACCACAAATTTACAGGAACATTTCACTGACCACCAATGTAAGGGGACACTTTGCTGACCACTTATGTTTGGGAACACCACGATTTTCACTATTTGCATTTCTTTTCTTGTCTTTACTATTAAATTTAGATTTACTATTTCAGCCTACTATTAGTGCCAGTGTACCATTAGCTGTAGATATATTAATTTATTAGTTGGGTTCCCCTGACACCTGAAAATGATTGGTGGCTGGTCCTCACTTCCATGTCTTCCTTCTCAGTCTCTGGTGTTTCTCAGAGGTGGGAGTCATGAAGAAGCATCTGGCAGTTTTCATAAATTGTGATCTGAAAGTGAAAGAATTTTTATTCGGGATTTTAGGAGAGGCGTTTGCCAGCCCCCCCCCCCCCCCCTCCTGTGATAAAATACTGTGGCCGGTGGCTTAATTGCAGAGGAATCTCATCTGTTCCTTTGATGTAATATCGTAGAATTCCTGCCAATTTCTCTTATGGACAGGAGGGGGATTTAGAAAAAATGTTCACAAGGCAGATTCTGATCCTCAGCTCTTATGATAGGACGGCCTTCCTCTTCCATGGATTCTGAGAAATATATTTTTTGCATTACATTGGGGGGGATAAAAATAACATCTGCGATCTGATTGGGTAATTTCTGTTTCTTCAATTGATACAAATTTATTTTCCTTGTGCCTACATGGCAGCATACCTGTGATAGAGCTCAGGTAGGTATTCTGCCATGGATGAGCACCAGGAAAAAAAAATATTTTAAGTATTTGATACAATTTTTTTATTTTCAGCCCAATTTGATTAATTGAAATCTGTCTGCATACTGGGTTGCCCCACATATTCCACCTTTTTGTAAAAAAAAAAAAATAAATAAAAAAATAATAATAATAAATGCATGCATATTACAAAAAGAAAAAATGTGCATGTAATATTTTTTTTGCATTAGAGCCTGAAAAGCATTGAAACTGCAATCAGTGCTTTACGAGTGCAATGCACAGCCTCCTGCAGACTATTTCTCCATCTACAGATCTTTGGTTATGGTGCTGGAAGCAAAAAAAAAAAAAATCAACGGACTACGAGTGTGATGGCGTCACCGGCCGCCCTTGTGCTCCATTGAGATCTACAATTTCCTCTGCCATGGTGGAAGATGGGACTTGTAGTCTTTCATGCACAGATCCATGTGAATGGATGGTGCAGCTGTGTGAGTGGAGCCACGCATGGAGAAGAACTATGATTGCAGTAGGGGAAGGGTGTGGTTTGAAAGTGATGGGGGGGGGGCAGTGGTATGTGACCAGGTTTTGTGTTCCATCCTCGATATGGGCCAGAATGGTGGAATTGGCTTCAAGGCTCCATTCACACCTATGCAGTTTGCTTTTGAGTGTTTCTGCAGTGCTTTTTGCGTTTCTTTTTTGATGCAATTTGAGTCTTTTATGCTTTTTTTTTGTCAAATTTGTTGCTGGGCAGATTAAAAAAATGCAAATCGCGGTAAAAACGCTCAACATGCTTTTCATGCGTCTTCCCCATTGAAGTCTATTGAACCAAAAACGTAAAAAAATAAAAAAAAAAAGCACAGTTTTGCGTTTAAAAAAGTCCCTGACCCTTTCCAAAAATGCAGAGTCACAAAAATGCATCGATGTGAACGTGTTCTTAAAGGAACCAATGTTAAAACAAATGTCACGCGTTTCTGCAAAAAGCATGAAAGAAATGCAATGGTGTGAATAAAGCCTAAGAGCTGAAATCAGGCTTGCATAGGGGTGGGGCTAAGCCACTCTTAAAGCGTAACTGTACCTTTGGTGCGGTAAGGGTTGGTTCACACGTGAGGTTTTACACTTTTACTGCCCCTCAACCACTATAACCTTTAGTTGCAGAGGCAGGGCCCAGGGGTGTACACATTCTGCAGGAATCATACCCCCTGCTGTTTTCCGGTGTAGCGCCGACCAAATGCAACCTATTTAAGTGAATTGGGCCACTCTGCGTGTGCCCTGCAACTGCGTGCAACGCACGTGATTGTAGCACGTTAGTGCAGGATTCAAGGGGTTAAAGCAGCAATACAACGCCTCCTCGCTGCCTGTCAAGTGTCCTCTGAAGAGCGATCCAAACACGGATCACTCTTAAGAGATCAACACTCACGTGAATGAGCCCTTACACTTATACTGTCCCCCTTTCCCCACTAGATTTCACTTGTCTGTCCCCAATTTAGCATGCTCTTGGCTGTGCGGCTTTTCTGGAGCTGCACAGAATTTTCCCCCTTGACCCCTTGCACTCTTCAATCTCTATTCAATCCTATGGAGAGTTTATTTGGATTGGGGTCAGGTGAGTATAAAACTGGGGCTGGGGGTTGCGAAAGTAGGTGAAACCTCAGTTACACTTTAACCCACCTGGGCTTCAGCCATGCAGCACAGGAGGTGAATCAGTCACGTTGTGTTGCGTTACATATTTTTTGGCAGATAAACAGCATTTTTATTTAGCTGTTGGGTTAGGAGTTGCACCTTTCATATTGCTTTGTCAGCATATTTGAGATTGTGGAAGGTTTAACGCTTGTTGTCTCCTTGTTTGCAGGCATGTCGGACGCCCAGCAGAGATGAATCTGGAATAGATATGCTAATAAGTTATTTCCAACAGCTCGGGTTCCTTGAGAACCGGTTCTTCCCTTCCAGCAGGCACATGGGTGTCCTCTTCACGTGGTATGTTCACATGCGCAAATTAAAGTGTATCAAAAGCCAAAATTTAGATTTTTTTAGATAGAGTTGGAGAGGCTTAGAGCCCCGTTGGGTTTTTATTGCTTTAGGTACATGCATGAGACGCGATAGAGGCATAACAGGCAATAGTCCACAGAAGAAGCAGGCACAACAGTAAAGTCAGCAGATACGGTCATCCTTTATTAAACATGGTGAGATACACCTGAATAAGAAAACAACGTGTTTCGGCCATTAGGCCTAAATTAAAGCTCCATGATTAAGGCCTAACAGCCGAAACACGTTGGATTTTTATTCGGCTGTATCTCACCATGTTTAATCAAGAATGACCATATCTGCTGAATTTACTGTTGTGCCGGCTTCTTCTGTGGACTGTGCAGTATTGAAGGTTTTCAGAGACCTTCCAGCCTGAGCACCCGGCTTTTGGAGCTTCTTATTGAAGCAAAGGTTGCAGGGATGTTCTATTGGTTTACGTATATAACAGGCAATAGATCTCCTATTGTTAATGTCCATTGTTCCTAAAGATTGTCTCAATGATCAAGATGAATCACTTTGGTTACGCTACTTACATGTATCAGAGTATCCCCAAAAGTAGAGGAGGTCCTACGAGAAGTTCAAGTATGTAAGAAGCAGTAAGAGCACCATACCAATGGTCAAAGAGTCCAGAAGGTTTTTTTTTTATTAGATATTTATTGAGATAAGAGATCCAACTCATTTTGAGAATCTAGTTCTCCTTCATTAGGACTTCTGTAATCTTGAAAATTGCTGCACTCCACTGGATTGTGATTATAGTTGTATGTATATCAGATTCTACCACCAGCATGGAGTACACAACATGGATTCCACACCACACAACCCGTTGGTGGTAGGATCTGATTATCCACATACGACTATAATCACAATCCAATGAAGTCCAACCATTTTTGAGGTTACATAATACTTAAGCCCTGATGAAGGACTGAATTCTCAAAATGAGTTGGATCTTCTCTTATCCCAATGAATATCTAGTAAGAAAACATTATGGACTCGACCATTGGTGTAGTGCTCTTACTGCTTCTTACATATTTGGACTTCCCTTAGCGCCCTCCGCCCCCCTTCAAAAATGGCTGGACTCCATTGGATTGTGATGATAGTCGTATGGAGATAATCAGATCCTACCACCAACAGGTTGTGCGATGTGGAAACTATGTTGTGAAGTCCATGCTGGTGATAAAATCTGATATACATACAACTATAATAACAATCCAGTGGAGTGCAGTGATTTTCAAGGATACAGAAGTCCTAATGAAGGAGAACTAAATTCTCGAAAGTTGGATTTCTAATCCCAATGAATATCTAATAAAAAAACCTTCTGGACTCTTTGACGATCGGTGTGGTGCTCTTACTGCTTCTTACATCTTTGAACTTCTCGTAGGACCCACTCTACTTTTGGGTGTACTCTGGTACATGTAAGTAGCCTAATCAAAGTAAATCAGCTAGATCAATGAGACGATCTTTTAGAACAATGAAAATAATAATAGGAGATCTATTGCCATTTATAAATGGAAACGTGTGGAACAGCGCTGCAACTTCCGCTTCAATAAGCAGCTTCAAAAGTCCGGTGCTCAGGCTGGAAGGTCTCTTGGACCATTTGTGTGGTGCTCTTTCTGCTTTTTACATATTTGGACTTCTCTCAGTACCACCCTCTACTTTCCGGGGGTACTCTGGTATGAGTCCAGCCATTTTTGGAGTAATGCGGTGATCTGCCCAGGAGGGAAAGCCGCCCTGGGCACAGCATCCTTACTCAAGGGGGAGTTGCTCAGCGAGCACTCCCCTGCATGGATGCTCCAGATTGGCAATGGGCAACTAGTAAACTGTGGCATCCCTTCTTCTGGGCCATGGCCTTCTGTCTGCCCTAACAGCTACTGCTTACACACTGCTCTCCAACATGCCCATTATCTGCTCCCCTCTCCCCAACTGCCCACAGCTGACACACCATACATGAGAAACTGCCTACCCACCCCAAGTTGTACACATGCACAATACACCCTCCATGCCAGCTATATGGGCAGCCAAAGCTCCGGGGGGCTGAGCATGGGTGTGCCAGAGCAGGCAGGGTGATACGCCCATATATGACATATATTAGCAGCAGGAGAAGGGGGCACAGTTCCGTATTTCAGCCTTGGGCGCTGGACGACCCTGTCTCGGCACTCAGTGTAATGGCTTTTTGTTTCCTTTCTTTCTGCAGTATATTATGGCCTCGGAACAGCTTTTAAAGCTGAAGTCCAGGGACATTTCTAAGGTACCTATGCGGTGCAAGGGTTTCATGCTTGTTTTTTGTGTGTAGGGTATCATTAAAAACTGTTTTACTGCTTTTAGTTCAGCTTTAATTGATGCCTATGACTCAGGCATGGTCAGCGCTTGTTCAGCCCTACACAATTAACCACCAAGTCATGTATGACCGGCTGCCTGACCACAAATGAATATGGCTTCTATCTCTTCCCCACATCAATGGGGCGAGGTCATAAATTTAAAAGAAGGCATAAAATGAAAGAATATTTTGAGTTAAAGATTATAAGATGGGTGCTGGTTAAAAACAATACTTGTAGAGCTTTCATTATAAATGAGAGAAGATGTCGGTATTGATATGTTAGAGAAGGACAACTGACCTGAAGTATATCCAAAGCCATTTTTTTTTAGATTTGGATAAATTAGAGAACAGTTGAAGCCCCTGCCAGGTCATCTATGTCCCATTTGGGAGATTTCCTTACTTCCTGTCCTGTAGACACACCAGGTGATGAGAGGAAGACCCTCTTAGCCAACTGCCCTCAGTGGAAGAATTCCTTCCTTATTAAATGAACCTTCTAAAGATAAATTGGTTAAATTTTGCCTTGTTCTTCTGTTTTAGGTACGACTCATTCACTGGTGTTCCCGTCAGCCAGCCCAATATTTATCTTGAGAAAGCCAGCATTCTCTTCAACATTGGTGCGCTCTACACCCAGATCGGTACCCGCTGCAACAGGCAGACGAAGAGCGGTCTGGAGGAAGCGGTCAATATGTTCCAGAAAGCTGCAGGTAACAAGATGGACATCATAAAGAGGTCAATTTTACTATGGATTTAATAATAGTCAGGATGATGTGAAGGAGGAATAATTATGAAAACCTACTGTCCAATGTGGTTGTACCTGACGCACACTGTAAAAAAATATGGACAACCACTCTTTTTGAGCTTGTTGGACATTGCATTCCAAAACCATGGCCATTAAGATGGAGTTGTCCCTTTTTTGGCTATAGCATCCTCCACTTTTCTGGGAAGCTTTGAGGTGTCTGTGGGAATTTGTGCCCATATGTAAGGTCAAGTACTGATGAAGACCTGGCTCACAACTGATGTTCCAATTCCTCTCAGAGGTGTTCAGGACTCCCTAGTTCCTCCCCGCCAAACTGGTCAAACCATTTCTGTGTGGAGCTGGCTTTGTACACAAAGGTACGGTCATGCTGGACTAGAAAAGGGTCTTCACCAAACTGTTACCACAAGGTTGGAAAAACACAATGGTCTACAGTGTCTTTGTATGATGTAGTATTAACGATACTCTTCACTGGAGACACTTGGACTCCATCATTTGGAGGGGCTTTCACCGGCTTTTGGCCATATAGTAGATGATCAGGTGTTCACAAACTGTTGCCTATAGTTATGGCCATATATGGATGACTTCTACACCAATCACAATGTGATGTTTGGGTTGTTGTAGGCCTTCCCTTGAGGATAGTAATAAGCCATTCTATGGTCTTGTTCACACGTGCAGCTTTTATGGCCGCCCCTCGGAAAAGAGGTCCTCGAGGGTGAGGACATATCAGAGGTGATATGTTGTCTCCTCGCCGCCTTTTTTAACCCCCAAAATGCAGACCCACCATGCCATATGGGTTACATTTGACAGTGGTAATGCATGCCGAATGTGACATGCCATTTAATCCTTGCAAAGCATTGTGGCAGATATATGTGTACAGACCTTGAGCGGCTGGGTTTAGGTGGGCAGTTGAGAGGCAGTGAAACCATGGCTCAACCACTTGCTTTTACTAATTCTAGGCTGCCCGTGTGAATGAGCTCTAACAGTCAAAGAAAATCACCATCGTTGGTGATTTCCTATGCCATATCTATCTATCTATCTATCTATCTATCTATCTATCTATCTATCTATCTATCTATCTATCTATCTATCTATCTATCTATCTATCTATCTATCTACCTATCCCCTGAATTGATGCTGGTCATTTTTTTCATCTCTGTGTTTGGGTTTTTCCTACTCAGTGAGGATTTCGGTTAATGAGTATCGTGCCTTACACCAGAAAAAAACAGTGAGTAGCCGTCACAGACTAAGCCCCCTCATTGGTAATACCAGTGTGAACTCTCCCTTATGGGGTCAGTTTGAAAGCCTCTGCATTAGCCAGTTCTAAAAAGAACAAATGATTAGTTTCAGAGATTTCTGAGAAGTCAGACAATGAAGGTTATCAGCTGCTGTGTGTTGTATTTATTGTGGAAGCTGGTTAATGAATCATGGAGGGACCTTTGTACCTGCTGCTGCTCTCCTCTTCTACCACCTCCCAAGCTTCCAGAAGACAAACCTGAACTACTAATGACCTTCGTGTAAAACTATTTGTAAGTAATGTATCTGACATTCTTTGCAGGAGCATCCCCCAGGTGCATGTGTTTTCAATGACAGTAATTGATTCTCCACCAGAGAATAATTGGTGAAAATCACATTCACTTTATAAAAACACCCTTAGAGGTCTACATATAAAAAATATTGCTGTGCGTATATCTCAAGCATTTGCGCAGTCAGTACATAATTTGTCTGTTTATTTCGGATAATCATCATTGCCATCTAGTGGCCATAATGTGATAATTTCCTGAAATACTTCAATCAGGAATATACTGCATTATGGCCACTAGATGGAGCTGACAATCATAAAAAAATAAACCTTTTAAACACATTACATTATATGTGGATTTACTAAAACTGGTTCACACAGAATCTGGTGAATCTGGTGTAGCTGTGCATAGTAACCAATCAGCTTCTAACTTCACCTTGTTCAATTAAGCTCTGACAATAAGCCCTCATTCACACTGAACACAGCTGAACTCACACGATTTCAAAGCCGCATTTCAGTCCGACTTCGGAGGCTATTGAAATCGTCACCCTGCCACAGAGACTGCAAATGGCTGTTTCAACACACATTGCACGGGCATGGTCCTTTGTTGTCCTTTGTTGTCCTCATCGGGAAACCCACCATGAGAAATGCCATGTAGCCATCACTGAAGTGGCTGCAGGAGATCAGAAGCTCTGAAATGCAACCAAGAATACAAAAAAACATAAGTATTTTGTTAAAAATAAAATTGCAGTTGTTGATGGTACAGGGCTTAAGCAAATTAAATGAATTTATTACAAACTTGCATAACAATTCATTCAATGAAAGGGCATGTACATTCTATCTGTGTGAATGGGGCCAAAAAATGTTATTAAGACTATTTCCTGTGCTGGATGAATGTTTTTTATTGATTTAAAATGAAAACATACAGAATTTGGCCACTAGATGGCACCAAGTATCCTAAGAACTTAGCGCCATCTAGTGGCCAATGCAGTATTTTACCATTTGAAATCATTGGAATACATTCCTCCGACACAGTAAATGACCTAATAGCAATCCTTTTTTTTTTCTTTTTCACCCATTTGCACCGATTGAATGTACATGCAGTCTCCAGGATGAATAGCGCTGCAATTTTTAAAAATAAACACACCCCTTAGAGTTTACATTATCTTTAAAGTTGGTGAAAGTGACACTAAATAAACAGGTGACATTTAGTAATGAGATGATGTGCTGTTGGATTGAAAACATAGCACCCATCCTGTTAATCTTGTGTCACTGCCGTAGCCTCTGTGACTTGCCGGACCGGTTGCAGTTACAGTCCTAGACCTGGCTGGTGTTTACATTGTGTGTTTGTGGCAACTGAGCTACGTGCCACTATGAAAGACAGTCCGATAATTGAGAGATACCAGAATGTACAGGCTGTTTGGTTCTAACAAAAAGTGCAGAGATTGCCATCGGTCAACAGGCAACAGAGTTTGTTGACTCTTTGTGTAGGCCTCCGCTTGAAAGCAAAACTCCAGGCAAATATCACACCCTTTAGTACAGATAGGCTTTCATTGAAAATAAGAAAAAGCTGAATACAGCTAGTATAACTGCCTGAAAGTATATTTATATTCTCTGCTTACAATCCCCTACACACCAGTAATCAAACTGAGAGTGAGAGAGGTTCTGCACCAGTGGTTCTCAATCACCGGGACATGGCTTGCTGCTGGGCTGTGGCCTCCCTTTTCCCACCTCTTCGGCTAGCTTTAGATCCCCTAACCTACCACATTACACCCCAGCTCTCATAGTGCTTCCAACCTCCCATAATTTCTCACAGTGCCCCTCAACTCCCCACAGTGCCTCCAGGCCCCCAGAGAGCCCTCAACCCCCACAGTGCCCCCCCAGCCTACTGGAGAGCCTCCAGCCCCCTAATGCTTCCAACATCCCACAGTGGCTCCTAGCTCAAGCAGTGCCCTTCAGTTTCCTACAGTGCCTCTCAACCCCCTACAATTCCCCTAGGTCCACTGACAGCTATCAGCCGCCACAGTGTTCCCCATCCTCCCATAGTGCCATAATGCCTCCACTGAGCCTCCCAAGCTTCATCGGTGTCCCACAGTGCCTACTAGCCAAGCAGCGCCCTCCAGTCTTGTACAGTGCTTCTCAACCTCGCCCCACAGTGCCATTAGGCTCACTGACAGCCCTCAGCTGCCATACTGTTTCCCAACCCCCCATAGTGCCATAATGCCTCCACAGAGCCTCCCAACCTCCAGCAGTGTCCCACAGTGCCTACTAGCCCAAGCAGTGCCCTCCGGTCTCCTACAGTGCCCTCCAGTCTCCTACAGTGCCTCTCTACCCCCCACACTGCCCTTAGGCCTACTGACAGCCCTCATCCACTGCAGTGTTTCCCAACCTCCCATATTGCTATTTTGTCTCCACAGTGCCTTCCAACATCCAGCCGTGCCTACTAGTCCAAGCAGTGCCCTCCAGTCTCGTACAGTGCCTCTCAACCCCCAAAAGTGCCCCTAGGCCCTCTGACAACCCTCACCTGCCACAGTGTTCCTCATCCTCCTATAGTGTCATAATGCCTCCACAGTGCTTCCCAACCCCCCAGCAGTGTCCTACAATGCTCAAGCAATGCCCTTCAGTCTCCTACAGTGTCCCTACAAAGCCTCCAGCCTCCTGGAGAGACCCCTGCCCTTCCACAAATCTCATCCCTGATGGAGGAGGGGGGCACACTTGCCTCTAGGGGTGGGGGCACAGGGTCTGTAACTAATAAACTATTAGTACATCATTAAACATATTTTTTGTAATGCAAGCAGTGAAAGTACCTGAATTTTCCTTGGTACTTGCATTTTGCAGTCTCTATACAGCAAAGCTCAGAGGACAGAAGGGGAAGCAGCACAAGAAGTCAGCCAATTGTGCTGCAGGGTATGGAGAATACTGACAGGAGGAGAGAGCCGAGTGACTGAGAGATGAGCTCATCTGTCTGCTGCTTCTCCTTTTACTGCTTAGTCACAGGCTTAAGATTGACAATCAATGTTAACATCATTAACATCAAGATGATCTTTTTTCTATGTATACCTAAGTGATCTATACATCCCCTTTAAAAGCACGTATTTCAATGAAAAGTATATTTTCTGTACTGTTTTTTGCTATTCAGATGTGACAAGTTTACTATAATCTCCTTTCCTTCTCTTCCAGGAGTTCTTACCTACCTGAAGGAAACCTTCACATACACCCCAAGCTATGACATGAGTCCAGCCATGTTGGGTGCCCTCATTAAAATGCTGCTGGCAGAAGCTCACGAGTGTCACTTCGAGCAGACGATCCTGTCCGGGGTCCAGAACGAATTCTGCACTTTGGCTAAGGTGGCGCAAGAGGCAGCAAAGGTATTTTTCTGAATATGAAAAATATAGGGGTGTATGTCTAAAAAAAAAATTACATAGCTGTTTGTTCATCAAAAAATGCATGTATCGTATATTCGTTCTATGTGAACGGGGCAATATCGAATGTTCTGAGGCTATAGTCTGAATTTAGTGTGAATGCAGAAAATACTTATGGCCACTAGATGGCGCTGATGAGCATACCTATTTCCTATGATAGTCAGCACCATCTAGTGGCCATAATGCAGTATTTTGCAGAGAGCATAGTCTGAGATCTGTTCAATTTAGCCCCAGTTGCACAGAATCAATTCAGTTATGTTTGGCTCTTGGCAACCCTGTGGGCCAGCTCTCTTCTCATTTTCTGATCTTGTACAGCTTTTTTTTTTTTTAGGTTTAGGTGTTTCATGTCCTGGCTGGTATTTGCGTTTATGGCATCCAACCATCAGGTCATTTAGCAATTTGCTCCCAATAAGCTTGAATAGCTGGGCAGGTTCGCAAAAAATAAAAAAAGGTTCCCAGTTTCACCTAGGCATCAGGGACACATGGGGCTGTGATAGTGGTATCTAAAGATTTGTAGCCGAGTTAGATAAGCATTGTGTATAATATACAGTTGCATCAAGCTGTAAGAAAGTATAGGTGAGACTAGATTAGTGCCTTCCAGTACTTCATCCCATTCTGTTTTCTCTAGGGACCCAACATCTGCTTCCCAACGCGATTTGGCCCTATCAGCTACACAAATGGCAGTAGGGATGTGCAGGGCGTTGTACAACGCTGATATCAATTATTTGGTTTCTAAGCCAGTCATGATGTCTAGCAGGGGCAAAGCTTTTAGGGTGGGGATAGTCTCTGGAAATTGACCCTGAAAGGCATGGCGGAGCTGCAAATATCTAAATAAAATGTAATTAGGAAGCTCAAATTCTCCTTTCACAGATTGGAAGGGCCTCAGGACTATAAGTGTGAGCACCTGATGTAGGTACATAACGCCCTTAGAGGCCCAAAGGTCCAATATCTGGTATACAGGAAAGTTCCTGCAATTGAGGGTTATGCCACAGGGGGATGTGTGTTCTTTTCTCCAATCTTTACTCTAATTTTTGATTCTTCAAGCTTTAGGTGCCTCATGATCATTTTAGAGGCTGAACATAAAAGGGTAAAGAATGAAACCTTGGCACACTCAGTTCTCTATCTTGAATCAATTAGTGTCCCTTTATGGTGTTCACCCAGTGGCTTCTTGGTTTGTGTACTACGACTGTACCAACTTGAGTAGATGTGTTGGCACCACCAGCTCTTGTAGGGTTCTTCATAGCTTGTTGTGATTGACACAGTCCTAATGAATGAAGCATATGTGGACGTTCTTTTGAAATCCTGAACGCATTCAATCTTCTCACCATCAATTGCTGTTTTGATGTCTCCATTCCATGCAGTGGTCATGAGCTTGGTCTATTTTAATGTTCAAGAAGAGGCCAAACTTCTTGCTTTCTTTGATCCTTTTGATCAGTTGTTTCAGGCCGTCTTTGGTTTCTGAGAAGAGGGTTGGGTCG
Organism: Lithobates clamitans; assembly: GCA_037952925.1. Classification (NCBI taxonomy): domain Eukaryota; kingdom Metazoa; phylum Chordata; class Amphibia; order Anura; family Ranidae; genus Lithobates; species Lithobates clamitans. The sequence continues at coordinate 625,604 of JBBGZY010001823.1, forward strand.
AGATATCAGCGTATCAAAGATTATGGATGTTCCTTTCTCCAAGCCTTACTCCAGATTCTTATTCTACAAGGTTCCCCATGATCATTTCTGCATATAAGTTGGACAAGAAAGGGGAAAGAATGCAACCATACTGCACCCCCTCTCTATCTTGACCCAATTAGTGTCTAATCAATTAACCAAATGTCCAATAATAAATCAGTGATGTTTCACACAGTGGCTTCTTGGTTTTTGTACAGTGACTGTACTGACGTGACTAGATGTGTTGGCACCACCATCTCTTGGAAGGTTCTCCATAGTTTACTGTGATTGACGCAGTCAAAAACTTTCTAGTAGTCAATGAAGAATATGTGGCCTTTCTTTTATATTTACCTGAATCCCGCAGCCTGCCGAAACCTTCACATCTCATGGCCAAAGTCTTTGTTCCACCCATAAGGTCAATCTCCACAGACTTATCCTCAAACATCTCTTGGGAAATCTAGTTTTTATGGATCTGTAGGAAAATAAATGACGTGACGTTCTGACATTTCACAGTGACCAACACCTCAGTGTTGTAGGTATACACGTAGAAGGAATCATATCTCTAGTTATCAGTTAATAATTTCCTGAATGGTTATTGCTTGCTGGAACTTTGCGTAATGGGAAGTTAAAGTAAAACATTAGTCAAAAAATGAAGTCCTGCTAGATCACTTCAGGCTCCTTTTGTAGGTATAGCTATGTAAAACATTAAAAATAAGTGTCTATACCCTTGTCCTGGCCCTGCTTATACGTGTCGATTGGCAACATTTATCTATCAAGTCCACTCTTTCCATAATGTCATCTGATAAAACTCTTTATGAACTCTCAGAAGCAATTTTATGTTTATTGTCCCTTTAAGCAAATAAAATCGTGATCTGATTGATGCTCATGTATTTCTGCTTGTTTTGCCTGCAGGTCAGTGAGATTCACTTGCAAGTCTACAACGCCATGAACCAGGCTCCCATCAAGGAGAACATGCCCTACTCCTGGTCCGTCATGGTGCAAGTAAAAGCCGAACATTATAAAGCACTGGCTCACTATTTTGTGGCGATTGTGCTCATCGAACATCAGTGTAAGTATTAACAGCACTAAAATTGTTTATAAAGGACAGTGCCACACCCCCGTAATAGTGTCAAAAATAAAGAATGTATAGTAAAAACAAACTTATGAAGCACACCATCCTACATTAAAAAACACGATTTCTTTATTCAAAGTCAACTCTTGTAAAAATGTTTTCCATTTTGTTGCCCAACATGGCAAAAAACACCAAAAAACAACATAGACATTATAACATTGATATGACATAGCAAGACATTGTATCATGGAATACTGATTTCTTGTAGCCCAACGCGTTTCTTGGACTTAATCCACTTCTTCAGGAGCCATCAGTACACATACACAAGACAATCTAAACAAATATAATATATAATTATAATTAATAACAAGTTCAACATCCCGGTATAACTAGACTAGGGTGACCTTCTAAAGTGCTTTTTTTTTTTTTTTTTTTACAAGTGTTGACTTTAAATAAAGGAATTGTATTTTAATGTAAGATGTTGTGCCTCATAAGTTAGATTTTATGATAAATTCTTTAGTATGTAAGTATCAACAGGATGACGGGTACAAATATGTATCTACAAGCATCAGGGTCCTGCTTTCCCTGCCTAATTGCATGTATCCTTATGACTGTAAGCACCTCAGGGGCGGAGTCTGATGTGAATAGCATTATACAGTACTGCAGAATATATTGATGCTATTTGAGTAAAATGCATAACATTTAGGGGTGTTTTTATAAAAAAAACTTGCATAGCTATTTGTCTAGTCAAACTGCATTTACATTTATTGTGTGTAAATGAGGACTAAATTAAAGGGTTTTGGTAAGGCAGGAGGTTTTTTTATCTTAATGCATTCAATGCATTAAGATAAAAAGCCTTCTATGTGCAGCTGCCCCCCCTCAGCTCCCCTAATACTTACCTGAGCCCCATCTCTATCCAGTGATGTCCACGAGTCCCTCGGCTGTCCGGGCCTCTCCCTCCTGATTGGCTAAAACACAGCAGCAGAGCCATTGGCTCCTGCTGCTGTCAATTAAAGTCAGTTAGCTAGTCAGGAGAGAGGGGGGGCGGGGCCGAACCTCAGTTCTGTGTCTGAATGGACACACGGAGCTGCAGCTCGGCTCGGGTGCCCCCATAGCAAGCTGCTTGCTGTAGGGGGAATTGACAGGAGGGAAGGGCCAGTAGCAGCGAAGAGAGACCTGAGAAGAGGAGGATCTGGGCTGTTCTCTGCAACTCCACTTCACAGAGGAGGTAAGTATAACATGTTTGGTATTTTTATTTAAAAAAACAAAAAAAACAAGACTTTACAATTACTTTAAGCCCGGGTTCACACCATAACGGGCTGCAGATCGCACAGGAGCGCTGTGCGTCCCTGTTCCCTGTTTCAGGGACGAATCAGGGCCGATTCTATGCCTGAATTCGGCCCTGAAACGGAGCCAAAGACGCACAGCGTTTTTGTGACGTGCGCTCCGCAGCCGCCCCGGAGATATGTGAACCGGCTCCATAGGGAGCCGGTCACATTCTCCTGCTATGCGAATTAGATGTGCGGAAACGCACATCTAGTTCGCATAGGTGTGAACCCGGGCTTAATGTTAATTGCCTATTTTCTCTCCAGGTTGAATGTTATTCATTCACACAGAATAGAGTGATTCAGGAAAATACAGCATTATGGCCACTAGATGGAGATGATGATCATTGCAAATAAATAATTACTATGAAAATTAGCACTATCTAGTTCCCAATTCCCTCTATTCTGTATAAATAAATAGCATTCAACCTGGAGAGAAAATAGTCTAATAGCTTTTGATTTTACCCCCATTCTCACATAATGAATGTACATGCAGTTTGAGAGGTTGAATGGGTCTAAAACTATTTTGTACATACTACCCTTGTTATACTAGTCAGTGGGTTATTTACATGTTGTCACATAAAATACTGTATGATAATTGTCTTGCAGTATGTATCTGTATGACTGTAAGCTCCTCAAGGGCGGAGTCTGATGTCAATAGCTCTCTACAGCACTGCAGAATATATTGGCACTACCTAATTAAAATTTCTAACTATTATTGTACTAGTCATTCGATTTTTCAGATGCTGTCACATAACCATATAATTCTTTGCTACAGTGGGCCCACACGATGATGAAGACAAACAGGAGAAGGCCTTGTCCCAGCTCTATGACCACATACCAGAAGGACTAACTGCCATGAATATACTTAAAGACAAACAACAGAGGACACAGCTAGGTAAGCCAAAAACTCATGACCTGTTATGGGTTCCAGCTGAGTGCAGGGAAATATAAAGACACGACTCCCTTGCTCACGGGGCCCTCTAGCTGCAGGGCATTTTAATGCACCCTGGAGAACCAGATGCAAGATCCAGTCCTGCTGCCTGCAGCCTGTCAAAGTCTGTAGCAGGCTTCGGCCGGATGGGGCTAAACGCTGTACAGAGTGTTACCCGCCATTAGCACCCTATGCATTACGGGACAATTGCCCAGAATGCAGAAGACCTTATCAGTCTTCTTCTGCTCCTTCGTTTTCAATGACCTAAAAGGTAGACTAAGCCTTTAAAAAATATTACTGAAGCTAAAACCCCAAACAAAATGTCTAGCAAATAATTTCTTATAAAGAACTCAATGGGGGTAACTCCACAGCCTATAGGCTCCTTTATACATACTGTACTTGTAGATTCACAGTGACCAATTGCACCTTTTTGGTGGTCAATGTATATACTGTATATGGTATGTGTGTATATATATATTATACTATATATATTAATATTGGCACCTTGTGTTACTTTGTATATTTTATGTATAGTATGTAATCTAGAGGCGTTTATATTGTACACCACTGAACTACTCCAATTATGTTCAAAATAAGAAATTATTTTGCTTATGTGCTAACAAGGGGCATGCTGTTCTGCATATCTGTCAAAAAAAAAGTGTTTAAAAAAAAACAAAAAACAAGGGGCATGCTGATAGGAGGGGAGAGCTGACAGGGAGATGAGCTCATCAGTCTGCTGCTTCTCGATTCACTATCCAATCACAGGCTGGGTAAGGGACAAGACCTGTAAGTGTTACTGAACTGTAGCAGAGTAAAAATCAGGTCTCCAGCCTTTGCTGACTGTGTGGAAGAGCTGTGTAAATCTCAGGACTGGGTGGACAACATTACAAAATTGTTTTGGCTGGTAAAAAAAAAAAAAAAAAGCTTACTTCTATGTATTTTATCAATGTATTCAGCTGTTTGCCTGTCGCTTTAAAAAGCACACAGTGTGATGTCTAGTCATTGCCCAGATGATGGTGTTCTGTCATCGATCCATACAGCCATCACACAGTGTTGATGTTGCCTCGGCCGCACCCAGTCCACAGGACATAACTGACATTCCTGTCCGCTCTGTCACAATGAAAGCGGCTCAGCTAAAATGACATCGCAGAGCGCCAGCCATCATGCAAAGTCCATGAGAAAATAAAAACCTATTGTTTACCGACACGTCCCCCCCCCCCCCCCCCCTGGTCTGTGTACATCCGACTCGTTCCGACGTTTCATTGTTGTCACTGTTTTTCCTGCCCCGTCTAGGAAAGGCGCATCTGTCCAAAGCGCTCTCGTGCCACGAAGAAGCCCTCCGACTCTCCAGCCTGTGCAGCCAGCTGAAGCAGATCGACGTCCTGCAGGACATACTGGCCGCTTTCCACAAGAGGGCGCTGCTGAAATTCACGCAGCACCAGAAGGAGGATGACTTTATGAGTTTACTGGTGGCCCAAGAAATTACTGGTAAGTACGGGCGATCGCCGCTCATATAAAGTTATAAGCTTATTATTGGGAGGCACAGTGGTGTAGTGGGTAGCACTCTTGCCTAGCAGGAAAAAGGGTCGCTGGTTCGAATCCCAACTTAGTATATGAATGTGAGTTAGGGACCTTAGATTGTAAGCTCCTTGAGGGTAGGGACTGATGTGAATGTACAATATATATGTAAAGTGCTGCGTAAATTGACGGTGCTATATAAGTACCTTAAATAAATAAGCACAAGTGCAACAAAGTAACCTTTAAAGAAAATGCATGACATGGGTTATTCAGTAAGGTGTAAGCATTATTTTCTTTGTATTAACCCTAACCAATCAGAATTGAGGCTCCTGCACACGGTCATCCACATGGTCGTATCTGAGCATATAGGGTAAATTGACAATTTTGCAGAACCTGTGGACTCCCTGGCTGGGATATTCAGAATTTGCACTATATGGCCACATAGGATCATGCACAAAAAAGCCTCAATTCTAATTGGTAGGCGGGGGTCATCACAAAGCCATTGGCTTCTATTGGCGACTGTACGCAGCACCTGTTGGCTCCCTGGTGGAAAATTATAAAGAAAATACAGCACATTCCATGAGGTGGAAGCTTTGTACCTTTTAGGATGACCCCCACCAATCAGAATTAAAGGGGTTGTAATGCCTTCTATGCATTATGATAAAAGAAAACCTTCTGTGTGCAGCAGCCCCCCTCAGCACCCCCTAATACTTACCCGAGCCCCATCTCTGTCCAGCGATGTCCACAAGTGTCTCGGCCATCCAGAACTCTCCCTCCTGATTGGCTGAGACACAGCAGTGGCGCCATTGGCTCCCGCTGCTGACAATCAAAGTCAGTTAGCCAATCGAGAGAGAGAGGGGGCCGAACTGAATGTACACAGGGAGCTGAGGCTCGGGTGCCCCCATAGTAAGCTGCTTGCTGTGGGGAAAATCAACAGGAGGGAGGGGCCAGGATCACAGAAGAGGGACCCGAGCAGAGGAGGATCAGAGCTGCTCTGTGCAAATCCACTGCAACAGAGCAGGTAAGTATAACATATGTCGTAATTTACGCTTCATGACCAGAGCAAGAGCCCTTAACCTTACAATGGTGTGGCTGCTGCAGGCTGATTAGTTAATTGATTGGTCACACTTATGCATTTTTGTTCCCAGATGTATTTTCCACTGAAATCAATAGAAACGCAAGTCAACACTCATTCAGCTGCATTATAGCACACTTTCAATGCGATTTGCAATGCACTTGGTATTGCATGTCAACATGCATCATAATTTTGCAGTGACTTGCATTGACGTGCATCTCGAATCGTTTACGCGCAGCATGACGCTCGCTGATGTATGCCTTGAGGTGTGTTTCTCTATTGACTTGGAAAATGTATCAAACAAAAACGCAAAAGGTATTAATAAAAACCTCAGTCTTTCACCATCAGTGTGAAATGCGTTATTGAATATACCTGTATATAGTCCGTCTAGCAGGATGTCGTGAATTAGCATTTAAGGCGCGCTAAATTGACCTAGAATAATGCTGATGTAATTTTCTGCTCCGCCCACAGGTAAGACGGAATTCAAGGCTGAAATCATCCAACCTCCGCTCTCCAGAGTAAAGGTCATTGACCTCTTTCAGCGATTGGTATGTAGAGCAACAATAACAGTATTTTATTGAAAAAATAATAATAATAATAATAAAAAAAAAATATAATAATAATTATATATATGTATGTGTGTGTGTGTATATATATATATATATATATATATATATATATATATATATATATATATATATATATATATATATATATATATATATATATATATATTCCTGTTATTAAATTACAATAAGAAAATAATAACTACTGTATAGGAAAATTATTTATACTGTATATATATATATATATATATATATATATATATATATATAGACATATCTATATACATAAATACTGTATATTCAGTAAATATGTGTGTATGTAAATTATATATATAAATACATTAGTACAATTAGAAAATAATTTAATGACAGGAAAATTATATGTATGTGTGTGTGTGTATATATATATATATATATATATATATATATATATATATATATATACACACACACACATATATACTGAATATACAGTATATATGTATATAGATATTTCTATATATTTACATACAGTATAGATAATTTTCCTATACAGTAGTTGTTATTATTTTCTTATTGTATTATTATTAATATTTTATTAGTAGTAGTAATTAAATTACTAGAAAATGTCTGTTGTTTATGATACACAAAGCTTTATTAAACCAACCAGTTTGGCTTTATATTTATGGGGGTATGTTTTAGATTTTTTTTTTTACCAAGGGCCAAATCAATAATGTTTTTTTTGTTTTTTTGTTTTTTTAGGGTCCTTTGTCTGTATTTTCTGCAAAGCAAAGATGGACGGCCCCGAGGAAAGTCTGCTTGACTCTTGAAGATGGTGATTTGGGCTTTGTTTTAAAGGGTGACTGTCCAGTTCAGATAACGTCGCTGGATCCCCTCTGCCCAGCCGCAGTAAGTGTATTCATTTTCCCTCCCCTTAAAGCCCCTTCCTGGGATGGGAGAAAAATTAAATGTATGCCCCCCTTCCCCATTCTTATCAGCAGGCTATAATGTTTATTTTGTCTAGGAGGATTGTCTATGGAGATTAAACCTAACTACTCCCACAATCCCACAGGTATTCCCTACTGGTTCTGGTAGTGTGGACCAGTCTGCTCCACTGGTTGTATAGCTTCCCCTCCTGCTGACTTTATTACATACAGAATCAGTGCCCACTGTTTGTACTGCATGGTGCACGATGGCAAAGAGGGCCAGTGGCGATTATATATTTTTTTTTGGGGGGGGGGGGGGCATCAATCCGTCAAAATCCCCCCCCCTCCTCTCGCCAGTCGGTCGGGTCTCCTTCACCCCTCTGGTCAGTTGGTCAGTCAGGTCAACACCCCCCCCCCCCCAGTCGGTCAGTCAGCAGCCGAGCACTAACCCCATCTGCCTCCGGGTGGCGGGTTCACACTGCGTCCCCCTTCCTCCGATTCACGGCGGCGCGGCTTCCCCTGCATGACGTCTCCCCCTTCTCCTCCCTCCTCCTCCTAGGCCAATAGGATCGCTTCTCCTTTCGGCCAATCAGGAAACGGGTCTCAAGACCTACTTCCTGATTGGCTGGGAGGAGAATCAATGTGACAATAGTGAATATTTATGCCCTGTTGTCACACAACTGGGTGGGCTCTGCGCCTCAAGAACACCCTTTTTTAAAGCCAATTAGAGCCTCTGCCTCTAATGATCTGCTTCAAAAAAAAAAAAGCCCCATTGGAATCCATGCGCTCGTCATCCTGCATGTAGATTAAGGGGCCGGACGCATGGATAGGGGGGCGGCTCCCCTAATGGAGTAGCCGTCACTGTAGAGGGCCCGCCCACATCTTCACGCACGCCTTATCTTCACTACCATTCCCCCCCCTTCTCCACATTTGCCGACAACTCCCGGTGTAAGTGAGGCGAAAGCTGGAATTCAACTTTAATTTACCCTAATCAGCCCTTAATTACTTCTTCCCCTTCTCCCCTTAGCTTTTATTTTCCTGCTTGAGATAATAATTTATAGTTCTCGTTAATATTTACTGTTAGTTGTTAATGATAACTTTTTGTTTTTATTCATTCATTTTTTTAGTGCCCATTTAAAAAAGCTCAAAATTGAAAAAAAAGCATTTATTTCATTTGCAATATTTTCGTATTAAAATCTAAATTTTAGTGTAATTTCAAGCAGAATAATATATATAGATATATCTATATATAGATCTATCTATCTATCTATCTATCTATCTATCTATCTATCTATAGAGAGAGAGAGAGATCTATCTATACACACAATTATTTTTTTTCTTTTTTGCTCTTTAAGTGATATTAAAGTCTTGTGTTTTTGTTTTTTTTTTTAAATAACAAAGATGTTATACTTACCTGCTCTATGCAGGTGGTTTTGCACAGAGCAGCCCAGATCCTCCTCTTCTCGGGTCCCTCACTGGCACTTTAGGCCCCTCCCTCCTGCTGAGTGCTCCCACAGCAAGCAGCTTGTCCCCATTCAGACACAGAACCGCGGCTCAGCTCCACCCCCTCTCTCTTCTCATTGGCCAGCGACACCCGCTGCTGTCTTAGCCAATTAGGAGGGAGAGTCCCGGACAGCCGAAACTCTTCTGCAACATCGCTGGATCAAGATGGGGGCTCAGGTGAGTATTAGGGGGGAGAAAAAAAAACTTCTGCCTTTAGAACCACTTTAAGTAATGACAGCCTTATTGTCAAACAAGCAGGCCCATAGCAGAAACGTAAAAATGTCTCTGCTTCATAAGGGGTGAGAGCTGAAGTGGTTAAGAAGCGGATGGATATTCTATTATTATGCTTTATGTTATGTTGGAAGGACTGACCTTTGACTTTTCTCGGTAGCACAGGAGATATGAAAGTCGTCTATAAATCGGGACTCATTGAATTTGTATTGCAGGGTGTGGGTGTGAAGGAAGGCGATTACATTGTAGCAGTGGAAGACCGGGACTGCAAGTGGTGCTCCATAAACGAGGTTATGGACATGCTAAGAGGAATCGGGGAAGAAGGGAGGGAGATCAAAGTGACCAGCATTCAGGACCAGACGTCCAGCATGGTACGAATCAGCCACTACAGCCACCTGATCTGCTACAAAGACATCAGGAAGGGCGATCTTGTTGGTTTCCTCTTTGAATTCAGATCTGGGTTACATAAAAAGGATCTGTGATTTTTTTTTTTTTTTTTACTATAAGGCAGTAAATCGAAAGGAGTCCATCAGTGCCAGCCCATATATTTTTCGTTTATTTAAAAAGTGATATTCCTTCCACTTACTTTAGAGGGGGCCATTCCATGGATTGTGATACTCAACTCTGAAAAAAAAAAAAAAAAAAAAACCTGTAAGACAAAGGCATAATGGGCTAGTATGCATCGCGTACTAGCTCATTATGAAATACCTTAGAACGAAGCTGTTTCCAGCGGCGCCCACACATCGCTGAGACAGCTGATATTTTCCCCAGAGTTTCTTTCCCGGGTTCGCGGGGCTCCAGGGCTGTGATTGGCCTGAGCCGCGATGACGTCACTCCCACGCATGCGCGCGTTCACGGCACGTGGGCTTGGAAGAAACGACACACGTGGCTGTTCCTTCAGAGGACATGTACCAGTGATGTCACCGGCTGCATGTAATGTAAATATCTCCTAAACTGTACAGGTTTAGGAGATATTTTCGCTACCTATAGGTAAGCCTTATTATAGGCTCACCTATAGATAAATGTCTGCAGAGGAAGAATAATTGTTCTTTAACTACCATAGACGAGCTGAGAGTTGTTTCAAGCCCAAATCCAGTTAGTACCAAAAAAATTAAGGAATGTATTGTTGACTGATTTTAAACAAATAAAAGAGCAGCTCAGGCTGCTGTACCCTCCCTATCTCTGGTGCTGTCCCCCACAGTGTGACACTAGTCTTTTTGGGTTGGGTGATGTTGCAGAGCCATTCAGTCCACTTCTGATGCGCCCCCCCACTATGGACTTTTAGGAAAATTCTGCAGAGATCACTGCCATGTCATTTTGTGCAGCTGCTCTATGCAACATTCAATTATATATACTGTATGTGTGAACTCCCCCCTTTCAGAGTCACCCCTTGTCTCCGCCCCCTACCCTCCTCTGAGCACCATTTCTCGGTTCCACCCCCTACTCACCTCCCAGTATCGCCCCTTTTAGAGAATACAGAACCAAGCAACATTTTGTGGGGCGATACTGGGAGGTGAGTAGGGGGTGGAACCGAGGATTGGTGCGCAGAGGTGGGTAGGGGGTGGAACCAAGGAATGGTGCTCAGAGGTGGGTAGGGGGTGGAACCAAGGATTGGTGCTCAGAGGTGGGTAGGGGGTGGAACCAAGGAATGGTGCTCAGAGGTGGGTAGGGGTGGAACCGAGGAATGGTGCTCAGAGGTGGGTAGGGGGTGGAACCAAGGATTGGTGCGCAGAGGTGGGTAGGGGGTGGAACCAAGGAACGGTGCTCAGAGGTGGGTAGGGGGGGGCCAAGGAATTGTGGTCAGAGGTGGGTAGGGGGCGAAGACAGTAACTAGTATGGAATTTGTTATTGATAACAAGAAAAGCAGTAAAATAGATCCCCTGCAGCCAGCAACAATAGATCCCCCCCCCCCTGCAACAATGGATCACCCACAACGTAATACCCCCCCCAGCAACAATATACCTCCCCGCAGACAACATTAATAGACTTTCCAGTAACCAGCAACGATATACCCCCCCCCCCGCAAAAATAGATCCCCGGCAGCAACAACAGATTTCCCCGCAGACAGCATCAATAGACCCTCCAGCAGCCAGCAACAATAGACCCCTCCCTTAACAGTAGATCCCTCCCAGCAACAACTGACCCCCAAGCAATATAAGACCCCCCCAGCAACAATAGCCCCACCCCCCAGCAACAATGGACCACCCACAACATAATACCCCCCAGCAACAATAGACCTCCCCGCAGACAACATTAATAGACTTTCCAGCAGCCAGCTACAATAGACCCCTCCCTCAACAGTAGATCCCCCCCCCCCCCCCGCAACAACTGACCCCCTAGCAATATAAGAACCCCCAGCACCAACAGATCCCACTTGCAGCAACAACTGACCTCCCCAGCAATGACAGACAACCCCCCCCACTCCTCCGGACACAGCTGTTCACAGATCAGGGTAAAAAGCCAATCAGCGGCTCTTCACCCCGTGATCAGCTGTGTCCAGTCACAGCTGATCACAATGGGCATTCCTTTCCTCATGCTGACAGAGTGAGGAGAGGAGAGCCGATAACCAGCTTGTGTGGCAGAGACTGATAATCAGTGCAGTCCTAACAGTGCTCACCCGTGCTGCCAATCAGTGCCCTTCAGTGTCACCTATCAGTGCCCATCAGTGCACATCAGTGAAGGAGAAAAATTACCTGTTTGCAAATTTTATAACAAACTATGAAAAACGTTTAGTTTTTTGTTTTCTTTTCAAAATTTTGGGGGTTTTTTTCATTTATTTAGCAAAAAAAAAAAAAAACCCAGGGGTGAATAAGTACCACCAAAAGAAAGCTCTATTTGCGTGAAAAAAAAATGATAAAAATATCATATATGTACAGTGTTGCATGACCGCGCAATTGTCATTTAAAGTGCCACAGCGCTGAAAGCTGAAAATCGGCCTGGGCAAGGAAAGGGGGGGGGGGGGGGGAAGTGTCCTGTAGGCAAGTGGTTAAGGCCTTACAGATAACATATGCACTGATCTCTAAACGGACTGCGTTCCCTCCCCCTTTATTTCCCGCAGCATAACAAAAGCGCCACCTACTCCGCCGGGATGCAGAAGACGTACTCGCTGGTGTGCCTCGACATGCACGACGACAAAATCGCCAAGACGCAAAAGGCGACGAAGAAGCTCTCCTTCCTCAGCTGGGGCTTCAGGAACCAACAGAAAGCGTCCAGCATCACCTGCCTCCAGACCGCCAGCGCGGGAAAACCCGATTCCAGCAAACTGTTCTTTTCGCCGTACAACACCTTGGCGTCTGACAGCGCCATGTACTGACGTGGTGCCGGTGGATGGACAAGGGACTTCTTTCATTGGAACGCCGATTACTGTGACAATCCCAGGGAAGCCGATGCAGCTGTGACAATTCTCGCTTCTTCTACGTAGGGATAAGCTGCTTCCTGTCTGGGAATTTGGGAACGCGCCTCCGGACTTCACAAAGTGAAAAAAAAGAAGAAGAAGGCACCGCCTTAAAAATAGTGAATTAAAGGGGAAGTGTCTGTGTTTTTTTTTTTTTTTGCTCAGCTCCATCCCTTGGAACTCTCTTGCCTTTTCCAGCTGCTGCGTATGTGCAGTGAAAAGGCAGCTACACCTGGGCGCAGATGGACTGGAAGAATAATAGATGTTTATTAGGAGGATCGTACCTATTAGGAGATACTTTATATGGTTATTATTGTGTAACTTAGAGTGTTATTTTAAATCTGGAAATGAAAAAAAAAAATTTTTTTTTTTTTTTTTTAAATTTGCAAAGTTTAACTTAAAGGGCTGCTTCACATAAGGGCTGGATTAAAAAGAGTGCCTGCCCAGCGACGCATTAAATGTGTATTCTGAGAGGTAACATGTAAATAGAAATATAATGCTCCTTTTGGAGAAGATTAAGGAAGTGAAAAAATTTTGGTCAAGGAAAGTTAAAGGGGTGTATGAAATTGCATGTGAGAATGGGGGGGGGGGGGAATCTAATGTTTTTAGGCTAGTTTCTCCCCAGTCATTCGTTCATACAGAATAGAGGGAATCAGAGAAATACTGCATTATGGCCACTAGATGGAGCTGGAGAAAATATGTCCCCCATAACTAAGCTCCTTTGGGGCGGAGTGAAACACGTTAGGGGCGTGGCCTGGTTGGAGTCCAGGCTGAGGTTGCCACTCTATCCATCTCTGTAGGACAAAATAGATGTGCGACTTCCATGGGTTTCTCCTCTTTCCTGGAGAAAATATGTACGAAGACTGTCAGCTCCATCTAGTGGACATAGTGCAGTATCTCTCCAAAACACTCTATTTTTTGGTAAATGAATACTATTCTACCTTGAGAGGAAATCTAATAATATTCATTTTTGCATGCGAGAATGGGGGCAAAATCAAATGTTTTTAGGCTATTTTTTTCCCCCAGATTCAATGTTATTCTTTCGTACAGAATAGATGGAATCAGAAAAATACTGCACTATGGCCACTAGATGGAGCTGGAGAAAATATGTACTAGGACCGTCCCCATGACTAAGCTCCTTGGGGCGGAGTAAAACGCGTTGGGGACGTGGCCTGGTTGGAGTCCAGGCTGAGGTTGCTACTTTATCCATCTCTGTAGGACAACATAGATGTGCGACTTCCATGGGTTTCTCCTCTTTCCTGGAGAAAATATATACGAAGACTGTCAGCTCCATCTAGCGGCCATAGTGCAGTATATTCCCAAAACACTCTATTTTTTTTGGTAAATGAATACTATTCCACCTTGAGAGGAAATCATCTAATAACATTCATTTTTGCACGCGGGAATGGGGGCAAAATCGAATGTTTTTAGGCTATTTTTTCCCCCAAATTGAATGTTGTTTCTTCATACAGAATAGATGGAATCAGAAAAATACTGCACTATGGCCACTAGATGGAGCTGGAGAAAATATGTACTAGGACCGTCAGCTCCATCTAGTGGCCACAGTGCAGTATTTTCCCAAAACATTTTTATTTTTTTGGAAAATGAATACCATTCGACCCGGAGAGGAAATCATCTAATAACATTCACTTTTGCCCCTTTCACACAAGTCAGCTAATCAAGATTAGAGGGGAAATCTTCCACGTTTATTTTGGTGATCAGTGTCTAAGATGGGATTTTTTTTCCCCCTAATGGGACACAAAATGGCAATAAGAACCTCAGGGGTTTTAACTAATCCATACTTTATTAGAGTGTTACTAAACCCAGGACTCTGCATTCACTATATCTAGTCTCCCACAGTAAACAGAACATGGAAATGCAATAATTTTCGTAAATATAAACCGCTAAATACCTTTTTCTCATAAGCAGTATATAGCAGTCTTGTGACTTCTATCAGTGTCTGGTTAATACTTGTAAGGAGTTTTCATTCTCCTCTGACTGTCCTATGAGGCTGCAGGACCCCCGACCCTCGGTCTGGACAGTGCTGATTGGCCCTGTGCTGATCACATGCACCCTCCCAAGAAAAAAAATAATGTAGCAATACACACCAAACTGAGCATGTGCAGAGTGACTCCAAAGGCTCTGTCTTATCAGGAGATGGATTGGGGACAGTGAAAGAAGGGGAGGATCAGAGAAGACAGGATCAAACAGCTTTTTTATACAATGCAGAGGATTAACCCCTTCCACAGCGAGTATAACAAGCATGCTTTACTGCATATACAGACTGATTTTACTGTTGTGGGTTTAGTAACACTTGGGTTTTGTTTTTTTGTTTTTTAATCATTTAATCTGTGAGCTTGTTTGGGGAAAGTCAGAGCTCTGCTCATGGCAGAACGGCAAAAGAAATAATCAGATTTGATATTATTTACGTTATGCAGATTCAGCAGGCTTTTTAGAGTGCTTCTGGGGCCCGAGTGCAACTTGTTGTCACATGATTGCTGTGAAGCCTCCCACTATAGGGACTGGAGGCGGAGCATGAACTAGGCAACGCTGTCAGGTCTATTTAGATAATGGGGTCTCTAGCATCCAGTGAGACTGAATACAATGGGCACCCCAGTGGCTTAGTGGATATCACATCTGCCATGCAGAACTGGTTCCTTGGTTCAAGTCCTAATCAGGACACTATCTGCATGGAGTTTGCATGTTCTGTCTGCATGGAGTTTGCCCTGTGCTCGCAAAGGATTCCTCTACACCCCAAAGACATTGGCTAGAATTGGCCCTAGTATTGAGCGCACCCAAGCTGGCCCCAAAGGCACCTTGAATCCCTAGGAAGAAAAATGCTATAAAAAAAAAAAAGGACTAATCTTTGAGCAGGAATCTATAAACCAGCCCTTATGTGACCAAGCCCATGTGACGGCAAAGTCTGTAAGGACTCCAACTTTTCAAAACAGTTTTATTACATTTTTTTTTAACTGTGTTGTAATGATTTAAGGGTCATTTTGCATTTTAAAAGGCAATGAATTATAGAAAACGCTCCAAAGCGCTGCATCCTGAAGCATCCAAGATTACTGCAGTGGAACAACACTGCCTCCTGCTGGCTAGAAGCATGAACTGCACATTCTGCAAAATGACATAAGAAACCGATTACTTTCTTATAGGACCTAAATCAGTAGGAACATTTTTTTACTATTTTTTTTTATGATCATTTTTTTTTTTTGGATTTAACATACTCAGGCATTCAGTTTAAGCTTGGACCAAAGACGCCTTGAGAAGGGACACAGGTGTGGACGGATACATCCTCATGTTTCTCTGTATGCTGCTATAGATGATGTTGTTACTGCTACGACTGCAGGTCTGTGGCGGTGAGCCGATATCAAAGCTGTAGGATTTGGACCACTATGTTGTGCAATGCTGAACTTGTTTTCATGATTTTACAAAATGTTGTATATTTATGTGTTGTTTATATGGTGTTATTGTAAAACAGGGTAGCCAACTAAGGCTATCTGCCCCCTCGGACGGATTGTTGCTGTATGGATCTTCTACAACTACAAGGAACTATTACAGACAGAAATATGGACTCCTTTCTTTGCAAAATGCATTACCATATAGACGGGGTGAACCTATTGCATGAGCTTCTATGGGTTTCATTTACTAAAGGCAACTAGACTGTGCACTTTGCAAAGTGCAGTTGCTCCAGAGCTTAGTAAATGAGGAAAGCTTCACTTTGAAAAGAATACCCAAGCAAGTGCAAGGAAAAAACAAAAATGTCACTTTTGCTTGCACATGATTGGATGAAGAAAGTCAGCAGAGCTTCTGCTCATTTATTAATTTCTGGAGCAACTGTACTTGCAAAGTGCACAGTCTATTTACCTTTAGTAAATCAACCCCCATGTGTTATTAGGAAACTTCTTCAGGAAAGGGATAACACAAGGATAATTTTCTATACAATAAAGCTGACTACTCGGTAACATCCATTGCATCAATACTTTATTGGCTACGTGGCAGGATACAGCAGAAACAAGCTAACGCGTTTCAGCCAAAGTCAGTCGAAACACGTTAGGATGTTACTGCTGTAACCTGCCATGTAGCCAATAAAGAATTGATGCAATGGATGTTACCGAGTAGTCAGCTTCATTGTATCAGAGGAATATTGCTACATTTCAAAAGGCATTTGGGCCAGAGCACCGGTTCCCAGCCTCCCAGGTAATTTGCGGTAGAGCAGGTTTTCTTTATTGGACTATGATACAAGGATAGTATTCTGTTATTTTATAGCTCTTATATCATTATCCTCAATAGGTGAACGAGGCCATGTGTAATGCCTGAGCCCTTATCTGAAACCATCTATGCTTAGATGGACTGACTCCTAGGTGTAGAAGACATCATATATTCCTTTCCAGTTCTTTAGGTATATATTAATGTTCTCAAACACTCAGTCCATCCCGGGATTTGACCAAAACACTCAGTCCATCCCGGGATTTGACCAAAACACTCAGTCCATCCCGGGATTTGACCAATCTCAGATAAGTGCTCAGATTTCACAAAGCCCTTGGCTGTGTGTAAATCACTGGACAGCATATTCTTTTGAATTGAGCTTTATTCTGGAGACCCTTTTGAAGTTTGGGAATCACATGAAGGGGGGACACCCGGAGCTTCCTTAGGGGTACTGCTTGCACCTAATGTTTGTACCTGTACAAGCCCAGGGCATGGAGGCGACACTGCTGTTGCAGACGCAGCTTCATGCCCATTTTGTACAGGCAAGGGCATTGCCATCTGCAGTTTGGAACACTGTACCTAAACTTTATTACAAACCATTAAGGGCCCATTCACACTTCTGGCAGTGTTAACACATGCTTTTCTGCACGCAGGCATAGGAGTAAAGCCAGCCTTAAAGGAAATGTCACCACTATGTGAGAAGCCTCTGATGGAAACGGTCATAGTCGGACTCTTGGGCTGCATATTGCTTATAGTGTAATGATGCAGAATGTAGTTTCACTGCAAGGGGCATGTCTAATGCCGCGTACACAAGACCGGACTTTACGGCATCAAAGGTCCGACGGAACAAATCCGTCGGACAATTCGATCGCGTGTGGGCTTCATGGGACCTTTTCTGTGGAAAAGTCTGACGGACCTTAGAAATAGAACAAGTTTCAAATCTTTCCGACGGACTCAACTCCTATCGAACAAACCGTTTGTCTGTATGCTAGTCCGACGGACCAAAAACGATGCAAGGGCAGCTATTGGCTACTGGCTATTGAACTTCCTTATTCTAGTCCGGTCGTACGTCATCACGTTCGAAACGATCGGACTTTGGTGTGATCGTGTGTAGGCAAGTCCGTTTCGTTGGAACGCCGTCGAAAAGTCCTTCGGAGTTCAGTCCGACGAGAAGTCCGCTCGTGTGTGCGCGGCGTAAGGGCCCCTTTTCAATGTCCACGTCACTGTAACACTAAGGAAATGCATGAGCGTTGCCTTACAAAAAAAAGCATACGTTCAATTTTTGGCATGTTAAGAGGTGTGTGGTGTGCTGCCTTAACGCAACGCATCGCATGTTAACATGTGGCATACCAGACCTTAACGCATGTTTATTAATACACTGCAAAAATGTAAATGGGCCCTACAAGTAGGGTTAGACAATGGCAGCTTTTATCGGAGTTGTATCTCGCTGTTTGACTAAATGTCTTCAAAAATGGTCACCATGGCCAGAAAGTCTGGCCTACTTAGTGGTTATCCACACAGTACCTATTAGGAGGAAATGATTTAAGCAGCAGGGGATATTTTTGGCTTTTCTGGATAAAAGTTTTGCTGGTACCGCTATACATTTTACCCCTGATTGCCAGAGAGGGCGCCATCAATCTCATACCATGGCAAGTAACAGGCCAAAGAGAATGTAGAGCAGGGGTCTCAAACTGGCGGCCCTCCAGCTGTTGCAGAACTAAAAGTCCCATCATGCCTCTGCCTGTGGGAGTCATGCTTGTAACTGTCAGCCTTGCAATGCCTCATGGGACTTGTAGTTGTGCAACAGCTGGAGGGCCACCAGTTTGAGACCCCTGATGTAGAGCAAGGGTAGGCAACCTGGGGCCCTCCAGCTGTTGTGGAACTACATTTCCCATGAGGCATTGCAAGGCTGACAGTTACAATTACTCCCAGAGGCATGATGGGACTTGTAGTTCTGCAACAGCTGGAAGGCCCCCAGGTTGCCTACCCCTGATCTAGAGGATAAGATGGCCACATTTTTATAACAAGTCCTGCATAGATTTTATAATCTTGATAAAAGAGCAGAAGATAAAACCAACATGTTTGGGGGCTTAGAGCGGTGACCCCTGATACGCGTTGGTTTGATCTTCAGAGATGAATAAATTTGTACTGGTCTTGTTATAAACTTGCAGCCCTCTCATCCTTTACTACTCCAGGAACCCATAGGGACACCCCGTATGACTGACAGCTGGAGATCACCCTTGATCACACTTGCGCTTGGGTCCGGTGCTCCACCAACACTTCCTTTATGGCAAGGAACAGTGGAAGCTTTTTTTTAATAGATCTTAGCTGATACAACCACAACCATTTTCTTTGCAATTAAAGAAATAAAATAAAAAAGTAAGTGGTTCATTGATGTTTTACTGTCTGCTAATCCAATTTTACGGATGCTCCTCCCACACCAACTTCCCAGCCTTATGAATAGGAAGTCCAAGGGGAGGGGCTGTGACACCACTGCTTTCCTTATGACACCCTACAGAAGCAACAGAGACTAAATATTTAACAGACCCCCTCGGGGGCCCTTGCCAGAAGAGGAAAAAAAAAAAAAAAGCAAAATGTAGATATTTTCTTGCCTACAGATCGTACTGTTGATATGTGTTTTAGTTTTGTATAAGTCTGTATATATTTAAAATGTATTTAAGGTTAAATATGTATAATAATGGGATGTTATGGTGGAGATATAGTAAAGCCTGTTTTCTGCTGATTGAATACAGAAGAGTACAGGCAGATATTCTTTAATAGGAGAGATATCTGCAGAATAAAATATCCCCATTGATAATAAAGAGATTATCAGTTGTGATTTTATTGTGCAATACATAGATGATGTTTTAAGATTATGTCCCCCCCCCCCCCCCCCCAAGTCATCTCTGCAAGGTGGCAGTAAATAGGAACTCTACAAGACTAATAAACATTTCTTATAAAAGAGTTCTGTGTATTTTTTATTTTATTGTGGCATGCACTTCAATGCATTTCTCCTATTTTCATGGTTATGTGCCTCTAGGCATACAGTGTATCGGGTTCTGGAGTCACAGGTTTAGTTTAGGGGGTTACAAGCAGTGGCGTATCCTCAATGGGTGCAATGTGTTCAGCGGAGGGATGGGGCCCACTGTGCTCTCATATACTGCACACATTAAGCTACCTGCCCTCTATGCTTTCCTCCGCCCTTCCCCTCCTTGCCTGCTAAAATTGCTGGCAGCAGTGCTTTAATGTCTAGGAGAAAGTCCTCTGGAATGTCTGACCAATCAAAGCCTGCAAAGTCCTGCGTCTCGTGCCTGCTGATTAATCATAGCCTGCGCCCACTGCAAGGTCCTGCCTTTTAAGCCTGCTAACCAATCAGAGCCCGCACAAGCAGCAAGGTCCCGCCTCTCATGCCTGCTGAAAAAGTACAGCCTGTGTCTACTGCAAGGTCCTGCCTCTTAAAGGGGTTGTAAACCCTTACAGACCACTTTGCGCTACAGGTAAGCCTATAATAAGGCTTACCTGTAGCTACCCAGGATATCTCCTAAACCTGCACGGTTTAGATATCCCCTCTATTTGCATGTTTCGACATCAACGGCGCATGCGCACTGACACAAACTGAAGCAATGGCACGTATGTCCCTTTGCTTCAGTGAGTGTGCCGTTACCACAGGAGCCACTTCATTGCGACTCCGGCCAATCACAGCGACGGAGCTGCCATACCCGGAAGTAACCCCTGGGAGTGATGTCGCCAGCCGGTGCTGTGTACGGGCACCGCAGCGAGGGCCTTCGATCTCAGGTGAGTATTACATAATGAGCTAGTATGCTATGCATACTAGCTCATTATGCCTTTGTCTTGCAGGTGTTTTTTTTTTTTTTTTTTTTAAAGTGGGTTTACACCCACGTTAAGCCTGCTAACCAATCAGAGCCGCACACGCAGCAAGGTCCCGCCTCTCATGCCTGCTGAAAAATCCCAGCCCGTGACCACTGCAAGGTCCTGCCTGCTAACCAATCAGAGCCTGCACACGCAGCAAGGCCCCGCCTCTTGTGCCTGCTGAAAAAGCACAGCCTGTGCCCACAGCAAGGTCCTGCCTCATATATCTGCAATGTCCTCTCTGCTCTCCATTTATGTCAGTCAGTGCACATCAGGATCTATTGCAGGAATGTGTGTAGGCACAAGCCGGGCACGAGATGGGTACAAACAGGGTGCAAGGTGGGCACCAGATAGGCGCAAACCAGGCATAAAGTCGGTGAGAAATAGACAAACGGGGCACCAGATAAATTGGTGGCGGTGGACGCAATAATAAGCCTCAGCAGTGGTGTCGGTGGATGCAATAATAACCCCCAGCACTGGTGCCAGTGGGCACAATAATAAGCCTCAGCACTGGTGTCGGTGGGCGTAATAATAAGCCTCAGCACTGGTGTCAGTAGATACAATAATAACCTAAAATAAGAGCTCGTTCACACATGAGGTTGGGAAGCAGTATAACCCTGCGGTTGAGTTGCATTCTTGCCGTCCTCAACCTCTACCCCCTTGTGGTGCAGAAGCTGGGGGTGTACACATGCTGCAGCCACTGCAAGAAATATCCCCCTTGTTAGCACAGTCTGGCCACACCCAGCATTTTGCCCGCCCACGCTGAGCTTTATTACTGAAGGGTGTGTGTTGGTATGGGGAGGTGGTCAATGATGTCCATATAAATATGATGTCCATGTAGGTGGCTGCAGTGTGGCATGGTGCTCCCTTGTTGCAGGTCCATATTGGGCCCAACTTATGTTCTAACACACAGGCACACTGCATCCTGAAAACGCCCCTGGTTCCAAGGCCCATCAATAAAGTGGTGCAACACCTAAAAAGAAGATGAATATGCACAGTGCTTTCAGTAAACCATCTTTCAGGCCCTGGGGGCTGCAGGAGAGGAGGCAGCTTACAGAATGAGAGGAATACAGGGAGAGCTTCTTTTTTTTCCTCAACAGAGTTTACAGAGAAATTGACGTAGAGCTGTAAAGATACATAGAATGTTAAAGCTGAACTCCAGCCAGATAAAGTAGTTTTCCTTTTATTCTTCAAAGTGCAAATGTGATTGATGAGAAAGTATAGAAAACCCAACCCACAGATAATGAAGACATTCAATGGGCCACTAGTTTGGTAAATGGACGTGTTCTAATTCATTACATAGTGTTCTTTCATTTGTCCATTCCCTGTAAAAAATACAAATTCGGTGATCTTGAAGAGTCTCAGATTTGAAGGCAAAAATTGGCCAAGATGACAGACTCCCATCATCCTGTTTTCTGCTGTCATGTTTCTGATTGGTAACTACCATGAATACCTTGTACGGTTGGGTCACGTTGTTTTGGTAAAGAATTTGTGGATGTTGCCGGCCATCCCTTTCCCCACCACAGCTTCTAACTCGGCGAGTGAGGCACTGGAGAGCTCCTGGAGGCTGGGGAATGTCTGGAGGAGTTGCTGAGCTTTCACCCGGCCCACTCCCGGAATCCTTTGCACGCTCTGCAGGACGGCACCATCAAGGAGGCTGGAATGCTTCTTACTGGTAAATGGATTACTGCCACCCTCTCTGCTCCATTCGTGAACCTGAAGGAAGCCGAAATATTAGAGCTGAGATCTGGTCAACAACCTCTCTCCCCACCACCACCACCAATACCTTAGTAAAAAAACAACTAAGCTGCATACCCCAAATACTTACCTAAATCCGTGGTCACGTGATCCCCTGGGTCCCAAATCTTCTAGCTTCTTTACTACAGAGTGGCGGGGTCCTTTTTTTTTTTTTTTTTTTTTTTTTTAAGGTATCCACATGGCTGCCTAGTATCATGGACAACTCCCATTGAGTCCTTCAGTGGGGTCCTCATAGGGTTTCGAAGACTCCACAGAGGTGTGGTGATGTCACAGATAACATAAATCTGTGGTCACATGATGCGCCAGGTCCCACGTCTTCTAGCCTTCTCATTGTAGAGTGGTGGGGTCCTTTTTCAGTTACCCACATGGCTGCCTAGTGACATGGACAACTTCCACTGAGTCCTACGGTGGGGTCTTCATGGGGTTTCTGAAGACTCCACAGAGGTGTGGTGAGGTCACAGATAGCATAAATCTGTGGTCACATGATGCGCCAGGTCCCACCTCTTCTAGCTTTCTCAGGGTCCTTCTTCAGATACCCACATGGCTGCCTGGTGACATGGACAACTCCCACTGGGTCCTTCACTGGGGTCCTCATAAAGTTCAAAAGGCTCCAATAGGAGTGTGGTGACGAGCAGCGGATGGTCAGGTAATGGCAAATTGATACGGATTTAGGAAGGGTTTAAAAAGGAAAACATAGTTGTAATTTCCTATTTTGCACAAAGATTGGATTTAAATAGATGATAGAAATGCCCCTCTCATGAAAAGTAAACAATGAAACCGCTGTTACCTGTAAAAGAAGACTAAAAGCTCACCTTTTCCACTGCCTGTACTAGTGAGCACAGCTCCGATCACATGTCCGCACCCCCCCTAACTCTGCTAACAGTAGAATAGACATTTCTGGGAACTCCTGGGGCCACCACAGCTCTCACTGGATGCTTCCTGTGACCTCTATGTCACTGGAGTCACTCCTGGAAGTGTCAGTTTCCAAACAGACTTCGGGGGACCAGAACTTGTAAACAGAAGCTCCCTGCCGCTGGCACTGGTATAGTGTTTTGTTACTTACCAAACAAAGGATAAGCTGTGCTGCTTCGCTCTGACTGGCGACCGGAATTAACGACATGCCGAGTTCAAGAACCACAAAGTTCTGCACTGGAGGAAAGTACTGCTCACTGATCCGTGTCCTCTCCACGATGACCACACCTTTCAGGTTACTGACCTTCCAAAACATAATGAGAGAAGGAGCAGGCATTAAGATTTAGAGGTTCACATCACCCAGGATAGAGATTTCAGTGAATGGTGGATAGTTAACCCCCCTGATAGCCCATTGTGAGGGGTTCCCATCATCTCTGTGCAAAGTTATTGGGTCTGTACACCTGCTGTGCCCATTAAGAGGGGTTTCCACCATCCCTTTGCTGAGTTCCTGGGTTTGCACACCTGCTGTGCTCATTATGAGGGGTTTTCCACCACCCTTGTGCCAAGTCCCTAAGTTTGCACACCCACTGTGTCCATAATGAGGGGTTTTCCACCATTCTTGTGCCAAGTCCCTAGGTCTGCACAACCACTGTGTCCATAATGAGGGGTTTCCCACCATCCTTGTGCCAAGTCCCCGGGTCTGCACACCTGCTGTGCCAATTTCAGGGGTTTCCAAGATCCCTCAGCCAAGTTTGCAGGGTCTGCACACCTACTGTGCCCAATATGAGGAGCCTCCCACATTGCCTACATCCCAGGCATTAAACATCTAGTACTGTGAAGCACATGCACTAATGCCCCAATAACCCCAATAGTCTCCAGGGACTCTGTTGGTAACATGTATGTGCTGTGCCCATTATGAGGGGGTTCCCACCATCCCTGTGCTGGAGTTCCCAGGTCTGTACACCTGCTGTGCCCATTATGAGGAGTTACAATCATCCCTGTGCTGATTCCCTTTATAAAGGAGCCTCCCACACTGCCTACATCCCAGGCATTAAACATCTAGTACTGTGAAGCACATGCACTACTGCCCCATAGACTATTGGATGTTACTGCTGTACAGGTACACCCTATTCAAGTCTATTCAATGCTAGAAGATCTTTACCCCCCCAAGATGTAGACGATGTGGAAGGGTCCAGCATCTGAAGAGATAAGCAAGCATCTGTGGGAGCGACTGTCCAGCTCACAGTGGTTCTAAATGCTGAAGGTTTGCATTCTATGCATGCAGGTAAAAAACATTCTGTGTGCTGCACCCCCCCCCCCCCCACAGCCCCCCTAATACTCACCTGAGCCCCATCTCGATCCAGCGATGTGCACGGGAGCCTCGGGTTTCTCTCCCCTTATTGGCAGAGACACAGCAGCAGCAGAGGCCATTGGCACCCACTGCTGTCAATCACAGCCAGTAAGCCAATGTGCAGTGTCTTATGGAGGCATGGCATGGGGCTCGGGAGCGAGAACGCACCAGTGCCCCACAGCAAGCAGCTTGCTACTGGGGGCACTGGTCAAGGGGGAGGAGCCAGGACCGCCCAAAAAGAAGAGGATTGGGGCTGCTCTGTGCAAAACCATTACACAGAGCAGATAAGTATGACTTTTTTTTTGTTTTTTTATTTAAAAACACCTTTAATATCACTTTAAAAATTGTATGTAAATACATTTTTTTTCTAGATATGGAGTAGAAAGGATTAAAAACCCCGATAGGATATTTTTCTCATTTGTCCATTTCTTGTCACCTCCCGTCCCAAAGGAACAGCTCAGAATGAGAATAAAATCTACCTAATAATAATAATAATAATAATAATACATAATAAAATAAAAAAACTAAAACAAAAGAACTATTATTTTTATTCATATTAATAAAACAGTGGTCAGGTAAATCATTGGAAAATATCAATCACTTACTTTGCGAAATCGGACAAGACGTCTTTTAAAGGCATTTCCTGACACCAGGTCTGCCTCCGATATGTAGAGGATGCAGACTCTATCGGAAAGGTGGAAATCTACCAGCCCCAGACCGTCCTCAAACATCAGTTTTATTTTACCTGCAGAGGATAATGTTCAAGAGATGAACAGATCCACACAATGTCCCCATTTCCTCAGATTAAATCTGACTGATCCACAACAGATCGAATGTAAGAATGTTTGTACTCAGTAACGATCGAAGTGACACATTTGGCTGCCACATGGTTTACCATATCCAGGAATGGCACATCTTGTACTTTATTATAACATTTTATTTGTTTGCAAAACTTTATATCCATCATTTGTCTGTATAAAAGTCTCTCTGAAGGATCTCATTATCAGTGTCCATCTCACCTTGTAATAACTGAGCCAGAGCGCTCCCCCTCCACTTCTCGCTCCCGATTACATGACCGTAGGGAACGGCGGCAGCGCCAGCTCTGATTGGTGTACCCTCCTGTGTTGCCATTTACATGCTTCTATCTCTTACAAGGCATGGAGCCATCCTAGGAGAGAGCAACAAAAGATTAAACATCCCCTTAAAACGAGTGTAAACCCCCATGAAGAAAAAACAAAATAAAAAAACCCTGCAACACAAAGGCATAATGTGCTAGTATGCATCACACACTAGCTCATTATGAAATACTTACCTTACAACAAAGCCGTGCAGCGGCCGCTGACACGGCCGACATCTTCCCTCTGTGATGCTTCCCGAGTCCGCGGGCTCCGCCACTGGGATTGGCCAGAGCCGTGATGACGTCACTCCAGCTTGCAGGAGCCGCCGGTCATGGCACAGGCCCTGAAGAAATGGCATAGGCAGCCATTACTTCAGAGCGCATGCGCTGATTACGTAATTGGCGCAGTATAAATATCTCCTAAACGGTGCAAGTTTAGGAGATACGGTATCTCACAAAAGTGAGTACACCCCTCACAATTTTGAAAATATTTTCTTCTATCTTTTCATGTGACAACACTGAAGAAATGACACTTTGTTACAATGTAAAGTAGTGAGTGTACAGCTTGTATAACAGTGTAAATTTGCTGTCCCCTCAAAATAACTCAACACACAGCCATTAATGTCTAAACCGCTGGCAACAAAAGTGAGTACACCCCTAAGTGAAAATGTCCAAATTGGGCCCAAAGTGTCAATATTTTATGTGGCCACCATTATTTTCCAGCACTGCCTTAACCCTCTTGGGCATGGAGGTCACCAGAGCTTCACAGGTTGTCACTGGAGTCCTCTTCCCCTCCTCCATGACAACATCACAAAGCTGGTGGATGTTAGAGACCTTGCGCTCCTCCATCTTCCGTTGTCCCACAGATGTTCAATAGGGTTTAGGTCTGGAGACATGCTTGGCCAGTCCATCACCTTTACCCTCAGCTTCTTTAGCAAGGCAGTGGTGGTCTTGTAGGTGTGTTTGGGGTGGTTATCATGTTGGAATACTGCCCTGCGGCCCAGTCTCTAAAGGGAGGGGATCATGCTCTGTTTCAGTATGTCACAGTACATGTTGGCATTCATGGTCCCCTCAATGATCTGTAGCCCCCCAGTGCCGGCAGCACTCATGCAGCCCCAGACCATGACACTCCCACCACCATGCTTGACTGTAGGCAAGACACACTTGTCTTTGTACTCCTCACCTGGTTGCCGCCACACACGCTTGTCACCATCTGAACCAAATAAGTTTATCTTGGTCTCATCAGACCACAGGACATGGTTCCAGTAATCCATGTCCTTAGTCTGCTTGTATTCAGCAAACTGTTTGCGGGCTTTCTTGTGCATCATCTTCAGAAGAGGCTTCCTTCTGGGACAACAGCCATGCAGACCAATTTGATGCAGTGTGCGGCGTATGGTCTGAGCACTGACAGACTGATCCCCCACCCCTTCAACCTCTGCAGCAATGCTGGCAGCACTCATACGTCTATTTCCCAAAGACAACCTCTGGATATGACGCCGAGCACGCGCGCTCAACTTCTTTGGTCGACCATGGCGAAAACCGCTGTATGGTCTTGGCCACCGTGCTGCAGCTCAGTTTCAGGGTCTTGGCAATCTTCTTATAGCCTAGATTACGTAGAGCAACTATTCTTTTTTTTTTTTTTTTTTTAGGTTCCCAGAGAGTTCTTTGCCATGAGCTCCCATGTTGAACTTCCAATGACCAGTATGAGAGAGAGCGATAACACCAAATTTAACTCACCTGCTCCCTTGCACTTTGTAACACTAACGAGTCACATGACACCGGGGAGTAAAAATGGCTAATTGGGCCCAATTTGGACATTTTCACTTAGGGGTGTATTCACTTTTGTTGCCAGCGGTTTAGACATTAATGGCTGTGTGTTGAGTTATTTTGAGGGGACAGCAAATTTACACTGTTGCATTATCGCACACACATTAATACACTATATTACCAAAAGTATTGGGGCGCCTGCCTTTACACGCATATGAACTTTGAAGTGGTTGTAAACCCTTGCAACACACTTTTAGCTACAGGTAAGCTTATAATTAGGCTTACCTGTAGCTACCCTGGATATCTCCTAAACCTGAATGGTCTAGGAGATATCCCCTGTATTTGCATGTGCCGACGTCATCGGCACATGCGCACTGAAGGAAACTGAAGCAACAGCAGATACATGCAGTTGCTTCAGTGCATGGGCAGTTACCGGCGGCTCCCGCGTGCATGAGCGGAAGTGACATCATCGCGGCTCCGGGCTAATCACAGCTCCAGTGCCCGTGATACCCGGAAGTAACAACGGCTGCGATGTTGGCCGCCAGGGCGGTGTACGAGGGCGGCTGCGCGGGCTTCGATCTCAGGTAGGTAATTCATAATGAGCTAGTGTAATAATAATATACAGCCAATGAGGAGGACCCTCCCCGCTCAGTGTAATAATATACAGCCAATGAGGAGGCCCCTCCCCACTCAGGGTAATAATAATAATAGTAATAATAATATTATACAGCCAATGAGGAGGCCCCTCCCCGCTCAGTGTAATAATAATATACAGCCAATGAGGAGTCCTCCCCACTCAGTGTAATAATAATATACAGCCAATGAGGAGTCCTCCCCACTCAGTGTAATAATATACAGCCAATGAGGAGTCCTCCCCACTCAGTGTAATAATAATATACAGCCAATGAGGAGTCCTCCCCACTCAGTGTAATAATATACAGCCAATGAGGAGTCCTCCCCACTCAGTGTAATAACAATATACAACCAATGAGGAGTCCTCCCCGCTCGGTGTAATAATAATATACAGCCAATGAGGTGGCTCCTCCCCAATTAATGTAATAATAATATACAGCCAATGAGGAGGCCCCTCCCTGCTTAGTGTAATAATAATATGCAGCCAATGAGGAGCCGCCCTCCCCGCTCAGTGTAATAATAATATGCAGCCAATGAGGAGCCCTCCCCGCTCAGTGTAATAATAGTAATATACAGCCAATCAGGAGCCGCCTTCCCCGCTATAATACGTACACATTGTATCTTTTTCCCCACCTGGACTCTACCGCGCCTCGCGCTCCTCCACGCGCAGCTTTTTCTCCCCACATCGCTGGTTGGAGGAGCAGCCGCTGTAGCTCAACTCCAGTAACCCAATGAGAGCCGCTTTCTGATCCCCGGGGAGGGACTTCCCTCTCCACGCCCCCATGACCGGTTTCCTTCTGTGGAAGACGCACAGGGTTGCCAGGGGCGACGGGAGGGGGCGAGCGCCGATTGGTGGGAGTGCGGCCAGCGATTGATCGGATTGGATGCCGGCGGTCACGTGGCGGTAGAATTCGGTGGTTGAAGTAATTGAAGGAGGAAGAGCGGCTGTGAGAAGGAGAAACCCTGAGAGATCGCGGCGACATGTCCTTCCCATTCAGGAGGAGAGAAGCCAACCAGTTTGTGAGTGTGACTCCCCTGACAGGCCGATCATAGGAGACATGCTGGGAGTTATAGTTCTCCCTCAGAGACTGGCAGGACATGCTGGGAGTTATAGTTCTCCCTGGAGACTGGCAGGACATGCTGGGAGTTATAGTTCTCCCTGGAGACTGGCAGGACATGCTGGGAGTTATAGTTCTCCCTGGAGACTGGCAGGACATGCTGGGAGTTATAGTTCTCCCCAGAGACTGGCAGGACATGCTGGGAGTTATAGTTCTCCCCAGAGGCTGGCGGGACATTCTGGGAGTTGTAGTTCTCCCTCAGAGACTGGCGGGACATGCTGGGAGTTATAGTTCTCCCTCAGAGACTGGCGGGACATGCTGGGAGTTATAGTTCTCACTCAGAGACTGGCGGGACATGCTGGGAGTTATAGTTCTCCCTCAGAGACTGGCAGGACATGCTGGGAGTTATAGTTCTCCAGAGACTGGCAGGACGTGCTGGGAGTTATAGTTCTCCAGAGACTGGCAGGACATGCTGGGAGTTGTAGTTCTCCCTCAGAGACTGGCAGGACATGCTGGGAGTTATAGTTCTCCCTCAGAGACTGGCAGGACGTGCTGGGAATTATAGTTCTTCCCAGAGACTGGCGGGACATGCTGGGAGTTATAGTTCTCCCTCAGAGACTGGCAGGACATGCTGGGAGTTATAGTTCTCCAGAGACTGGCAGGACGTGCTGGGAGTTATAGTTCTCCAGAGACTGGCAGGACATGCTGGGAGTTGTAGTTCTCCCTCAGAGACTGGCAGGACATGCTGGGAGTTATAGTTCTCCCTCAGAGACTGGCAGGACGTGCTGGGAATTATAGTTCTTCCCAGAGACTGGCGGGACATGCTGGGAGTTATAGTTCTCCCTCAGAGACTGGCAGGACATGCTGGGAGTTATAGTTCTCCAGAGACTGGCAGGACATGATGGGAGTTATAGTTCTCCCTCAGAGACTGGCAGACATCCCTCAGAGACTGGCAGGACATGCTGGGAGTTATAGTTCTCCCTCAGAGACTAACAGGACATGCTGGGAGTTATAGTTCTCCCCAGAGGCTGGCAGGACATGCTGGGAGTTATAGTTCTCCCTCAGAGACTGGCAGGACATGCTGGGAGTTATAGTTCTCCAGAGACTGGCAGGACATGCTGGGAGTTATAGTTCTCCCTCAGAGACTGGCAGGACGTGCTGGGAATTATAGTTCTCCCTCAGAGACTGACGGGACATGCTGGGAGTTATAGTTCTCCCTAGAGACTGGTAGGACATGCTCGGAGTTATAGTTCTCCAGAGACTGGTAGGACATGCTGGGAGTTGTAGTTCTTCCTCAGAGACTGGTAGGACATGCTGGGAGTTGTAGTTCTTCCTCCGAGACTGGCAGGACATGCTGGGAGTTGTAGTTCTCCCCAGAGACTGGCAGGACATGCTGGGAGTTATAGTTCTCCCCAGAGACTGGCAGGACCTGCTGGGAGTTATAGTTCGCCCTCAGAGACTGGCAGGACGTGCTGGGAGTTACAGTTTCCCACCAGAGAATGATAAGACATGTGGTTGTAGTTTTCCAGCAGATATGCTGGGAGTAGTACTCCCAAAACTGCTGGACTGTATAGTTCCCTATGAGGGAATTGATGGGAAGCTCCTGTTTTTCCTGTACACTGACCATATACAGTGACATGTAATGATGTGACTCCTCACTGACATGTTCTTATATTGATCTCTGAAGTTAATGATGTTCTGTGATGACACTGACTGCTGATTTGTCTTCCTTGCTTAGAAGCACATTGCTCATGGCCTCATCCCTGCAGCCACCGTAGCCCCCCGCTCCGCCGTTCCTCGCACCCCTCCTCCCCGCAGCCCAAACCCCTCTCCAGAGAGACCCAGGTAGGTGTGAGCGAGTCTCTGCACCGCTCAGGTTCTCCTTCTCCTCTATCACATTCCTCTGTGTGTTCTCTGATGCCTTATGTACTCCTTATTACCTTCCTTAAAGTCCTCGTTTCTTCTTCTGGCTCCACCCACTTCTTCATACTGGTTCTGACAGGTGATCTATTGACACCCTCGTACCAGGCAGGGGAAGGTAGTAATTGTCATCTAAGGGGGTGTGCCACGAATTTTGGCAATGCATGACTGGATTATCAGCTGGGAAGGTCCAAGTCTGACCACACACATTACCATCTGATTGTACAATTTCCCTGAGATCTTCCAAAAAACGAAGCAATGTGACTTCCTACCCGACTGATCTGTTCAGTTTTAATCCAGTCAGGCAGTCTTATACTACATTGGACGTTGGTAGATCTAAGACACAAATTATTGCAGCTCTTTATTCATTAATACATCATTACTTGTGTATTTTTAATACAACCAGTGTAAGTAAATGAATGTGACCTGGCATTGGCCTCCTTGTACAGCAGAGCATAGACTGGGGGAAAGAGAAACAACATAAGGAGCCAATCAGGTGTGTTTTAGAGCCCTTTCACACTGAGACGCTTTAAAAACACCTTAGCGCTATTACTGCATTTTTACCGCGTTTTTTGGGCGCTAGCGGTAAAATTACCGCAACGCTGCGGACGTTTTAATGGCGTTACCAAGCACAGCTGCACCAGATTCTTCACTCTCCAGTTTTAGTAAATCAACCCTACTGTAACAATCGTCATCAGATAGAGGTTAGTATGCATCTGTGGGGGGAGTAGGGGTGTGTTAGGGGGGCATAATCGATCTTATGCTTTGAAACAACATTTTCCAGAAAATAGTTTTCACAGGTGAGTATATTTGGACAGCCCGTGACTCCTGTTAACCACTTCAATACTGAGGGCGTCATATGACGTCCTTGACTTTGAGTGTGGATATCTGAATGATGCCTGCAGCTACAGGCATCATTCAGATATCATTCTTTGCATTTGGCGATTCTGTGCACGATAAGATTGATCATAGCGGCATTTCCGCAGCTTGATCGTTCTTATGGGCGATGGGAAGGGACACCCCCCCCCCTCCCGCTGCCTTCCGGTGCTTCTCCGGGCTCTCCCATGCCATCGGGGGGGCCCGGAGAAAGAATCGGCCGTCGTCGGGTGACGACGATAGAAATTTCCGGTGACCACATGGTCACCAGTCATCTCTATGACCGTCGTAACGTCACACCCGGGTTCCCGGAAGTAAATAAAGCCGCTGTCAGCATGAGATCAGTGAATTTTTTTTCTCAATCCCATGCTTTCCAGCCTGGAGGAGAGATGTGGGGTCTTATTGACCTCGCAGCTTTCCATAAAGAGGGCCTGTCACAATAGGTTCCTATTACAAGGGATGTTTACATTCCTTGTAATAGGAATAAAAGTGATCAAAAAAAAATGTAAAAAAATAAGTAAAATAATAAAAAATTTAAAATGCCCCTGTCCCCGGTATCTCGTGTTCAGAAACAAACGCACATGTAAGTCCCGCCCACATATGTAAACGTTGTTCAAACCACACATGTGAGGTATCGCCGCGTGCGTTACAGCACGTGCAACATTTCTAGCACTAGAACTCCTCTGTAACTCTAAACTGGTAGCCCGTAAAAATTTTCAAATAGTCGCCTATGGAGATTTTTAAGTACCGAAGTTTGGCGCTATTATATGAGTGTGCGCAATTTTAAAGCGTGACATGTTGGGTATCTATTTACTCGGCGTAACATCATCTTTCACATTATACAAAAAAATTGGGCTAACTTTACTGTTTTGTTATTTTTTTAATTCATGAAACCGTTTTTTTTTCCAAAAAAAAGGCGTTTGAAAAATTATTGCGCAAATACCGTGCAAGATAAAAGGTTGCAATGACCGCCATTTTATTCCCTAGGGTGTCTGCTAAAAAACATATATAATGTTTGGGGGTTCTGAGTAATTTTCTAGCAAAAAAAATGATGATTTTTACATGTAGGAGAGAAGTGCCAGAATAGGCCCGGTATGGAAGTGGTTAAGGAGTTGCAGTTCTTCAACATCTAATAGGCACCTTGTTTCTGAATCTTATCAAACCATTGGATGGAATCATAGTTTAACAGTTTAAAGCTTATCTAAAGCCAAAACCCCCCCTTTTTTATATATTTTTTTATATCTATCTATCTATCTATCTATCTATCTATCTATCTATCTATCTATCTATCTATCTATCTATCTATCTATCTATCTATCTGTCTATCTATCTATCAGGGAAGGGTTAAAAAATGTGTTCAGTTAAAAAAAAAAAAAAAGAATTTGCGTAAAGCAGAAGTAAACCCATCGATTTACCATTTAAAAAAACAGTTTCATTCCCAGCATGTGCCGGGAATGGAACTGTCACATTTGCTTGTGTTCTCAACCAAACTGTCAAACCATCCGAATGCTAGTGTCATAACTGATCACATGTGCAGCATCACGGCAGTTGAAGATCAAACAGAGGCAAAGATGGCAGCTTCCTTGGCTGAAAATGATACAAGGGTTTACTTCCACTTTAAATGTCTGTGTCCTGTTGGGGAGTTTGTCTTCACTTCCTGTCCCAAGGACCCAACAGGAAGTGAAAGGAAATCCCTACAAAGTGACAGAGAATCCCCTCTTGGACAGTTGTTGCCGGTCCCCATTGGAAGATTTGTCATGTACAATTGAAGTATTTGTGTATAAACAGAACTTCCTATAATTTGTTTAGGTCCGCTCTTGCTGCTGCTGTTTTGATGACCTCCTTAACCGGTCGCACAGTTGCCATACCGCAGCCTCGCCAAAGGTCCTACTCTGACAGCGTGTGCATTGATGAAAGGAGCCAGATCGAACCCTACGCTTCGGCCTCAGAGCTCGGACTAGCGTAAGTCGTGACCCTCTTCTTTTTGTCCTGGAAATTAGATCCAGTGCTTTCAGTGACGGGAGTGAGAAATTGGGAATATTCCAGTCCAGTTGGTGGGTCAAGGTGTCCATTTGACTATAGGTCTCGTAGGGTTATGTGTCTCACATATGTGTCTGATAATGACTACATTTTATTTCAGACAAAATTGGAAGGCTTACGCCAATCGGAACAAGCAGAGTTTTCCTATAATGTCAGAGGTTGATGATGATGATGGCACAGAGGAGCAAATGTCAGAAATTGAAAAGCAATTTGTTCAGCAAGCGTCACCTAGGAGAGATGAAAATGTGGCAGTTGAGCCAATTTACGCTCTTCCTCACAAGGGTAGACAGGTGAGGTCACTGATTTTTTTTTTTAATGTTCTCTGTCTACACTACAGGTTACATTTAAAGCGGAAGTAAACCCATTGATTTAAAAAAAACTGTTTAATTTCCGGCATGTCCCAGGGACTGGTTTGAGATGATAGAAAGGCAATTCAAATATCCACTCGGTACACCCAAGGTATGCAGAATATCATCTCTGAACGCAAAACGCAAAACACCTTGAAGCAGATGGGCTACAGCAGCAGAACACCACATCGGGTGCCACTCCTGACAGCTAAGAGCAGGAAACTGAGGCTACAAATCGCACAGGCTCACCAAAATTGAACAATAGAAGATTGGAAGAACGTTGCGTGGTCTGATGAGTCTCGATTTCAATGTAAAGCCTACGCATTCTGGCAATATCACCACTTACTAACGTTTTTTATGTACACTCTTTCTAGAGCCACGTAAACATATGTAAAGATTAAACCTGAGGGTTTTTTCTTCTTTTTTCTTGCCTGCAAAGTAAAGGCATGATGTGCTAGTAAGCATGGCATACAAGTAAATGCTCCGATGCCTAATCCAATACCTAGGCAGTCAGGGATGCGGTGCGGAGGGGAGGGCTCTGTGTCCTACTCCTCTCCCCCTCGGTGTCCTACTCCTCTCCCCCTCTGTGTCCTTTTCCTCTCCCCCTCTGTGTCCTACTCCTCTCCCCCTCTGTGTCTTTTTCCTCTCCCCGTCCATGTCCTTTTCCTCTCCCCCTCGGTGTCCTTTTTCCTTTCCTCGTCCGTGTCCTTTTTCCTTTCCCCGTCCGTGTCCTTTTTCCTTTCCCCGTCCGTGTCCTTTTTCCTTTCCCCGTCCGTGTCCTTTTTCCTTTCCCCGTCCGTGTCCTTTTTCCTCTCCCCGTCCGTGTCCTTTTTCCTCTCCCCGTCCGTGTCCTTTTTTCCTCTCCCCGTCCGTGTCCTTTTTCCTCTCCCCGTCCGTGTCCTTTTTCCTCTCCCCGTCCGTGTCCTTTTTCCTCTCCCCGTCCGTGTCCTTTTTCCTCTCCCCGTCCGTGTCCTTTTTCCTCTCCCCGTCCGTGTCCTTTTTCCTCTCCCCGTCCGTGTCCTTTTTCCTCTCCCCGTCCGTGTCCTTTTTCCTCTCCCCGTCCGTGTCCTTTTTCCGCTCCCCGTCCGTGTCCTTTTTCCGCTCCCCGTCCGTGTCCTTTTTCCGCTCCCCGTCCGTGTCCTCCTCCGCTCCCCGTCCGTGTCCTCCTCCGCTCCCCGTCCGTGTCCTCCTCCGCTCCCCGTCCGTGTCCTCCTCCGCTCCCCGTCCGTGTCCTCCTCCGCTCCCCGTCCGTGTCCTCCTCCGCTCCCCCTCCGTGTCCTCCTCCGCTCCCCCTCCGTGTCCTCCTCCGCTCCCCCTCCGTGTCCTCCTCCGCTCCCCATCCGTGTCCTCCTCCGCTGCCCGTCCGTGTCCTCCTCCGCTCCCCCTCCGTGTCCTTCTCTACTTTTCCGCTCCTCCTCCTCTCCCCCTCTGTGTCCTCCTCCGCTCCTCTGCACCCCCTCCATGTCCTCCTCCATGTCCTTCTCTGCTCCCCCACAAAAAAATGCTTGAAATGCAACCCTCCCCCCCCCCCCCCCCCGGTCCTTGGCACAATTTTCTTTCATGAAGCCGATCCCCGGTGCCGAAAAGTTTGGGGACTGTTGCTCTAGTACACCCATGTGAACAAGCCCTTATTCTACAATTTCCCGGCCTTTCCAAATGCAGCCAACCTGAACAATGCTGAAGAAGTTACCAGTGTAACACTAGAGAAAAGCTTGAGGACTCGCTTAGCACAATTATTTTCTGTTAAATTCTAGTTACCCAAGCTTTGTAAGCTGCTTTTGTCTCCATTCTGCTTTTTCTCCAGCTATGATCTGCATTGTTATCTACTGTATTCGCTTTTTCAAAGCACCGTGGAACACGGGGACTGTATAAAAGAGGAGAATGAACATTATCTTCTCCCTTTTCCATCTCTATAGAGACCTGCAGCCTCTCCAGAGCAGGAGGAAATTGATGGCAGCGGAGCTACTTCTTCTGATGTTGACAATTATCAAGCGTTTTCAGATCATTCTCCCAGAGAAGGTATTTTTTTTTCCCGGCATATAAAGGGATACAGAAATGGTGAGGGTGTGGGTCTGTTGGAGATGGCATATTAAACACTTGAACTCCAGAAAATTTACCCCCCTTCATAACCGGGCCATGTTTTGCGATACGGCACTGCATTACTTTAACTGACAATTGCGCGGTCGTGAGGCGCTGTACCTAAGCAAAATTGATGTCCTTTTTTTTTTTTTTTTTCCCCCCCACAAATAGATTTTTTCTTTTGTTGCTATTTGATCACCTCTGTGGTCTTTAATTTTTGCGCTATAAACAAAAAAGACCAGCAACTTTGAAAAAAACTAACAATATTTTTTACTTTCTGATATAAAACATATCTAATGAAAAAAAATAGAAAAAATCAAACTTCTTCATCAATTTAGGCCAATATGTATTCTGCTACATATTTTTGGTAAAAAAAAAACACAATAAGCGTCTGTTGATTGGTTTGTGCAAAAGTTATAGCGTCTGCAAACTGTGGGATAATTTTATTCATTTTTTATTTTATTTTTGTATTTTTTTTTACTAGTAATGGTGGCGAACAGAGACTTATAGTGAGACTGCGATATTGCAGCGGACATTCGTACACTGGCGCTTTTTGGAGACCAGTGACACCAATACAGTGATCAGTGCTAAAAATATGTACGGTCACTGTACTAATGACACTGGCAGGGAAGGGGTTAATAGTTAATATCAGGGGCGATTTAAAGGTTTAACTGTGTGCCCAACCAGTGTGTTGCTACACTGTGTGAGGTGCTTTTTCAGGGACACAAATTTAGATTCTTCCCTCCTGTCAGAATGGCTATCTGTCTTGTTTACATGGGCAAAATGCCGGCAGATATTGGGTCCGTGGCCCCTGCCGTGTGTAATCAAGCTGCACGCATGCGCGTCCCCTATATATAATGTGTTTGTGTATATATGTGTGTGTGTGTGTGTGTGTATATATATATATATATATATATTAGCAAGGAGGTTACTTTGGAGGCACCCGAGCCGAGTCACAGCTCTGTGTGTCCATTCAGACACGGAGGCCCAACCCGACCCCGCCCCCTCTCTCTTCTGATTGGCTAACTGATTTTGGAACCAATGGCGCTGCTGCTGTTTCTTAGCCAATCAGGAGGAGAGTCCCAGACGGCTAAGAAACTTGTGGACATCGCTGGAGAGAGATGGGGAACAGGTAAGTAATTACTGGGTGCTGGGGAGGCTGCTACACACAGAAGGTTTTTTATCTTCATCTGCATAGCATTAAGATAGAAAAAAAAAAACCTTCTGCCTTTAAAACAGAAACATTGATCACAGATACCATGATCAGGTAGCGTTGTAGTGTACATTAGCACGAATGAGATCACACATTTTTGTTGGATCTTTGGCGTATGTTGCCATTATTCCGTCATGGAAATTTTTATCTACCAGACTAATCGCGCCGTACCGGTCAGGGCAAAACAAATAATACACTGATTTATGACTAAACTCTTCTCGTGACCTCCTAGTGCTAAATCTTTTTCTGAATCTGTACTGGTTGCATTATTTTTAGTTCTCAAACACAGTTACATTATACAAATACTTGATTTTGTTGTCACATAGGGGGGACTTTGTCACTTGTGTAAGAATCTTGTCTAATTAAAAAAGATTAAAAACTATATAGATAAAATATAATGCAGCTTACAAGTTCTTAGATGTGGAGGCTGCATTTCTATTTTTTATTTTCTTCAGGCTTTTTTCTTTTATATACACCGGGTGATTTCCCCCCCCCCCAAAATTCCTGTCCTAGGGTGACAATGCTTACTCACTGTGCTGTATCTATGAAGGAGCAGCATTGTCTCCCTGGGACATAACATAAGGGGAGGTGTTCTGCAGTAGTAACACACCGGTTGATAACATTGCTTGAGATATCATTGCACAGGACACACCCTGATGGATGTTATTTCCTCTTTGTTTCCCTGCAAAGGTAAAGCATAATGGGCTACTATGCATTGCATAGTAGCCCATTAAGTGACACTTACCTGCAGGAGAAGCCCACGATGTCCCCGTCTTCCTCGCTAGTAGCGAGCGCCCATTCTTCACCCCTCTTCCTTCTGGGGCCGCGAACTCCAGCTCTGTGACTGGCCGGAGTTGCGTGACGTCACTCCCGCACATGAGCCACCTTTAACGGCTTGACCCGAGCTAGAAACGGCACAGCGTGCCCTTTCTAACTCCAGCGCATGCGAAGAAGAAATCGCCCTACAGCGATTTGCAAATATCTCCTAGACTGTGCAGGTCTGGGAGATATTTCAAGCACCTACAGGTAAGCCTTAATCTAGACTTACCCTGTAGGTTAAAGTGGTTGTAAAGGGTGTACAACCACTTTAAGTTGGGCTTTAAGACATCTGACTGAGAGGCTGTCAAAAATGTATACAGTTGGATAGCAAGACTGGGTTTTTGCCAGGAGGGACGAGGTGTAAACTTGAGCAGAAGATTATGATATGAGGTACATCCTGGACATGGGATCCGGGGGGCTCTGTAGAGATACAAGGATCAATCTGAAAACGAATGCAGGTACTTGCAGGCACTACCAGGTCCTTACACTTCAGCACTGCGGTTACTTCGGGCAAGTACATGTCAGGTCCATGGGATACAGGTGTTCGTGAGTAAATCTATAGTAGTCAGATTGATATGAAGAAACCCATATACTGTGTAACGCCTGTGCCCATCTTTTTATCGTTCGCATGCTATTTCTTGAAGTATTGAATAGACAGAACTGATGAACCTTCATTTTTGTTTTATGCAGACTCCAAGGTTGATCGTGTTGCAGAGTCTACAATACCTGGGCCGTTTTCAACAACCAGGAGATCTCAAGTGATCGAAGTGGTCAGATCAGGTAGCTTGTCTTTCTTAGGCCTTGTTCACATGGACTTTACCTAGATTAAAACTATTATGTACAGCAGGCGTTTACAAACTACAGTACTTGGAAAGCTTTTAGAATGCTCCAGACAGCTTTTTAAAGCAATTTTTAGGTCCAGTTTGGGCAGTTTTACGCTACTTTCACACAGAGGTGCTTATCAGGCGCCTTAGCGCTAAAAATGGATCCTGTAAAGCGCCT
Source organism: Lithobates clamitans (assembly GCA_037952925.1). Lineage (NCBI taxonomy): Eukaryota > Metazoa > Chordata > Amphibia > Anura > Ranidae > Lithobates > Lithobates clamitans. Next base: position 665,119 of record JBBGZY010001823.1, read on the forward strand.
GAAAAGCGCCTCTCATGCCTCCCCAGTGTGAAAGCCCAAGTGCTTTCACACTGGGGCAGTGCACTTGCAGGGCGGTGAAAAAAAAGTCCTGCAAGCAGCATCTTTGGGGCGGTGCTGGAGCGGTGTATACACCGCTCCCAAAATGCCCTGCCCATTGAAATGAATAGGCAGCGCTGCCGAAGTGCCCGCAAAGCGTTTCGGCTACACCGCAACACAAACGCTTTTAACCCTTTCTTCATCCGCTAACGGGGGTTAAAAGCGGTAAAGCGCCGCTAGAACTAGTGGCGCTTTACCACTAACACCGGCACCGCCCTAGTGTGAAAGTACCCTTAAAGCAATATTAAACCACGCTTTATTTTTTTTAAATGGTCCCCAGCTGGTTAATGCTATAGTATGCTAGTATGTACCGCATATTGGCACATTATGACAGATCTGACAAATTAAACCGCCCCCAGCACTGAGCTGTCACGCTCCTGGTCTGTCTTCTGGTTTCATGCTCTCCGGCCACTTTAATGGCTAGCTGTGTTGACATCACTCCTGCGAATGGGAGGTCCCACTGCGTCACTGTGCTCAATGCTATCAAGGCACAGGCAGTGTGCTGTGAATGCAGAGATATTGCACATGCGCAAGTGACCTTGTCGGATGAAGCCGACATCGCTATCTACTAAAGGGCAGCGCTTTAGGTTGTTTAGAAGATACAATAAGTCTTATAAGCTTACCTGTACAGCAAAATGAAAAAGTAGAATTAAAGTGATTGAAAAGGCACAAGGTTTTTTTACCTTCATGCATTCTATGCATGAAGGTAAAAAACCTTCTGTGTGCAGCCCCCACCTAATACTTACCTGAGTCCCCTCTCGATCCAGCGATGTCCATGAGGGCCTTGCCTCTCAGGGGACTCGCACTCCTGATTGGCTCACTGGCTGTGATGGACAAAAGTCTATCAGGAAACGGAGGGGGCAGGGCTCTGTGTGCGAATGGACACAGAGCCATGGCTTGGGAATGCGCCTGCTTGGGTGCCCCTAGAGGAAGCTATTTGCTGTGGGACACCTGGCAGAAGGGAGGAGCCGGGCGCGCCGTCGTGGGACCCGTAAAAAGGGAGGATCGGGGCTGTTTTATGCAAAACCATTGCACAGAGCAAGTAAGTATTACACGTTTTGTTATTTTCAAAAAATCAAGGCTTTAATATTGCTTTAAGTATAGCTTTAGTGCAGACTGGCACTTTAAACAGATATCATTAGTTTTAGCCCTAAAAGAAATTTGTAGAAGACCTGTTAGCAGCTTGTTTTAAAGCTCGACAGTCCATGCCAGCCAACAACCATTCTTCTTGCCACCCCTTGCTGTGACATGGCTATGCTGCAGCAATCTTTTGGAGACTCAAGTTCTGGCTGCTGGACAGCCAATAGGAAATGTTTATGTCATGCTGCAGCAACATGGGCAAGTTGAAGGGCTGCCCCCCCCCACGTACTGATAGATTACTCGGTACAAACAAACGGCAACTGCCCCAATCTATAACTGGCCTTAACAGCAAAGAGCACATGTCGAACACATACAAAATTCCCAGCTCATGTACCAGCCAGCCTGCACTAAACCAAATTGTCCTGTCTAACAGTTTGTGTTAAAAGGGGTTTAGTTTGCGCACATTTGCAAATACATGCCTAAGCTGCAGAGGCCCCACAAAGCACCCCAGTATTATCCACAGTACTAACTATAAATTTTGAGAGCATCCATAGTAGGAGCATGTAACGGTGCCCCTTTCCACGCTCCGCTTGAGTGCTTCCATCAGTACACAGTACACTTCCATCAGCCACATATTGCAACCAAGAATCAGGCGAGACTAGCTCGGTTACAAAACTGGAACACACTTTATTTGAAAGTTAAACGCATACTTTTATATCCTACAGGAGGACATCCCCTCCTGATCATATTACCCTAACAATACAAACTATAACTAGAAACATAATTACAACAACCAACATATACTATAAATATGACGTTAATTGGCCACCTGTATGTCTCTGAGGTCTCATTGCAGGTCAGACTTGCCGACTTCAAGCTCAGAAGGTACAATACACATTAACATAAGTGTAAACACAGAACACCTTCAGACAATAGCAGGAGACCCCAGTAGCAGACTGTCTGGCTCCTACATTGAACAGAGGCCAATGTGACCAGCTCTTTCAATTAACATGTATAGTTCAGAATCAAACAAATCGGGAATAGTCTTTATATATATTTCCTGGGAGATATTGTGGATAAATATTACTGTCCCATCTGAAGTAATCCAAACCACAATCTCAGTGTCCATTAAGTAGTTGCATCGCTTTCTCTGTCACCGTGTGCCCCTAATAGACACAGGGTAACATAGACATAAAAGGTGCATGAGGAGCTGAAACAAGCGTTTCCCAACCTCTCGCAAGGGATTATGGGTTCCACGGACCCCCACTCAAAGTGACTCCCGTCACATCTCTCCCCTTTCGGCAGAAAACTAACACAGAAGGAGACCCCAGACGGGTTGACTTTGAAGTTATTCTGTAGTTCCAGTCCTCCCCAAAGCCCGTACCCTCACAGTACCCCAAACAAATTGTCTCAAACAGATCATTACTCACCCAGCCAACCTCTGCCTCTCTCATAGAACATGTGGGAGACGTGCGGACTGACCCTTCTCCCTGGAGTCCTTTCAGCCCCTGGAGAGAAGACAGGGTGGCTGGGCTCACTCCGTCATGCTGTTGGAGTTCTGGGCTGACTGCCCTCCATCCCTGGGGTATACAGGTGAAGACTTTAGTCTCAAGGAACCAGGAATAGTCTTTTTTTATATTTCCTGGGAGATATTGTGGATAAATATTACTGTCCTATCTGAAACAATCCAAACCACATTCTCAGTGTCCATTAAGTAGTTGTCACTTTCTCGGTCACCCTGTGCCCCTCATAGACACAGGTATGACTTAGACATAAGTGGGGCAAGGGGAGCTGAAACAAGGGTTTCCCATCCTCTCCAAGGGATGCTGGGTTCCATGGACCCCCCAGCCAAAGTGACTTCTGTCACAGAGCACATATATAGTAATAGATAGATTGAGGGCAGGTTTGCCTGGAGGGAGCCCACTCCCCATTAAAGGCACAGGGACAAACAGCAAATAGTACAATGGTGTCGCTCTTCCATGTGCTCCTTGTTGTTAAGGCCAGTGAAGGGTTGGAACAGTCGCCGTTTGTTTTTGCTGTTGGTTATTTGGTGAGGGGGTGCACTGGACACCTTTGCTGCCATTGTGCTATTTGCTGGGTGTCCAAGGCGCCCCTGTGTCTTTAAAGAGGAGTGGGCTCCCTCCAGGCAAACCCAAGTTAGGACTGCAGATAAAACTGGGGTCCCTTGTCGCGGCCTCTGCAGCTTACGCATGTATTTGCAAATGTGTGAAAACAATACCTGTTTTTAAAGTGAACTGTTAGACAGGACAATTTTGGTTTGTTGCAGGCTGGTTGGTAAATTGAGCTGGGATTTTTTCTTTGTAATTTTTTTTTGATAGATTACTTGGTACCTAGCGCAGCACATAACTACAGATTTGAGTGAGAGTTTGGGGCTAATAGGGTGATTATTGAGGTGGGCAATGTAAACTTTTGTGGGGGTACCCTGGCTAGAGATTCATTTTAAATTTTTCCTTTCTACAATAATACAGGTTCCACTGGTATGTTGGAGGCTGTAAGTCGCCCTGGGGTATCAGAGGCTGTAAGTCATGCTGGCATATTGGAGGCTGATAGTCGTCCTGGCGTATCAGAGGCTGATAGTCGCCCTGCTGTATCGGAGACAGTAGGTCGCCCTGCCGTATCGGAGGCTATAGGTCGCCCTGCCATATCGGAGGCTGTAAGCCGCCGATCGCATGAAGTAAACCGGGAAGAGATCAGGCAGCTGCACAGCACAAACCAGCAGCTAACCAACATGAATCATGAGCTGAATGTTCAAGTGGAGGAAATGAAGGAGCAGATGAAGGCCTGGAGACTGAAGATAAAGAATCTAAAGAATGAGAAGAAGGAGCTGGAAGAAGCCTTGAAGAAAACCCAAATTGGAGGTAACTATAGAACTTTATATCTCCTGGTGAATTTGGTTTTATCTGCTGATTGATGTTCTATATGCCATAAAAAAAAATTACCAATGGGTAGAATTAAAGTGATTGTTTAAAATGAAACTTAATACAATCTTGGGTCGACTAGAGATTTTTTTTTCTTCCTGCCAGCTTAGGTTCTGCAAATGCTGAGATACCCCAGTCTAGTGCACTTGCTGAAATAAGTACAAAGTTGGAGGTCCTGCTTGCCTGTAGTCAAATAATTAGTTGCAATTTTGTAAAAGGAAATACCCCTTATATATCGCCTTATAATGTACCAGACCTGGCACTAATATTTCTGTAGTGGTTGTGCTGAAGTACTACGGGTACCAATATTGGCCTTCAAACCCTGTGGAGCTCCCTTGGGTCCTAGGCCCAGGGTCTACATGGGGCTTTAACTGTCCAAATGAAGATTAGCCTCCCCACTCACTGATAATAAGCCCTGTCCTTTGTCATTTAAATGATAGTGCCTGCCCACTGATTTTTTTTTTTTTTTTTTTTTTCTCTGGCAAATCTCAGTTGAATGAGATGGAGCTTAGCGCCAGGAGGGATGGAACTTTTTTTTTTGTCACCTAGACCAGGGATCTCCAAACTTTCTAAACAGAGGGCCAGTTTACTGTCCTTCAGACTTTAGGGGGGCCGGACTGCGGCCAGTGGACAGAAAATGTGAATGCGGGATATTGCTGCGCTAACCCAGTGTGTGAGAAGGACAAAACAGCTGCTACTCAGGAATGTGACAAATTCAGTATAAGAGACTGGTAAAAATGTAGCTCTAAGGGATGAAAAGCAATAACAATATACCAAATAATATATGAAAATGGTGCAAACATATGATGAAAATCAATCACAAAATGAAATTAACATGTGAAAATACATATATATATATATATATATATATATATATATATATATATATATATATAATGTGCGTGTATGTATAATATTTATTGTATAGAAACACAAGTGGAAAGACCTTAAGGTAAATTTTATATAGAGTCCACAATAGAGTTGCTCAGAAGTGGGGTACAACAGCCTTGGCAGGCATATAGAGCACCAGGGATAATGTGTCCTCCACCCAAGATGAGGGGTATGTACTCTTACCGTAAGCAGTGGACTTGAGTGTCAGCGACAACGAGTCAATCGTGCAAGAATGGCCCGATCAGCGTACTTCCAGAAACGATCCAGGGAATCCAGCGAACTCCAAGAAAGGATCCAGGAAATCGTGCAGGTGAATGTGAGGCTGGAACTCAGATGTTAAGCAGCCAGAGTGGAAAGCCAAAAACTCTCATCCGAGGGGATATAGAAAGGAAAAATGCCTCCATATGGTGTAGGTAAAAAAGGTGGGTTTTATTGAAAAAAAAAAACAACATTCATCCATGAATATAAAACTGTGATCACAGAATAAAAAGCAATGTGGGGAGCTGAAAGCCAAGCCCGACGTGTTTTGTCCCAATGGACTTCAACTGGGGCATACATTGGCTCCCCCACATTGCACATATTTATGATTTAAGGAACCAATCAGCAAAATGTGGTATTATTAACCCGTAAAAGGCGTGGCCGGCATGAATACCACGCCCAAAATCCAGAGGTCAGTGATTGGAGCAAAGCCGATCACATGACGGCATGAGTTCCAAGCCTCGGTCTGGGAGCCAATGAACAGAGCAGACCCGATCCCACGACACCAAGAATGTTGTCATGGGGGCGTGACTGCACCTGCGGCATCAACCTGAAAATAATGCGGCAAACGCCTCACTTGGAAAGCTTGCGAACCGAGTGACGCCAGTCATATGACCCACGACGGCTAATCCAAACCTCGCTGGGATCAGATACGTAATCTCGTCACCACTCGGTCACATGACCACAAATACAACTCCATGGGAACGTGACTCAGCGCAAGGCATCAACCCGGAAGTTAAAACGTCACTGGGCAGACATTTCATTCAACAACCAGTGGGTCACATAACGCCGGTCACGTAATCCACAGCAATGTAACCAAGCCTCATTGCGGCCAGGAGCACACCCAGATCACAAATGTGGTGATCAAATGTGCCCCGAGCCTCAAAGGCAAGAATAACAAACCTCATTTAAGGAGCAGGTCTAAAACAAACTAACTCCCAGATCACAAAATTAAACATCTGATGTCAGAAACAATCATATGGAATACCACTTAATATAACTTAGTGGACTTGACCACATTTAGTAAAAAGTAATAAAAGATAAAAATAAAAGGACAAAAAAGAGAAACTTTATAGTACCTTTTGGCTCCTCGCATCCCTGCATTATACTACCTTCCAAAGGTACATAAAGACCCAGTCAATCCCCCTGGAAGTCCCTTAGTCAGTGGGATTAACTCGGTCACATCCAGAATGGGAAGGTAAGTAGACTTCCATCTCCAAACAGTAGTCAGATTAATTCCCTCTTATCTTAAGGATACTCGAGACACCATCAGACTCCCAGAAACCATTGAGAATCGCGATGGCATGATTTTAGCGACAGCAGATTTTGCTGCCCTATATACATGTATACCTCATGATTTAGGTTTTTCTGCAGTTGAATATTATCTAAAAACACAACTCTTCCTTTTGATTCAGCAGAATTTCATTATGGAACTTCTCAAGTTTGCTACCCAACACAATTATTTTTAATTTCAAAATCAATTTTATTTGCAGAAGAGGGGTGTGGCCATGGGGGCCAAGTTTGCCCCTAGTTTGGTGAACTTGTTCATGGCCCAGTGGGAGGAGGAGGTCGTCTATGCCCTTAAGAGATCAGAGCTAGTTCTCTGGGCCAGGTACATTGACAACATCCTCCTCCTATGGGATGGTTATTGGAAATCTCTTGACACCTTTATGACTTCACTCAATCATAATGATAGGGGCATTGTCTTAAGCAATGAGGCTATCCTTACCACCATTCATTTTCTCGATCTCGCGATTTCAGTAATTGATCAACATTTAGAATTTAAAACCTATTCTAAACCTACTGACCAGAATGGATATATTCCTGTCGACAGTTGTCACCATACACAGTGGCTTAAATCAGTTCCACGCAGCCAATTCTTACGACTGCGGAGGAAATGTACAAAGAGGGCTGATTTTTTTTTTTTTTTTTCTCCCAGTCCCAAATTCTGAAAAATAGATTTTTGGAAAAGGGCTGTAGTTCTACAGACCTAGATACAGAGATCAACAGGGTTTACTTGGTAGATAGGAGCTCTTTGTTGACCGATCGTCCTAAGCCCGTCTTAGATTATTAAATAAGTTTAGATGGTCTTTTTTCACCACTTTTTCTGTTCAATCTGAACAGATTAAGGTAAACATTGGAGAATCCTTCAGAGTGATAGGTACTTGGGTTCAATGATCCCAGAACAGGCTGGTGTCCTATTTAGAGGGGCTCGGTCAATACAGGGACAAATTGCGCCCAATGTGATTGACCCCACCAAAATTATTTCATTCTTTCAGCAATGTAAGGGCTATTACCCATGCCATAGGTGTAATGTGTGTCTCCACAATATTTGTGGGAGATGCAAAACCGACACATTCACTTCATCCATTACGCAACTTACTTACCCAATGAAGCATTTTATTACTTGTGCCACTACATTTATTGTATATCTATTTACTTGTCCTTGTAAGAAACAATACGTGGGACGTACTATTAGCACATTCTCGGTGAGGTTCAACAAACATTTGGCCAGTTTTAAGAAGGGACGAATTAATCACAGCGTCCCCGCCACTATTTAAAATATCACAGCAAAGATTCTGCAGGAACACAGTTTGAAATCATTGATAAGTTTGTTCCACATTGGTGTGGGGAGTCCCGCCTTCGTGGTGTCTCTCGCCTCGAAACATACTGGATACACAAGCTCAAGTCTTATTCGCTGTTCGGTATGAACATCGAATGGGACATAAATTCTTTCATTAATCAAGCCTAACCTTTTATGCTTTATTTTTATTTTTTATTTTTATCTTTTATTACTTTTTACTATATGTGGTCAAGTCCACTCATTTATATTAAGTGGTATTTGATATAATTGTTTCTGACATCATATGTTTCATATTATGATCTGGGAGTTAGTTTGTTTTAGTTCTGCTCCTTAAACGAAGTTTGTTATTCTTGCCTAGGGGCACATTGGTCACCACATTTGTGATCTGAGTGTGCTCCTGGCCGCAATGAGGCTTGGTTGCAGACCTCCCAACTTTTTGAGATGGGAACGAGGGACACCTATTCGCAAAAGAGTGTAGGAATAAGAAACACCCCCTGCCACGCCCCCTAAAGGAGAATTCTAAATAAATAAATAAATAAATTAGTTAAATGCACAAGTTCTTTTTTTACCCCTACTATTCCTTTTACACTGGCTTTTGAAATTTACAAATGCAGCAATTTAGAAAGTGGATGAAAGGTTTAGCACTGAGAAACAATTTTTGGAAGATAAATATTGCATTTTACATACAACTATATAGATCAGACCAAAATGAGAGACAAATGAGGAGAAAAGAGGGACTGCGGGACTTTGTTCCAAATCAGGGACAGTCCCTCGAAATCGGGGACAGTTGGGAGCTATGGGTTTGGAGTCCACTGACCTAGACAGAAGTGGGTGTCCAATGTTCAACACTCATCTAGGATCCCAGTGGGCTCCACAGGGGCTTGGAGACTGGCTTCAAGACTAAAGCTGGGCATAAATTATACAATTTTCTTATTCCATTTCCTTTAGATTTAACTATGTAGTGCAAGGGCCTGCCTGATTGCATACATATTGGAAGTGTTTAGGTTTGACCTCATAATATGTGGTTTCGGTAAATCTAAAGCAAAATTGTATAATGCATGGCCAGCTTAACACAAGTACTTGCATGCACCACATAGTAATAAACTGCAATTCTGGGGCTCTGTGGAGAAGTGTGGAGCTGTTGCCATAGTATGAGGATTGTTGGGACTTTTAGTTCCATAGCAGCTGGCTCATTAAGGAGCACATGTCTTCCCATTTAAGTTTTGAGAAGTAACCTAAATACAGGTGGGCAACCTTAGATAAAAGAATTCTTTCAATAATTCATACTCGCTGTAACACCTTTCCTCCAATCACAGCAGATGCCGCGGAACTGATCTCAATTCGGGAACAGGCACAAGAATTGGTAGATGAGAATGACGCTTTAAAGATGACAATTCACCGTCTCAACGTTGAGCTGAGCCGCTATCAAACCAAGTATCGTCCGTTAACCAAAGAAGAGGTACTTTTTTAAATTTATTTTAAGCGGGTTACCAAAGAGAGATAAAAAAACAGCTTTCTGAGCATATATACGTTTATGTAAAGATATAAACTAAGGCCTCTTTCACACTGACGATCCGTTCAGGTCCGCCTGTCAGCTTTTTAGGTGGACCTGAACGGACCCCCCCATAGACCTCTATGGAGCGTCGGATGTCTGCGGTGACATGTCCGCTGACATCCGACCCGCTCCGATCTGAAAAAGTGTAACGGAGGAAAAACCTACTTTTCCATCCGTTATCGGATCGGGTTACGATGGACACTATGGTCCGTCGTCATCCGATCCCCCAGAGGGGAGAGCGGTGCTCTGTCAGGTCCGTCGCTGCACCGTGTGCAGCGACGGACCTGTCATCTGACTGCTCAGCGGGGATCCACGGAGCGATCCCCGCTGAGCAAGCGGATGTTCACGGGGCGGATCATCACGGATCCGCCCCGTGTGAAAGGAAGAGTATGATTTTGTGTTTTTGCTATCCAGGTAATTATACAGTATAATAGTGCTGAGCCAGGCATAGGGATTTTGTGGGTTGCATGGGGTCCTTTCGCTGAGTAATTCATCCACCTAAACTGTTTGTTTGTTTATAGCTTTGTAATTACAACCCACACTGATTAGCTCCCGATTGTTTGTGAAGACCTGGAGCTGTAAGTGCAGCCATCACAGCTGACAGCTAGTTACAGGGGAACAAAAGGAAGTGTATACCTGTTACCATTAAAGCGTAACTCCACTTTTGTTGAGAAAAAAACATTCCCCTCTGGGTGATCTATGTACATGAAAATGTGGGTATTACTGCGCTAACCCCAAATACTCTAAAACAAGCAGCTACATAAAGAATGTGACAAACATAAAAGGATCAAAAATGGTAAGGAGGTAGCGCTATCCAATATACACAAATATTATAATATGAGTGAAATGATGAGAGATAATAGTGATAAATCCTGAAAGAAAAACACATATATAAAGTGACATGTGTAATGTGGAAAGTCCAATCTGGAAAAATATTTTTTCAAAAATATAAAAAATAAATATATTAGGCTGAAACAAGACCCATTGGTTGAAACGCGTAGGGTTAGGCTTATCACTTTCCACATTTTATCCACATATTTGTGTATATTGGTTATCGCTACCTCCTTACCATTTTTGATCTATGTACATGGCAAGGATTGTAACAAACTTTGTTGCAGATTCCTACCTTTTGTTATTCTGAAGATATCCCTCTGTGTTTCTCTCTGCCTCTGTTCTGAGTAGGTCTAATGGTAGTGGTTTCATAATTAACTGTCAGGCGTGGAGCTACAGAGCACTACTGAGGAAAGCTGCTGGTCCTGCATCCCTTTAGACGTGTTCCTATTGAAAGTATCTCTAAAAAAAATGACATTTTTGTTGCAAGGGATGCCTGAAATCTGACTTGTATCGTAGGCAGGCTTCTGGGAAAATTGGAAAAGCAGGAAATGATGTTTCTGGGGAGTGGTCAGTACACACTGTGTACAGAAAACTCCAGGTAGCCATATTTGCATTTTTTTTCTCCGACAATTACATTGGCTGCAGATTGAAAAGGAAAGGTAGTTTTTAATAACGTTCAATTACAAAATGATCAGTGTCGTAATTATATGCGCTATATTTTCTTTTTTTTTTTCCCCCACGAAAGTGGAGTTACCCTTTTAAGAGACATACACCAAAAAAACCTTTGGCCAAACTTCTCTTTTAACTCCACTTTCGTGGTGGAAAAAAAAAGGCAAATGAGAAAAAAAAAGTAGCTTATACAATTGCAACACAAGTCCTATTGTAATTGAATGTTATTAAAAATTACCTTTTCCTTTTCAAACTGTAATTTTCTGTAAAATGCAATTTGGCTACCTGGGGGTGTTCTGTACACAGGATGTGTACAGAACGCCCCCCAGAATCATCATTTCCTGCTTGTGTGATTATTGGCTTACTGATTTTCCCAGGGGTGACACAGTGGTGTAGTGGGTAGCACTTTCACCTAGCAGCAATAGGGTCGCTGATTCGAATCCCAACCACGACACTACCTGCCTGGAGTTTGCATGTTCTCCCTGTGCCTGCGTGGGTTTCCTCCGGGTACTCTGGTTTCCTCCCACACTCCAAAGACATGCTGGTAGGTTAATTGGCTTCTGTCCAAAATTGGCCCTATTATATGAATGTGAGTTGGGGACCTTGGATTGTGGGCTCCTTGAGGGTACGGACCAATGTGAGTGTGCGATGTATGTGTGGAGCGCTCCATAAATTGACGGCGCTATATGGGTACCTTAATAAATAATATAATAGATGAGCATTTAATGAGACACAATGTACAGGGATAAGGAGAATTGTAGACACGCACCCACACTCACTCAGGTTGAAATGGATGGACTGGTGTCTTTATTCAACCTTACTATGTAACTAAAAAATGTCATTTTTGGTGAGATACTCCCAATAGGAAATCGCGTCTAAAGGGATGCAGGCCCAGCAATTTTCCTCAGAGCCCTGCAGGTGCAGCAGCTGATTGATAATTTTAAAACCACTCCCATTAGATTCAGCTTCTACAGGGACACAGACAAACACACACAGGAATTTCTTCAGAATTACAAAAGGTAGGAATCTGCAACAAAGTTTGTTAAAATCCTTGTAATGTACATAGATCACCCAGAGGGAAATGTTTTTTTTTTCTCAAGAAAAGTGAAGTTAACCTCTTTAACCACCACCCGCCGTATAGACAAATGACGGCGGCGCTGTGGCTCTCTCGTTCTGGGATGATGTCATATGACGGCTTCCCATTCTCGCCACACTTGCACACCCACCACGGGGGGCGCACAGCGCAGTGATTGGCAGTGCACTGTGTTCCTGGGATGTGGCGCATCCCCGATCTCATTAAAGAGCTCTTTACCCATGGGATCAGCTGTGTCCAATCACAGTTGATCACATGTAAAGAAGGAAATGCCGGTTATTGGCATTCCTTTCCTTGGACTGACAGCATGAGAGAAGAGGAGAGCCGATCAGCGGCGTTTTCTCACAGGGGAGACCTGCACTGATCATCAGTGCAGCCCCAACAGTGCCCATCAGTGATGCCAGTCAGTGCTCACCAGTGATGCCAGTCAGTGCTCATCAGTGCCACCTATTAGTGCCCATTTGTGCTGCATATTAGTGCCGCCTCATCACCGCATATCAGTGAAGGAGAAAATGTACTTATTTACAAAATACAGAAACTAAGAAACTTATTTTTTATTTTCAAAATTTGTGACAGGGGGTGAAAGTGCCCGGTATTGAAGTCTTTAAGTGGGTGTGGTCCTTAGTAGACTTAATGCAACCCCTTGAAGATGAATGTCACTCAGTTCAACTAACTGTTAAATTTGCATTTGACATGACTACTCTGAGCTTGTGCTAAGCCCCACCCCCTCCTTATAAGTGTTTTTAGTGTGATGGTTAAATTATAGGCATATGGCAAAGCTGCAAGTTGGTCAGAATTTCAGGCCCTGAGCAAAGCTTGTGCCTGGGATCTCTCCCCCTCTTCCCCCAGACAGTGAGGCTGACAAGAGGATTAATAAAGCAATTGTAAGGGTTGGGAAATGTCGCTTTGCCTGACGCTTATCTAAACCCAAAAACAAATATATAATATATTGCAAGCATTTAGATGTGGTGGCTGAATTCGTTTGTTCCCCTGGTGATCCTGACAGTGACACACTTCCTGTCCCAGGGTGCTCTCCTAAATCTGGACTACAAACAAGTCCCCTCTCCTTATTGCCAATAGATACAAGAAGGTATTTTGTAGTTCACTAAAGAGAGCTATGCATGCTAACAGCGCTGTCTGAGATTTCAGTTCAGTGCACAGGAAGTTACAGTGCCTTTGAAAAAGTATTCATATCCCTTGAAATTTTCCACATTTTGTCATGTTACAACCAAAAACGTAAATGTATTTTATTGGGATTTTATGTGATGGACCAACACAAAGTGGCACATAATTGTGAAGTGGAAGGAAAATGATAAATGGTTTTCCAAACGTTTTACAAATAAATCTGTGAAAAGTGTGGCGTGCATTTGTATTCAGCCCCCTTTACTCTGATACCCCTAACTAAAATCTAGTGGAGCCAATTATATTCAGAAGTCGCCTAATTAAAGTCCACCTGTGTGTAATTTATTCTCAATATAAATACAGCTGTTCTGTGAAGCCCTTAGAGGTTTGCTAGAAAATCTTAGTGCACAAACAGCATCATGTAGGCCAAGGAACACACCAGACAGGTCAGGAATAAAGTTGTGGAGAAGTTTAGAGCAGGGTTAGGTTATAAAATAAATATATAAAATATTCCAAGCTTTGAACATCTCACAGAGCACTGTTCAATCCATCATCAGAAAATGGAAAGAGTATGGCACAACTGCAAACCTACCAAGACATGGCCGTCCACCTAAACTGAGAGGCCGGGCAAGGAGAGCATTCATCAGAGAAGCAGCCAGGAGGCCCATGGTAACTCTGGAGGAGCTGCAGAGATCCACAGCTCAGGTGGGAGAATCTGTCCACAGGACAACTATTAGTCGTGTTCTCCACAAATCTGGCCTTTTATTGAAGAGTGGCAAGAAGGAAGCCATTGTTGAAAGAAATCCATAAGAAGTCCAGTTTGCAGTTTGCGAGAAGCCATGTGGGGAACACAGCAAACATGTGGAAGAAGGTGCTCTGGTCAGATGAGACCAAGATTTTGAACTGTTTGGCCTAAAGGCAAAACGCTATGTGTGGCAGAAAACGAACACTGCACATCACACTGAACACACCATCCCCACTGTGAAACATGGTGGTGGCAGCATCATGTTGCAGGGGATGATTTTCTTCAGCAGAGACAGGGAAGCTGATCAGAGTTGATGGGAAGATGGATGGAGCCAAATACAGGGCAATCTTGAGACTGGGGCGGAGGTTCACCTTCCAGCAGGACAACGACCCTAAACATACAGCCAGAGCTACAATGTAATGGTTTAGATCAAAGCATATTCATGTGTTAGAATGGCCCAGTCAAAGTCCAGACCTAAATCCAATTGAGAATCTGTGGCAAGACTTGAAAATTGCTGTTCACAGACGCTCTCCATCCAATCTGACAGAGCTTGAGCTTTTTTGCAAAGAGGAATGGGCAAAAATGTCCCTCTCTAGATGTGCAAAGCTGGTAGAGACATCCCCAAAAAGACTTGCAGCTGTAATTGCAGCGAAAGGCGGTTCTACAAAGTATTGACTCCGGGGGGCAGAATACAAATGCAAGGAAAATGCATTTTCCTTCCACTTCACAATTATGTGCAACTTTGTGTTGGTCTATCACATAAAATCCCAATAAAATACGTTTACGTTTTTGGTTGTAACATGACAAAATGTGGAAAATTTCAAGGGGTATGAATACTTTTTCAAGGCACTGTACATGGACACTAGAATTCTGGTGGGATCAAACTGGATTTTTTTCTGTACTTTGCAGAAATTGGACTTGGCTGGATTACATAATACTAATGCAGCCACCATATGTAAGGACTGGTAAGCTGCAATACCTTACATTTTTCTTCTTGGGTTTAGATACATCAGTGCTTAATTGTTAGGACAAATTAATAACCCTCTTTGTAAATACTGCACACTCTTTTAATATACATGATATGGAAGAAATCCTACATTCCCCTGCTTAATGAAATGCTTTCGGCTGTAGCTGTGACTTCCAATCCAGAAGTAACTGTACTGGAAGAAAACCATTTTCTGCCCCAATAACTTCTGCGCCGGCTCCAGCCGTCTGCCTGTGCCGCCCAAGTGTTTGAGATCACATAGCTTTAGCTGAGCGTGTCTGTGAAGTGACATTTGAATAGCGGTATTGGAGGAGAGCGAGCTGACTCTCCCTTGCCTTTCCATTGCCCTGCACTCGTGTTGCTTGCTTTCACTAGGTAATTTCGTGTTGCAGTCTTCGGTGATAAATAATGCAGATTGTGTCTGTTCTGAGGGTAATGCGATCTCCTATTTACAGTAACAAGGGAGAGTCAGCGGGTGAGAACCACAGTCATCTACTCATTAAAAAAATAGATAAAAATCCTGTTGAAATAAGTTTGCTATAATTACTAATGGCACTTATGATCTTACAGCCCACTAGAGGGCAGCAGGGGAGCTGAGTCACTTCTAGGAGGGAGCAGCAGAGGTAGCCAAGCTGCAGAGCTACTGGTGAGGGAACAGTAGGGGGAGCTGAGCTGTTGAGTCAATGTCGAGAGGGGAGAGCAGAGAATCGATGCTTGGAGGGAGATGCAAGGGTAGCTGAGCTTCTAAATTACTGCGGAGAGGGAAGAATAGGGCGAGCTGAGCTGCTGAGTGACTACTAGGAGGGGATAGCTGAGCTGCTAAATTACTTCTGAGAATGAGGATAAGGGGGAGCTGTGCTGCCGAGGAGTTACTACTAAGAGGGAGGATCAGTGAGAGCTGAGCTGCTGAGTTACTGCTGAGAGGGAGGATAAGGGAGGGCTGAGCCGCTGAGTTACTGCTAAGAGGGAGGATAAGGGGGAGCTGAGCTGCTGAGTTACTGCTGAGAGAGAGGATCAGGGAGAGCTGAGTCACTCTAGTAGGAGGAGCTCAGCTGCTGATTCACTGCTGGCAGTTGGGAGCAAAGGAAGCTGAGCTGCTGAGAGGGAGGTGCAGGGGGAGCTGAGCTGCTGAGAGGGAGGTGCAGGGGGAGCTGCGCTGCTGAAAGGGAGGAGCAGGGGGAGCTGCGCTGCTGAAAGGGAGGAGCAGGGGGAGCTGCACCGCTGAGAGGGAGGAGCAGGGGGAGCTGCCCCGCTGAGAGGGAGGAGCAGGGGGAGCTGCGCCACTGAGAGGGTGGAGCAGTGGGAGCTGCGCCGCTGAGAGGGAGGAGCAGTGGGATCTGCGCCGCTGAGAGGGAGGAGCAGTGTTAGCTGCGCTGCTGAGAGGGAGGAGCAGTGGGAGCTGCGCTGCTGAGAGGGAGGAGCAGTGGGAGCTGCGCTGCTGAGAGAACGGCATTTACTGTGTTTAATAAACATAATATCTCTAAACTTTAGCACAGGGGTCTCCAAATTTTCTAAACAAAGGGCCAGTTTACCGTGCTTCAGACTTTAGGGGGTGCTGGACCATGGCCAGTGGAAGTAGAAAATGCCCTGGCATAAGTGGAAGTAAACAATGCCCCATCTTTGGTATTAAGGGAAATATTTGTGCCCCGTTGCTGGTGTCAGTGGGAGGAATAGTGCCCCATTGTTGGTGTCAGTGTGAGGAATAGTGCCCCATTGTTGGTGTCAGTGGGAGGAATAGTGCCCCATTGTTGGTCAGTGTGAGGAATAGTGCCCCATTGTTGGTGTCAGTGGGAGGAATAGGGCCCCATGGTGGGTGTCAGTGGGAGGAATAATGCCCCACTGCTGGTTTCAATGCCAAAATTATTGCCCTCTTGTTGGTGTCGGTGGGGGGGGGGGGGATAGTGCCACAAGGGCCAGATAAGGGTATGCAAAGGACCGCATTCAGCCCCTGGACCACAATTTTGGAGACTACTACTTTAGCAGATTGCACTCGCATGTGTACCTCAATAAGAAAATTGTAAACTCAGTAGATTCCATTACATTTTTTCACTTTTTTTTTTAAAGATTTTTATTTCTATATGTAAACAAGGCACATAAGGCAAAGAACAATATGCATATCACAAAACTGGATACGTATAAAATATATCTCACATCATAAGGTACTTCTATTTACTCAAACCAAAACTCCTCCTAAACACTGACGGGTTCTCGCTCTCCCACTGTTTCCTATTTTTGCAGAAGCTCAGTGAACTGCGAATGACACCTCCTTATAGCCATAAACAGACTCCCAGTGTCGCCATATTGCCTCATTCTTTCTGACAGTGCATCCCACAATGCTCTTCCCATGAGATTCCGTTCGCTACTCTGGTCCAGTTGATCTTCTTGCCGCAACAAAGAGCTGTGAATTGGAGCTTTTAGCACATTTAAAACGTGTGGTTTTTTTTTTTGTCTGGAGAAAAGTAGAAAAAATTGAAATGTTTGTTATCCCAGGTGATCTGAAGAAAACATTTTTTTTTTTCCCGGTAAAAGCCGCGGTGTATTTGGTTCATTTTGTTTGTGCCACAAATAATGACAGTCTGTTCTCCCAGTACACAGACGAGGCTGGAAAGGAACTGTCTGTTCTTGTATGCCAGAATGGAACGAACAAAAAGCTACGCACCGGGCTTTTTGTTACTATTGTGTTCTTTATCACTTCTCCGATATGACTTTATCTAATAGCTTTTAGCTGTTTGAAGGAAAAAGAACATTTCAAGTAAGAATACACAATTGCCAATGTTCCAAACGCCAACACAGAGAATTTAAAAGAGGTCCGGTCACTTTTGTAGAAACTGAAAAATCTATTTGATATTCATATGTACATAAAGTACAGAGCTAAATATACAGTACACATTCAATATAAACATATATACCGTATATACTCGAGTATAGGTTGTTCCAAGTATAAGTCGAGGCCCTAATTTACCACAAAAAAAATGGGAAAAACTTATTGACCCGAGTATAAGACGTGGGTGAGAAATGCGCAGCTACTGTAAGTGGAAAAGAGGGTCAACAATGCCCATTTGCAGCCTCACTGTGCCCATTTGCAGCTATAGGTCCCCCTAACTTCTAACTTGGTAGTTAAGGGTTCCTAGATGCCCCCTAGCTGCAGCCAAAATTTGGGGTCTCTGAACCCAAAGGGTCCCAAAATGACATTGCTGCAGATGGACACAGTTGACTGAATTTGGGGCCCCGTATCTTGGGGCCACTTAGTGCTAAGAACCCCAAATTTGGTGTGCACTAGCACCATAAAATATCCAAAGCTAGGGTTTCTAGCACCAAGTGGCCCCGAGATACAGGGCCCCAAAAATCGGTTCAGAAAATATCAAGCACTTTTCTGCAGCAGAGAATGACATTTTCCGAACCGATTTTGGGGCCCCGTATCTCGGGGCCACTTAGTGCTAGGAACTCCATCTTTGGATATGTTGTGGTACCAGTTCCACTGGGTTTGCATACCTAATTTGGGGTTCCTAGCATCAAGTGGCCCTGAGATACGGGGCCCCAAAGTCGGTTTGGAAAATGAAATTTTTTGCTGCAGAAAAGTGCTTGACTCGAGTATAAGTTGAGGGGGGCACTTTCAGCACAAAAAAATGTGCTGAAAAACTCGACTTATACTCGAGTATATACGGTATTTAAAAAAAAAAAAGTGTAATAAAATGAAAAATACAAATAAAAATATATAAAGCATATTAAAAAAGTCCTCTCAAGTGTCCATGTAAAGAAAGCCAACGAACGCCACTGAATTATAAAGTGCCAATCAAAGGAATCCCTCTGTTTAGATCTCCCAAATAAAATTTGAGCTGTCAATGATCGAAAGTAAAAAAAAAAAGCCTCATTATTGTCCATCCACCACCTGCAGACAGAGGACCACCAACAAAGTGTCCACCTCAGTGCATCGCGATGCAGTGAATCGCGTACAGGTACATGATCCTGCACTTCCGGGGTCTGAGGCGCGCACGCCTGTCGACCCACTCCCACCGTGATTGGACGGGACACAAGCAGAACGGCAGCCTTAAGGCAGATTGTCCTTCTGTCAGAGGGGAAGGTACTGATCCCGTGTTTCTGCTAAGTAGGAACACGGATCTTTGCCTTCCCCCTGTCAAAGCACCTCCCCCACAGTTAATAAGCTCAACTTAAGCACACATTTAACCCTTTGATCGCCCCTGATGTTAACCCCTTCCCAGCCAGGGTCATTAGTACAGAAGAAATTAAATTTGTGTCCCTGCAAAAGAACCTCACACAGTGTAGCAACACACTGGTTGGGAACACGGTTAAACCTTTAATCGTCCCTGATATTAACCCTTCCCTGCCAGTGTCATTAGTACAGTGGCAGTGTATTTTTTTTTTTAGCACTGATCACTGTATTCGTGTCACTGGCCCCCAAAAAAGTGTCCAATTTGTCCGCCGCAATATCGCAGACCCGCTATAAGTCGCTGATCACCGCCATTACTATTATAAAAAAAAAAAAAAAATATCCCATAGTTTGTAGATCTTAAACCGTAAACGTAACTTTCAAACCAATCAATATACGCTTATTGGGGATTTTTTTTACCAAAAATATGTAGCAGAATACATATTGGCCTAAATTGATAAAGGAATTCGATTTTTTACATTTTTGTTTATTGGGTATGGTTTATAGCAGAAAGTAAAAAAAATATATATTTTTTTTTAAATTGTTGGTCTTTCTTTGTTTATTGCACAAAAAATAAAAACTGCAGAGGTGTACAAATGTCACCGAAAGAAAGCTCTATTTGTGGGAAAAAAAATGACATAAATTTTATTTGGGTACAGTGTCGCACGACCGCGCAATTGTAAGTTAAAGTAACGCAGTGCCGTATCGCAAAAAATTGCTTGCTCATTAAGGGGGGTAAACCTTCTGGAGCTGAAGTGATTAAAGCACTCAAGAATAAACAGCCATCCCCAAAAAATAATAATTATGTGTATTAATGAATACAGAACTGCATTTTGGAGGACGCGATTGACCCCTTGACATACCTGAATACATGCCAATTAGGGGAGGGGAAAAGCTGATTTCTTGTTTTGTTTTTTTTTTTTTGGTCGATACGTACAACATTTTTTTTTTTTTTTTTTTATTCATTTATTTTATTCTTGTTTTAGAATCTGAAGATTGGCGGGTTACCACCCAGAGGACCTCCGCCACCCTGGCTGGTAAGTTGAAGTGGAACTCTGGGCAAAATAAAAAAAAAAGTGACATGTCGCTAGCATTAATACAGCAGTCTTTGTTTTTCTGTGTCCCCTTGTAATATCGTTTTATTGCCTGTTGATCCTGCCAGTTTGCTTTTAACTACCTTTTAAAGCTACCTTTTAAAGTGGAGCTCCACCCAAAAAAGGAAAGCTCCGCTCCCCCATATTTGAATTTTTTTTGCAAGGGAGCGTGTACCTGATCTTGACAGGTACCCGCTCCTACTTCCTGCTGACTTTTATTTTATTTTTTTTTTACAGGCTGGAACTCCACTTTTAATAGACCAAGTTGTCCAGCAAAATAAAGAGCAGATGGACAATTTTATTTAACACTGACAGGGATGCCTACTACGGTCCGCTTTAGTCATTTATAGTATAACTTTCTAATATTAAAAAAAAATAAAAAAAAAAAATATATATATATATATATATATATATATATATATATATATATATATATATATATATATATATATATATATATATATATATATATATATATATATATATATATATATAAAATATTTTTTGGATGGAGTGGAGAGGGAATAGAACCCCAATCCAATCCCACATTTTGGGCTGTCCCCAGAACAGGAATGGAGGAAGTACCCTTCCGATGGGGACACTAGTTCTGGTGACAACCACCGGGAATTCCCTCACTTTGGTAGGATTTCGGTTCACTTCCTGTTCAGGCTATGGGACAGGAAGTGAAGGGAAATGTCCCTAGTGGGACACAGATGGCAAAAAAAAAATAGCCTGACCCGGGG
This sequence comes from Lithobates clamitans, assembly GCA_037952925.1. Classification (NCBI taxonomy): domain Eukaryota; kingdom Metazoa; phylum Chordata; class Amphibia; order Anura; family Ranidae; genus Lithobates; species Lithobates clamitans. Next base: position 685,975 of record JBBGZY010001823.1, read on the forward strand.
TTACAGCTAGGGTTGCATCGATACCTGACTTTTATCGAGTATGGGTATTGATATTTTTGGTCAAGTACTCGCTGATACCGATACCTTTACTGTGCGATTTGAGCTCATACAAAATGAATGAGCTCAAATCACACTGCAATGAATCCGTATGCGATTTGAACAGAAATGCGGTGCGTTTCCTGTCTGAAATGCATGCAGTTACCCCCCCCCCCCCCCCGCTCCTGTGTAAACCCAGGGTGAAATCACTATGACAAGCCTGGGTTCACACAGGAGCGGTGGGGAAAACCGCATGCATTTCAGACAGGAATCTCACCGCATTCCTGTTCAAATCGCTTGCAATTCTTTGTAGTGCAGTTCATTTTGTATAGGCTCAAATCGCACCGCAAAGATATCAGTTTCAGGTATTGGAGCATTTTTACAAGTGCTTGTGAAAATACTCGGTATTGGCACTGATACTGGTTTACCAAGTATGTCATGCTGATTTGATGCGCTTTCAGAAAGTGCAGCAAAACCATGGGACATAATTGAAGTCTATGGGAAAAACACAAAAAACGTGGGTTAGCTGCATTTTACCCAAAATGCAGTGGGGGCAACATGACACGGTGCTTACAGAGAAGACGAAAAACACAGGGGTGGGGCTGTACAGTGACTGAATACTGTGATAGCCAATCATAGGCTATCACAGTGATTAAGTGATCGGGAAGCGGTCCTCCTAGTTGCCAGTCATTAGTGCGAGACCCAGAGTCCATGACAGCTTGGTCTCCGTGCTGGAAGTGTGCTGTGCAGCATTATCTCAGCACAAACACATTGGCATATATATGTAGCTCCACAGATAAAAACCCACTTCCACGAGGCCGCATATATACTATATTTTCAAAAGTATTGGGACGCCTGCCTTTACACACACAGGAACTTTAATGGCACCCCAGTCTTATGCCCTGTACACACAGTCGGATTTTGCGATTGGGGCTTGTTGTCGGAAATTCCGACCGTGTGTAGGCTCCATCGGACTTTTTCCATCTGACTTTTTCCATCGGAATTTCTGACACACAAATTTTGAAAGCTAGATCTAAAATTTTCCGACAACAAAATCCGTTCGCGTAAATTCCGATCGCGTGTAGACAATTCCGACGCACAAAGTGCCATGCATGCTCAGAATCGAGCAGAAAAGCAGCACTGGCTATTGAACTTCATTTTTCTCAGCTCGTCGTACGTGTTGTACGTCACCGCGTTCTTGACGTTCGGAATTTCCGACCAACTTTGTGTGTGTACAGGGCAGACACTACAAGTCTGTAGGGTTCAATATTGAGTTGGCCCACCCTTTGCAGCTATAACAGCTTCAACTCTTCTGGGAAGGCTGTCCACAAGGTTTAGGAGTGTGTCTATGGAAATGTTTGGACATTCCTTCAGAAGCGCATTTGTGAGGTCCGGCACTGATGTTTGGACGAGAAGGCCTGGCTCGCTGACTCTGCTCTAATTCATCCTAAAGGTGTTCAATCGGGTTGAGGTCAGGACACTGTGCAGGCCAAGTCAAGTTCCTCCACCCCAAACTCGCTCATCATTTTTTTTTTTTTTTTTTTTTTTTTTTTCAGGGGTTGGGCTTGGCCCCTTAGTTCCAATGAAGGGGACTCTTAAGGCAGGGGTGCCCAACCTTTTGAGGAGCTAGGGCCACTTTAGTGACTTGGTAACCAGTTGCGGGCAACAGTGTGCAGAGCGGGCATATGACAGGTCTGTGTCCACTCAGCATATGCAGAGCAGACACGGACACAGCCCGCTTTACTCTATGGGCCCTCCAATCCGATCCGCCCAGACAGAAGGGGGACGGATCCCCGTCTGTTTTTTTTTTTAAAGTGGATCGGATTGGAGATGGCTGGGTGTAAACGGACACAGGTCTGTGTACATCTGCCGCTCTATAGAGGTAAATTGAGGGTCCGACTGGGTCCGCCTGAAAAACGGACAGGCAGACCTGATCGGACCAATCGTGTGAAAGGGGCCTAAGGCTGCTTTCACACTGATGCACTGCAGTTTACCTGTGCCTCAACTGACCTTAATCTTCACTTCTTCCTCTGGATTTCTGCAGGTATCGCTGGCTGCTGCTGTCCCCCTGGCGGGTATGGATGGTGGCTGCTTCTGGCTGTCCTTCAGGGCGGGTCCTGCTGGTGGGTCCTGCTGGCGGGTATTGCTGGCGGGTATTGCTGGCGGGTATTGCTGGCGGGTATTGCTGGCGGGTATTGCTGGCGGGTATTACTGATGGGTACTGTTGGTTGAGTATTGCTGGTGGCTACTGTTGGTGGGTAGTTCCCAACCCACTATCCCGGAGCATCAGTGTCACAGGAGTCGGTGCTAGAGGAAGCATGCAGCTGCAGTAGAGAGCAGGGCTGATGCTTCCTGTATCGCTTCCGTCACAAGCGGAGTACATTTGGTATCACTCCGCCTGTGACAGGATCCGGCGCTATACAGGAAGCATTAGCTCTGCTTCCTCTAGTGCCGGCTCCGTTCTTCACACTGATGCTTGGGGATGGCGGGTCAGTAACTCCAGATTTTGGGTTTGCCGACCCGCTATCCCAGAGCAGGAGGTGGCGGGCCACATGTGGCTCGCGGGCCAGCGGTTGGGCACCCCTGTCTTAAGGCATCAGCATACCAAGACATTTTGGACAATTTCATGCTCCCAACTTTGTGGGAACAGTTTGGGGATGGCCCCTTCCTGTTCCAACATGACTGAGCACCAGTGCACAAAGCAAGGTCCATAAAGACATGGATGAGCGAGTTTGGGGTGGAGCAACTTAACTGGCCTACACAGTGTCCTGACCTCAACCCGATAGAACACCTTTGGGATGAATCAGAGCGGAGACTGCGAGCCAGGCCTTCTCATCCAACATCAGTGCCTGACCTCACAAATGCACTTCTGGAAGAATGGTCAAACATTCCCATAGACACACTCCTAAACCTTGTGGACAGCCTTCCCAGAAGAGTTGAAGCTCGTATAGCTGCAAAGGGTGGGCCAACTCAATATTGAACCCTACAGACTAAGACTGGGATGCCATTAAAGTTCATGTGCGTGTAAAGGCAGGCGTCCCAATACTTTTGACAATATAGTGTACTGGCACCCAGTGGTGTCATCATTTAAAACCTGGAGTAAAAAGTTTGGGCTTGACATACACTTGTGATGGGGATCAGTTTTGAAGATTTTCTAGAAAAATCTTTTTGTTCCATTGTATGTATATTCAGTAGCGGTTGGCATGAGTGAGATTATCAGCAGAGTTATCAGCACTCCATGTAACTTCTCTGAAATCCATTTGCTGAAATCCGGTCAGTGAGATCTTATTATGTTGTGCAGCTGGATATGAAATACTTGTCACCACTGCTTCTGGCATATGAAGACAGACTGAAGGAAAAAGACAACTTGATCCTGTCCTTCGAGGTGAGTGCAAATAGATTTTTACACATTTTCTATTCTTTTCTTTTGGTTTTTGTATCGGCTTAATGCAAGTTATCTTATCTGTGTGTGTGCTAAAACAGAACTCCTACCAAAAGAAAGAAGATAAAGCTGAATAGATCTTTAAAAGATACCGTATATACTCGAGCATAAGTCGAATTTTTCAGCCCATTTTTTTTGTGCTGAAAGTGCCCCCCTCGACTTATACTCGAGTCAAGCACTTTTCTGCAGCAAAAAATTTCATTTTCCGACCCGAATTTGGGGCCCCTTATCTCAGGGCCACTTAGAGATAGGAACCCCAAATTTGGTGTGCAAACCCAGTGGAACTGGTACCACAACATATCCAAAGCTGGGGTTCCTAGCACTAAGTGGCCCTGAGATACGGGGCCCCAAAACCGGTTCAGAAAATGTCATTCTCTGCTGCAGAAAAGTGCTTGACGTTTTCTGAACTGATTTTTGGGGCCCTGTATCTCGGGGCCACTTGGTGCCAGAAACCCCAGCTTTGGAAATTTTATGGTGCTAGTTCCACTGAGTTTGCACATCGAAGTTGGGGTTCTTGGCACTAAGTGGCCCCGAGATACAGGGCCCCAAATTTGGTCAACTGTGTCCATCTGCAGCAATGTCATTTCGCGACCCTTTGGGTTCAGAGACCCCAAATTTTGGCTGCAGCTAGGGGGCATCTAGGAACCCTTAACTATCGAGTTTGAAGTTCAGGGGACCTATGGCTGCAAATGGGCACAGTGAGGCTGCAAATGGGCATTGTTGACCCTCTTTTCCACTTACAGTAGCAATGTGCATTTCTCACACTCGTCTTATACTCGGGTCAATACGTTTTTCCCATTTTTTTTGTGGTAAATTAGGGCCTCGACTTATACTCGAGTATATACGGTATATGAAAAAAACAAACAAACAGCTTTTGCTACAATGTTCACCTTGAAATCAGAGATTTCCCCTGCAGTACTTATGTCTGCTACTAGATGGCCTCAGTATGATGGCCAACATCATTTAACCCACTTCCTCTGAGCCCAGGTCATCCTGGGTCCACCGCTAGCCTGTGCCTTGGCAGTGAGAGGAAAAATCCGCACAGTGAGGAGCTCATCTGTCACTCTGCTCTCTCCTCTTATCCCCATGCTTCTTATCAGCGCATGAATTGATTGGCTCTTTGTGCTGCTTCTTCCTCTCACACTTCAGCTCTGCTATGTTTATCTCAACAGCTTTTAATGAGGGTGCCGACCACACTTCCTCATATACAGGTAGCTGCTAATGGGAGAGATGATAAAAAAAAATTTATGAAACCAGGTCACATGAATATGTGACCGTAACATCAAAATGGACCCATGGACTAGGGATAAGCGAACGGTTCGGCCCGAGCATGAGGTTGGGACGATTTTTGGTTGTTCGGATGTTCCGGCGAACACTGAACAATATGCGGTGTTCGGGGCAAATTCGAAAGCCGGTCAGACCCCAAAGCACCCTCCCCATGTTGAAGGCATGTGGCCTGGTACGGTTTGGGGGTGGGGGGCCACTCTCTCACCCCCCCCTTTTCCGGCGGCCTGCCAGGTTGTGTGCTCAGATAAGGGTCTGGTATGGATTTTGGGGGGACCCCTACGCCATTTTTTTTTTTTTTTTGGTGCAGGGTTTCCCTTAAAATCCACACCAGACCTGAAGGGCCTGGTATGGATTTTAGAGGGACCCCCACACAATTTTTTTTTTTTTTTAATTTTTGGTTCGGGGTTCCCCTTAATATTCATAACAGACCCAAAGGGCCTGGTAATGGACTGAGGGGGGGACCCCATGCCGTTTTTTTCAATGAGTTTTATCTATATTGCCGAGACGCGACAATTCATTACAGCCGCGATCAGTTTTAAATGACAATTTTTCCTTTAGAAATGTAATTTTTCTGCGGGACTGTTCTAAACACGGCAAAAATGCGCCACTTTACAGGCATATTATAGACACCCCCCCAGGTACGATATTTAAAGGAATATTTAGTTTGTATTGTTTCACTTTAAGCATTAACTCACTGCTCCTGAAAAAACGTCCGTTTAAAAAAAAAATTTTTTGCATTGATACATGTCCCCTGGGGCAGGACTCAGGTCCCCAAACACTTTTTATGACAATAACTTGCATATAAACCTTTTAAAATGAGCACTTTTGATTTTTTTATGTTCGTGTGAATTTTTTTTTGCCTGTTCGGATGTTCTGGTGCGAACCAAACCGGGGGGTGTTCGGCTCATCCTTACTATGGACCAGAGCATCTTTTACATTGCCAAAATAATTACATTTTTTTTTTTTTTATGCAATCAATAAACAAAAAAAGTATTAAAACTTTAAAAAAAAAAAAAACACTTTTAATCTACTTTGATCAGTGTTTAATGTACATAAATAGTATAAAATATATTCTGTCATTTGTCTCACCCCTCTCACCGCCTGTAAAAGCCATCCAGCGGCTAATCCGCCGCTAGGATGGCTTTTACACTTTAGGGAATTCCTGGCTGAAAAGAAAAAATACCGGGATGACGCCTGTAGCTGCTAAATTAGTGACAAATTGCAGCATGTATCTCATTTTTTGATTTTGTCGAAAGCTATATTTTAGCTAAAGAAAAAAAAAATTGCTGGAGTTTTACTTTAAGGGACAAGCGAGGCGACAGCTTTTTGCCTTCAGTTCTTTCAACAACAACAACGCTTTAATTTCAAAACAATTTTCTCCTTTTTTCAGTTGGAACTGAAGTTTATTTTCTTGGTTTTGATTTTTGGGGAGGTTTTACCAGACTGGAGGAAATTGTTTGATTGTCTGATCTGAGATGAACAGACTATTCCCTATTAGAAAAATATTTTGAAAACCTCTTTACTTGGTATCTTCGCTGACCTAAATATGTCATGACTGATGTGCTCAGCTGACTCCACTGAAGTTCTCTCTTTCAGATGTTTTGTTGTTTTATCTTCTTTTTTGAAAAAAGGTCTATTTTTCTCCTTTTTAGTTCATGTTTAAGAGCCTAGGGAGAGACAGAGACATAACTGGGTTTCTTTATCAGCTGATTGGCTGCTATGCCTTACTGTACAAAGCTGGATCTTTTTTTTTTTAACCAATAAACTCCATTGTTTTGTATGAGAATTTTTGTTTTGGCTCATACAGTATGATGTTTGGATGTCCAAGTCTGAGAAAGGTCAGATTTATTAGTAAGAGGGGGGCCAGAGGGACCTCAAGTGTGGCCCCCAACATCACCAAAGGATCACGCATAAAATTCCGTATCGGTGACATTAGAAACACAGCAGGGTCAGAGACTGCAGACATGAGACAGGCGATTGTCAGAGACTGCAGACATGATACAAGAGATGGCCAGAGACTGCAGACATGATACAAGAGATGGCCACAGACTGCAGACATGATACAAGAGATGGCCACAGACTGCAGATATGATACAAGAGATGGCCAGAGACTGCAGACATGAGACAGGTGATGGCCAGAGACTGCAGACATGAGACAGGAGATGGTCATAGACTGCAGATATGAGACAGGAGATGGCCAGAGACTGCAGACATGAGACAGGAGATGGTCAGAGACTGCAGACATGAGACAGGAGATGGTCAGAGGCTGCAGACATGATACAGGAGATGGTCAGAGGCTGCAGACATGATACAGGAGATGGTCAGAGACTGCAGACATGAGACAGGCGATGGTCAGAGACTGCAGACATGATACAAGAGATGGCCAGAGACTGCAGACATGAGACAGGCGATGGCCAGAGACTGCAGACATGAGACAGGAGATGGTCAGAGACTGCAGACATGATACAAGAGATGGCCAGAGACTGCAGACATGAGACAGGCGATGGCCAGAGACTGCAGACATGAGACAGGAGATGGTCATAGACTGCAGATATGAGTCAGGAGATGGTCAGAGACTGCAGACATGAGACAGGCGATTGTCAGAGACTGCAGACATGAGACAGGCGATTGTCAGAGACTGCAGACATGAGACAGGAGATGGTCAGAGACTGCAGACATGAGACAGGCGATGGTCAGAGACTGCAGACATGATACAAGAGATGGCCAGAGACTGCAGACATGAGACAGGCGATGGCCAGAGACTGCAGACATGAGACAAGAGATGGTCAGAGACTGCAGACATGAGACAGGAGATGGTCAGAGACTGCAGACATGAGACAGGAGATGGTCAGAGACTGCAGACATGAGACAGGAGATGGTCAGAGACTGCAGACATGAGACAGGAGATGGTCAGAGACTGCAGACATGAGACAGGAGATGGTCAGAGACTGCAGACATGAGACAGGAGATGGTCAGAGACTGTATGATACAAAAGACCCTGAGACTGCTAGAAACCACCGCTATACCAGTGACGATATCCTCATCGATTCCGGATTTTATCTTTATCCTCACAGAGGTGATCAGGGAATGGATGTTCTTCCATCTTCTCTGTGTAAAGCCACCCCGGTCACTTACCGAGAGGTTAACACTACAGGTGGTAGCAGGTGGGGGACAGTCTCTTCACAGTGCTAGAATATGATTGGGTGGCTGCAAAACTGCTCAGATCACTTTTACAAAACAGCCAATCGGCAGCTCAAAAAAGCAAAAAAAAACAATACCAAGAACATGGCTGGAGCTGCAGGCATGGTCTTGTAAAACCTACTTGCTGACACAACATTTATATACACACATCAGTCAGCAAGTGGTTAATGAATATCAGTGAAATCATGCAGTAGAGTTCTTCCCATTGGACACGCAAACACTTTATGACAGAATGCCTGATAGCTGTACAAACATTTAGGCTCCAAGCTGCAAAACACTCAAGAGTAAAAATGTTGTTTTAAATGGTGCCTGTTCAATCTTCTTTTCAGGACAGATTTGGGTTTTGGGAGTTTTTGGCCCAATAGACTTCAATAGGGGCACCTGAAAAAATGTGTTGTGCTCATTTTTCTGGTGCGCTCATAATAAGTCTATAGCACATCACTCCTAAAGCACCAAATAAAAAAAGCACAAAGAAATCCTGTAAAATCTGTGTGAATTTGGCCTTAATGGCCGCACTCCTTGATGTGTTTTTATTGTGTAAGCCTAATTTTGTTGCTTGTTACAACGTAGACTTCATTGTCCAGGACCTTCTGTGGTTTTTTTTTTTTCTTTTGTAACATAAATCGGAAAACTAGAAGGGACTTCACTTTTTTTCACAATACATTATAAAAAGGAAAAAATATAATAAATATATTGCAGGTAAATTTTTCTGTATTTGAAAGCATCAGCCAGTCAGTGGGGAAGAGTGGGGTACACATTTCACTTGCCAAAAGAAATCGGAAAAGGTTAAAATACAGTAAGCCCAATTAGAATTCACTGATATGATTGCAATGTTTGGAAGACATGTATGCTGCTTGCTGTGGACTACAGCACATTGCATTTCCTCGTAAATCCATTTGGTTTAACCACTCCAGTACCAGCTTGTTATATGCCTTCTTTGCCAGGCCATTTTCCAGGTTTCAGTGCTGTGAAAGTTTGACTGACAATTACTATGCCATGCAACACTGTACCCAAGTTAATTTTAAGTTGTTTTTTTTTTTTGTAGTATTTTTTACTATATTATGTTTATTAACATATAATACATATAGTAAAAAAATTATAAGTCAATCTCTTCCATTTTCTATTGTTTAGGAGGAAATGAAAAATTTTAAGCGCCGTCTCAAGCAGGTGATTGAGGAGAATGAGACCTTGCACCAGGTGTTGGAGCAAGAAAGACCCGTAAATGCTAAAGAATGGTAAATGTTTGTTTTTACAAGATTAAGTTATAAATCTGAGATTCATTTGGGGCTGAGCAGGCTATAGATGGACAGAGCATGCGTGGGTAGGAAAGAAAAAAAAAAATGAGCACAGCATCTTAATGTATTGAGGACATAATAATGCATAGAGAGTTTTTAGGGGAAAATAGGTGACCTAACCCTTTTACTGCCACGATATATGTCCTTCAGTGGTGAAAGCGGAAGGGTGGGGGTCCTACATGCACTCCTGGCTGCACTTCACAAGCTGATGGCTTTCTATGACCCTTGGGACTGTGGGCCCAACTCACCCCCCTCCCCTGTCCCCGTCCCCATTCTGCTACATGGCGGGTGTTGCCCAGTGGAGGGGAGGCAAGTATTCACAGTTAACTCTAAAGTGATCATCTGTAGGGGGCTTTTAAAATGTCAACTATGGAACACATAGGTTACCGAAGTTTGTCACCATTATGGGCACATGCAAATTTAAGCCTTGGCATATTGGGTAACTATGTGCTTGGTGCAACCTCATTGATTTATATTTTACCCAAAATTGGGTAATATCTTGCATTCGTGTGCCCTAAAATTTAACTTTTTAAAAAGCTCACATCACAAAATAACAAATCCACAATTCAGGCACTACACCATGAGTCTACAATAGTAACCCAAAACAACATAACAATGGGGAAAAATGCATAGCCGGATAGAGTGAAGAGGTTGGTTCACAACAATCTATCCAAACTTAAATCGACTGGGGATAGCCCTGGTTTGCCCAACCAAGGGGACCATAATTTATCAAATTTGCTACAGCACCCTCTATGTTGATAGATGTATTTTTCCAGACGTAGTGTATCGCCCATTCGGGTGATCCACTCTTTTTTAAAGGGTGGGTCAGCTGATTTCCAGTGTCTAAGAATCAGTTTACGGGCCTCAAAGAGAGCTCTGGCTATAGCTTGTTTAGGGATTTCTTCTACCTGAAGATCATCCAGAATAACTAGAATGCGTTGTTTGGGGTCCTCTCGAATGTTAACCTGAAATACCTTGTTAAGGCTATTAAGGTCTCTCCTTCCCAGTAAAGTTGTAGTTTGGGGCATCAAGGAGGTCAGCGTCAACTCAGCACTAGAGGGAAACTGCTTCCCCCACAGCAAAGCCACACTGTCTCCTGATTGCAGGAATATATCTATATATAGATAGATATAGATATATCTATATATAGATAGATATATATATAGATATATTCCTGCAATCTCCTGGCAATAGGATGCATTAAGGTGAAAAACCATGAGACCCTGCAACTTCTTTAAGTCACCGTGATTCCTGGAGCATCTGACATCTGGTACTTAACCCCTTCCCGCCGACCGTACGCACATATGCGTACTCGGCTTTCCGGGGTTATACCGGGAAGATGCCCGCAGCTGCAGGCATCATCCCGGTACCGTTGTTTACAGCGGGCGATCGGCTACCCGTGTATAACAACCGATGCGGCTAAAAGCCGCTCGGTTGTTATACCGGAGGAGCGGGAGGGGACATCCCCCCCTCCCGTCGCCTCCCGCCGCTGTTACCGGGCCTCCCGTGCGATCGGGAAGCCCGGTATCCAATCGGGTACTTTCGGCGGTTGGGGGCGGGCTGGAACGAAGCTGTGAGCGGCTTCGTTCCAGCCTTCTTGTTGTAAACGCGGAAGCGACGTCATGACGTCACTTCCCGTTTACTCGGCTGCCAATGGCGCCGAATTTAAAAAAGTACACAGTATTCAGAATCGCCGTTTTCGGCAATCTGAATACTTTGAAGTGTAAAGGAGGGATGGGGGGTCTTTTAGACCCCCGATCTCTCCATAAAGAGTACCTGTCACCACCTATTACTGTCACAAGGGATGTTTACATTCCTTGTGACAGCAATAAAAGTAAAAAAAAAAAAAAAAATTTTAATACACAATTTATAAAGTAAAAAAAAAATAAAATAAATAAAAAAAAAAAAAAAAAAATTTTTAAAGCGCCCCCGCGAGCTTGCGCAGCAAAGAAAATGCATACGGAAGTCGTGCCCGCATATGTAAACGGTGTTCAAATCACACATGTGAGGTATCGCCGCGATCGTCAGAGCGAGAACAATAATTCTAGCCCTAGACCTCCTCTGTAATTCTAACCTGGTAACCGTAAAAAATTTTAAAGCGTCACCTATGGAAATTCATAGGTACCGTAGTTTGTCGCCATTCCACGAGTGCGTGCAATTATAAAGGGTGACATGTTTGGTATCTATTTACTCGGCGTAACATCATCTTTCACATTATAGAAAAAAATTGGGGTAACTTTACTGTTTGGATTTTTAAAAATTCATGAAAGTGTCCCTTTTCCAAAAATTTGCGTTTAAAACACCGCTGCACAAATACCGTGTGATAAAAAATATTGCAACAGTCGCCATTTTATTCTCTAGATTCTCTGCTAAAAATATATATATAATGTTTGGGGGCTCTAAGTAATTTTCTAGCAAAATATATGGATTTTAACTTGTAAACACCAAATTTCAAAAATAGGCTTAGTCATGAAAGGGATAAAGGATCCTCTCTCACCCCCATTCTGAACAACCTCGCTGGTGTAAGTTGGACCTGGAGGAGAATATAGAGCTGTGAAAGACGCTGCGTAAGGTTAACAGAGCAAAGCTGCACTGCCTGTAGGGCCTTCTCCTATTGTTCCTCTTCAAATTCCTCCACATCTCTCTCCCACCTGCCTGCAGTTGTAGGAAAAGCAACGTGGAGTAGAATCTGGATATAAAACCCTTGTAAGAAACAACATTTGACATGTAGTTAAATATAGGGGTTGGCGACTGTACCCATAGGTCCTGTTTGTGCCCTAATAGCATGTTGCAATTGTAAGCAATAGAAGTACATGGGTTGTGGGAGGTGAAATTTAGCTTGCAGATTGGAACACTGCTTACTGTATTCTACTGCAAATTTGAGCTGAGTAAACTTGTAACCAAATATCATGTGAGCGCTTTCAGAAAATATTTAATGTTTGGAGGTTTTAAAACTAATCTTCAGGCCTAAAATATATATATTTTTTAAAGGTGTGCAAAAATGTCTCTGCTAGTAAACAAGACGAGCTCTGTCTTCCTCAGCTGCTGAAGGGTTGTATTTAGGGTTGCCACCTCATCCCTTTAAAACCGAATACATATGAATTATACAGGTTCTGTGGTTGACTGGTAATTGGTGGTAATTAAACTCACTTGGTGCCTTAGCTGCATTAAATCAGCCCCAGAACCTGTGTAATTCATATGTGTTCAGGTTTAAAGGGATGAGGTTGTTCCATGCATGCAGTCAGGATTGGATTGTAGTTGCCTCATATTGTTCTCTGTGAGGTGCTCAGATCACGTACTCATGATTTGTCCTGGCAGGGAGATGCTGCAGAGTCAGAATAAACTTCTCTCGGAGGAGAACGCAGTCCTGGTGGGAAAGCTGGAGGTTCACGAGATGAAGAGCCGAGAGAGTCATGGAAAGCACCTGCAGGAAGGTGAGGTCATCTTTGCACCTCCCACGTTTACCTCTATTCTAAGCTCCTCCCATGTCCATTATAAGCTCCTCCCATATCTATTATAATCCACTCCCATGTCTATTATAAGCTCCTCCCATATCTATTTTAAGCTCCTTCCATGTCTATTTTAAGCTCCTTCCATGTCTATTTTAAGCTCCTTCCATGTCTATCTTAAGCTCCTTCCATGTTTATTTTAAGCTCCTTCCATGTCTATTATGAGCTCCTCCCATGTCTATTATATAGAAAGTGATGTATAAGAACCTTTTAAATCTCAGGTGGTGACTTAAATAATTTACAGGTTTAAAGTTGACCTCTAGGTAGATATAAAGGACACAAATGAATGCAGCTCTGCATTCATTACATTCATCGTTAATTGTATTTTTTAATCATAAGAACCTAAACCTGACCTGGTGTCGGCCTCTTGCTGCCCCTGTACACTTGAGCTTAGAGAATGAGAGGATGAAGCAGCACAAGGAGCCAATACGTTCAGCTCCTGATAGGAGGAGAGTTGCAGAGTGGTAAGTTTATCACTGTGCTGCCTCTCCTTTCACTGTCCAGTCACAGGATGGGAGCTGGCTTTGTTTGTTTTTTTTATCATTTATTGGGCTTTTCATTTTTATGAATCCCTCAAAAAACAAAAATGGAGCTTAATACCAGCAATGACTAAAATATACAGTGGCAAGAAAAAAGTATGTGAATTCCTTGGAGGTATTTATATGTTTATATATTTTATTTATTTCAGGTACTTATATAGCGCCGTCAATTTACGCAGCACTTTACATATACATTGTACATTCACATCAGTCCCTAGCCGCATGGAGCTTACAATCTAAGATCACTAGTTCACTTTCATACATACTAGGGACAATTTAGACAGGATCCAATTAACCTACCAGCATGTCTTTGGAGTGTGGGAGGAAACCAGAGCACCCGGAGGAAACCCGCACAGGGAGAACATGCAAACTCCAGACAGGTAGTGTCGTGGTTAGGATTCGAACCAGTGATCCTTCTTACTGCTAGGTGAAAGTGCTATTCACTACACCACTGTGCAGTAATTTGCCATAAAATGTGATCTGGTCCTCATCTATCTTAAGGTGATAACACACAAACCATTCTAATTTCTCATATTTTGATTGAACACACCCATTAAACATTCACAGTGCAGGAGGACAAAGTAAGTGAACCCTTGGCGTTAAAGTGATTGTAGGCGATCGCCTTGTAAAATACAAATGAAAGGCAAAACATTTGTGTATAGATATAAAAAAATATATATAAATGCTTTTTTTATCCCTTTTTTTTTTTTTTTTTTTATAATAAGTGATTACATTCCCTCTGTTCTCATTTACAAAAGAGCTGGAGGAAGAGAAGCAACAGCACGCTGATCTTCCCAGCGAGAGGCTGTGCAGGGGAGGCGTGTCCGTACAAGTCTGCTCTCCCGCTTAGTGTGGTCAGTTTTTAATAGTAAATCAGAGGGACTGGCAGGAACACCAGAGATTTCATACTAATTAAGCAATGGAAAGAGAACAGGAGACCTTCTCATACAAGTACGTGGTACAGCAGGCACATATCAGGAATATGAAATGTTGGGGTAACAAACGCTTTAATAGCTGATCAAACCTCCTTTGGCAGCCATGATTTCAAGAAAGCACTTTCAGTAGCTCTGGATCAGACCTGTACAACATTCAGGGGGAAGTTTTGACCTTTCCTCTTTACAAAACTGCTTCATCTCAGACATACTGTATTTATAGGATGTCAGGTCATTCCACAGCATTTCTATGGGGTTTAGGTCTGGGCTCTGACTTGGCTACTCCAAAAGGTGCATTTTCTTTTTCTGAAGCCAGTCTATGGTGAATTTACTTCAATGCTGTGGGTCATTGTTCTGCTGCATCTTCCAACTTCTACTAATTTTCAGCTGGTGGACAGCCACTCTGACATTATCCTGTAGGATATTTTGGTAAACTTGGGAAACTTGGTTTTCCCCTCGATGATGGCAAGTGGTCCAGGACCTGAGGCAGCAAAGCAAGCCCAAATCATAATATTCCTTCCACCATACTTCACAGTTTGGGATGATGTTTTGATGTTGGTAGGCTATGCCCATTTTGTGGCATTTAAAGTGCTGAGTATTCTTCACGAATAATTCCGCTTTTGTTCCATCAGTCTACAAAGCATTTTCCCAGTAGTGTTGCAGTTTGCTGTACCTCTGAAGTTTGCCAAAGAGCACCTTGGCAATGTGTTTTTGGTGAGCAGCTGCTTCCTCCATGGTACTCCTGCCTATTCGAAGACTTATGCCCCGTACACACGGTCGGATTTTCCGATGGAAAATGTCTGATCGGAGCGTGTTGTCGGAAATTCCGACCGTGTGTGGGCTCCATCGGACATTTTCCATCGGATTTTCCGACACACAAAGTTTGAGAGCAGGATATAAAATTTTCCGACTACAAAATCCGTTGTCGGAAATTCCGATCGTGTGTACACAAATCCGACGGACAAATTGCCACGCATGCTAAGAATAAATAAAGAGATGAAAGCTATTGGCCACTGCCCCGTTTAAAGTCCCGACGTACGTGTTTTACGTCACCGCGTTCAGAACGATCGGATTTTCCGACTACTTTGTGTGACCGTGTGTATGCAAGACAAGTTTGAGCCAACATCCGTCGGAAAAAATCCATGGATTTTGTTGTCGGAATGTCCGAACAAAGTCCGACCGTGTGTACGGGGCATTACGTATTGTAGACTCATGAACAGAGATGCTTGCCAGCTCCAGTGATGTCTTCAAGCCTTTAGCTCAGGGGTCTCAAACTTGGCGGCCCTCCAGCTGTTGCGAAACTACAAGTCCCATCATGCCTCTGCCTGTGGAAGTCATGCTTGTAACTGTCAGCCTTGCAATGCCTCATGGGACTTGTAGTTTCGCAACAGCTGGAGGGCCGCCAGTTTGAGACCCTTGCGTTTAGCTGTTACTCATGGGTTCTTCTTTACCTCACTGAGGATTCTGCGCGGTGCCTTGGGAGACATTTTGGCTGGGCGCCCACTTCTAGGAAGAGTAGCCACGGTACTAAACTGTCTCCATTTATAGACCATTTGTCTAACTTTCGACTTATGGATGCCTAAACACCTTGTGATTACTTTGTATCCCTTTTACAGCCTTATGCAGATCAACTACGGTCTTCAGAGAGCCTTTTTTTTTTTTTTTTGCAAAGCACATCAGCTGATGCTTCTTATGAACAGCAATCTTAAAATGCTTTTTATCAATCAGAGTAGCTCTAAATCACACCTCCAAAACTCATTTCATTAATTAGACTCCAGGGGTGCAAACTACTGACTCCAGTTAGGTTTCATTAAAGTAACTGAAAAGTTGTATTTTTTTTAAATTGTGTTGATGAGGGGGGGGGGGGGGACCAGGAAAGGGCAAAAATAAGAAGGTCAAACTTTTTTAAATGAAGTTCACTTTAAAAGTGAGAGTTGCTCAGCTTCACTTTAAACCTTATTAACATAATGCAGGAAGAAAGATTGCAGGCCGGTGATGCTGATCATGTAACATATTATTAGACAGATAGCGTGTGAATGCTCTGAGGGTACATTAATATCCCCCCCATCCATCTCTGACTCACGCCAGCTACGTAGCAGAATATTTAATGCGATATTTGCATCCTGGGTGCCAGCTTATTGATTTCCTAGGCAGAACAGGAAATTGGGCAGGAAAGTGACCTTGTCATGCACAACGCTGGGTCTGCGTTAGATTAATATTACTCTTTGGCTTGCCTGCAGTCTCCCAATTAACGAAGCAGCTAATGACTCTGGAAGCTGCGAATCGCGGCAGCGAAGAGGCGCTGTTAGAATTACGGAAGCAGCATGAACTTCTACGCTCCAAGTGCAACGATCTGAAAGCAGACGTGGATGGCAGAGTCGCAGCAGAGGAGCACGTTGCCATGGTGAACGAATTAAAAAGGTAATCGCTCTCCCGCCCAAGGTAATGAGTACTAATGTCTTCATCAACATTCAAGAGCTTTATAGCCCCCCTAAAGGGAAAAATAGCTTCATAACCGGGGGTTAAAGGTCATAATTTATTAGAAGGGTAATGTTTTGAGCTGCAAAAAGGGGGGATTCTCTAAAAATAACGTTTGTCTCGAAAAGATGAAAAAAACATTTTAAAATTTGTATCGACTTGAATAAAAATGTTACAAATGTTGCTTTTTTTTTTAAATCAACCAATAACTACTGCATTAGCATAGGAATGTCCATTGTTACATTATTATAATTATGAAGGTTTATTAAAGTGTTACTAAACCCATAAAAGTAAAATCAGTCTGTATATGCAGTAAAGCATTCTTGTTATACTCACTGTGGAACCTAAGGGGTAATCCTCTGCATTGTGTAAAAAGGCTGTTTGATCCTGTATGCACAGATCCTCCCTTCCTTCCACTGTCCCCTGATAATTTCCTGATAGAACAGAGCATATGGTGTCAGGCTGCACATGCTCAGTTTGAGTGTATTGCTAGAGAAGTTTTTTTTTTTCTTGGGAGAGTGCATGTGATCAGCACAGGCCAATCGGCTCTGTCCAGACAGAGGGTCAGGGGTCTTGCAGTCTCATAGGACAGTCAGAAAACTCCTACAAGCTTTAACCAGTGATTGTCTCTAACTGCTGATGAGAAAAGCTATTTAGCAGTTTACATTTACTAAAATATTTGCATTTCCATGTTCTGTGTACTGTGGGAGACCAGATATAGTGAATGCAGGCTCCTGGGTTTTGTAACACTTTATTGTTTGCCTAGACTTAAAGTATTACTAAACCCCTAGTGCATTCACTATATCTGGTCTCCCACAGTACACAGAACATTTAAATGCAATAGTTTTAGTAAATATAAACTGCTAAAATACCTTTTCGACACCAGCATCATATATTTTGCAGATATTCGCGGGCCGAAAAAAAAAAAAGTTATTTATCAATGAATCCTCAGCAATGAAAAAGAATTGGAAAGGCTGCCATCAGAGCCCGTAGCCTCGTGCACCAGGGCTAAACACTTTCCCCATATGGTACATCTGTGTCCCCATCAGAGACTCCCTGCACATTTCTGTCCCCAACAGAATCTCCCCACACAATTGTGTCCTCATCAGACTCTGCCTGCGCATCTCTGCCCCCCATTAAGGCCCCCTTGCACATTTTTGACCCCCTTTACAGCCACCCCCGCACATTTGTGTCCACATTAGAGACCCTGCCACACACTATCCTCAAAGCCACCTCCCCACACCCATTAAATCCTCTCCTGCCCATTTGTGTCCCCATCAGAGCCCCCACATTTCTGTCCCAATCAGAGCCCCCACACACACACACACACACACTTACTTGTGTCCCAATCAGAGCCCCCACACACACTTGTGTCCCTATTAGAGCCCCCGTACACATTTGTGCCCCCATCAGAGCCTCCCCCCATCCTTGTGTCCCCTATAAGAGTCTCCCTCCCACACCTGTGTCGCCACCAAAGACCCCCCCCCCCCTGCACGCCTGTGTCCCCATCAGAGCCTTTCCAAACTTGTGTCCCCATCAGAGCCTTTCCAAACTTGTGTCCCCATCAGAGCCCCCCTGCACACTTGTGTCCTACATCAGAGGTCCCCCTGCAGACTTGTGTTCCCATCAGAGACCCCCTGAACAATTTGGTGCCCATCATAATCCCCCCTGAATATGTGTCCCCATTAAAACACCCCCCCCCCCCAACACTTGTGTCCCCATCAGAGCCCCCCCCACGATTGTGTCCACTATCAGAGTCCTCCTCCCACATTTGTGTCCCTACCAGAGCCCCCTCCAGACTTGTGTACCTATCAGAGCCCCCCCCGCACAATTGTGTTCCTATTAGAGGCCACCCTGCACGCTTGTGTCCCCATCAAAGCCTGTACATTTGTGTCCTCAATTACAGTCCCCTCCCTCCACACTTTTGTCCCCCAGCACATTTATTTCTCCATCAGTCTCCCTGCCCTGCCCTATATTTCTTCTGTAGATCTGTGTCCATTACCGCTGTGGTACTCCTCTGAAGGGCTGGCTGTAGAGCAGATCTACTGCACCTCCCAGCTCCCGCCCGGCTGTTACACAGACACTCTGTATGTGAAATGACAGCGTTGACCTCCCTGGCGGTGTGATTATGTCAGATTTTTGATGTTGAAAGCGGTACAATGTTTGGCATGGAAATTTGACGTTTTTATATTGTAGGCCTGTAATTTTTAGGAATAACACACCTAAATCTGTCCAAACAAGAGTCTAGTAGATATCCGGGTATGATAATGTTTGAAACACGAAATCATAAATTATAATATAGTAAATAACTATAAATAATTATAACAAATAATAGTATAGTAATAATAAAATATATTCAATAACGTGATCAAATCAAAAACACTGAAATTTGCTCAGTTGCAGAATTGTCGCTGTCGTTATTTTCAATGTCTGATGACGAATTTCCCCACAAATTACTATCGCTCTATTCTGCAAGTGATTCTAATTTATTATCGCTGTTTTCTAGCCGGTCTAAAACCGCTTTTGATGTAAAGGGACACTTTTTGGTTGCTATGGACAATCTCCAGTTTCCAGGCAGAAAGAACAGTATATATAATATAAAACTGCATGCAGGGCACTGGACAAAGCACTAGGACAAAAGGGATGTGAAATAATTTGATACAGTACTGTAATCTGTAAGATTACAGTGTACTGTATGTGTTTTTTAACTTTTTGAATTTGGCGCCGTGCTCCGTCCCCGTGTGTTGCAACGCTCGCAGGGAACGGAGCTTGGCACTGTGATAGATCGAGCGGAGGACACAGCTCGCACACACAACGGGGAGACACATCGCAGGATCCTGGGGACAAGGTAAGTAACTTTGCCTGGATCCTGCAATGCGATCCCGAGTGTGGATCAGGGTTATTGCTTTTGGTACTAAAAATTCACCCCGAGCCACACTTGGGAATACCGCCAGGGAGGTTAAGGACACTGAATTTAACTGTGGGCGGGAGGTGCAGCCAGTCTGCACTGAAATAATCTGAACTTTGGTTTCTCGAGTTGCGAGACTTGTGCTGCCCACCCCTCACTGCCTGTCAGTATGCAGAGCAAGCCCCGCAACCCGAGCAGAGTCTGTCCCTGCAGTGAGTCTGGTGACTCTAGCTGTGGGGCGGAAGAAACGTCCTAGCGGGCCGGATGTAGCCATGGGCTGTACTTTGGAGACCCCTGATCTAAACCATTCCATTGTAGCTCTGGCTGTATGTTTAGGGTCAGATAAGAGCAGAAGATGCCGGGAGCTGCACTTTAGAACAAGACCTGCTGGGGTCCATCCCATGAGTAATCTCCAGTGTGCGGAGTGAAACATGTTGGGGGTGTGGCCTGATGAGGGTCCAGGCTGACACTGCCACTTGTCTACACACAGCAGGTCTTGTTCTGATGTGCGGCTCCTGGGATCTTCTGCTTTTATCTGTCATTGTCTGGAGTGTGGGCAGACTCCTTCCCAGCCAGCACTCAGGCACAGGACTACATTTCCCAGCAGCCTGAGCGGCTCACATACATACCATGGGTTTTCTGTATGTGTAGGGTCGTTGTCCTGCTGGAGGGTGAACCTCCGCCCCAGTCTCAAGTCTTTTGCACACTCTAACATCTCTTCTTCTAATGCCGCGTACACACGAGTGGACTTTACAGCAGACTTTGCCCGGCAGACTTTTCGACAGACTTTACGATGGACTTTCTGAATGAACGGACTTGCCTACACACGATCAACCAAAGTCCGACGGATTCGCACGTGATGACGTACGACCGGACTAAAACAAGGAAGTTCATAGTCAGTAGCCAATAGTTGCCCTAGCGTCGGTTTTCGTCCGTCGGACTAGCATACAGACGAGCGGACTTTTCGACCGGACTCAAGTCTGTCAAAGATTTGAAACCTGTTTCATTTCTAGGTCCGTCGAACTTTTGGGGAAAAAAAGTCCGGATCGAATTGTCCGACGGACTCCGGTCCACCGAACCAAGTATGCCGTAAAGTCCGGTCGTGTGTACACGGCATTAGATTGCCCTGTATTTGTCTCCATCCATCTTCCCATCAACTCTGACCAGCTTCCCTGTCCCTGCTGAAGAAAAGCATCCCCACAAAATGATGCTGCCACCACCATGTTTCACTGTGGGGATGGTGTGTTCAGGGTGATGTGCAGTGTTAGTTTTTTAGCCAAACGTCCGCTTCGAAAACCTTAATGACTTGGAGAGGATCTGCAAAGAGGACAAAATCCCTCCTGAGATGTGTGCAAACCTGGTGGCCAACTACAAGAAACATCTGACCTCTGTGATCGCCAACAAGGGTTTTGCCACCAAGTAATAAGTCATGTTTTGCGAAGGGGTCAAATACGTATTTCACCCATTAAAATGCAAATCAATTTATAACTTTTTTTAAACGCATTTTTCTGGATAGTTTTGTTGTTATTCTGTCTCTCACTGTTAAAATAAACCGACCATTAGAATTATAGACTGATCATTTCTTTGTCAGTGGGAAAACGTACAAAATCAGCAGAGGATCAAATAATTTTTTTTCCCTCACTGTATATCCTTTTTATTTTAACCATGGTTCCACTTTAAGCTCTTTTTTTTTATTTTATTTTTTTTTTATCTCTCCTTTTTTTTCTGAATTTTTTAATCTTTTTCTGACTGGCACAGAGGCTGTCGGGTAACGTGGGACTCTCTTTTAATAAAGTATGTCTCTCCGTGTCATGTTTTTCTCTCGGGCTCCAAGTCAATGTAGCACAAAATTGAACTGCTCGAAGGGTAATGAGCATTTGTGTCTGTTTCACAAATAAAAAATGTTGGCGTTTGATGTGCTTGTTTCCGGCAGCCAACTGCAGCAGCAACGGGACGCTAGTGAGAGAGAAGCACGTGAGATGATGGACAAGATGAGAGATCTGCAGACCCAGAAAAAGACTCTTCTGCTCCAGAAAAATGAATTGGTGTCCGATAACAAGATGCTGGAGGCCGAGCTGGAGGCAGTTCGTAAATCTAATAGGTTTAATATTTTTATTATTATTATTATTGTTATGATTATTATTTAATATTTATAAAGCGCCAACAGTTTACGCAGCGCTTTACAATATAAAGGGAGACAATACAGCAACAATACAATTCAATACAAGAGGGTTAAGATGGCCCTGCTCCTGAGAGCTTATAACCTAATATGGAGGGGCTGGTGGAACAAAAGGTATAATAACTTTGAGGGATGAACTGATGGGAGAAATAAAAGGTTATTAGCTGTAGGCAGGATAGGCTTCCCGGTAGAGATGAGTTTTAAGGGATTGCTTAAAAGTAGGAGTAGGAGATTGCTGGACAGGTTGGGGTAGGGAGTTCCAGAGGGTGGGAGAGGCTCTGGAGAAGTCCAGGAGTTGAGCATAGAAGGAAACTAGAGAGATGTAGGTCTTGAGAGGAGCGTAGAGAACAGTTTGGGTGATATTTAGAGACAAGATTGGTAATGTAGCTCGGGGCAGAATTGTAATCAAATGTAAGGTGTATTCAAATAGAGAGATTAAAGATTGGGCGGATGTACGGTCTGTTCATTTATTTCTTAAAAGAGATCAGGATGGTGTTAGAATAATTCCAGTTATGGATATTGTGTACATAGTTACATTGGTCCAGCTTGGACCAATGTGACTATGCATAAACCATAACTGACCGATTCCCTGGAAGCTGGAAATCACAGTAGTGGGCACCGCTACTCTAGTGACCTTCACTTGTTTCTGGGTTCCATGCCAAGCGGCTGCCTTGCTCCATTGTGAAGATAGAAGGTCAGCAGCTAGGCACAGGCTCCATTTAGAGAATGTTTTTCATTTTCTGATTGAATGCAGAGTGATCTCTGATTGGACGAGGTGGAGAGCCTGACGTCACCACCTCGCCCCAATCAAAGAATGCAAAGCGTTCTCTGAATGGCACCGGTGCCAATTGGTCGAACTCATGTGTTCACAGTACATTAGGACAGGCGCTCAGCACAGGACCCAAAAGCAAGTGAAGATCACTGGAGAATAGCTACTTACAGGGGCATTAGATTGTAAAGTTACATGTTGTGTGTGTTTGTTGTCTATACTTACCTTCTCTGTGGAAGGTTACCGGCCTCAATGGAATTGCACAGAGTGGCTGCGAACATCCTTTTCTCGGGTCTCCCGCCAGCATGCCTGGCCCCTCCTCTCTCTGTCCAGTGCCCTCCATGGGAAGCCGCTTTCCAAGGGGGCACTTGTGCATGCTCGTTTCTGAGACAGCGTACTTAGCCCTGCCCCCTCGCTCCCTCGTCCCTGCCTTTGATTGCCATTGACTCTCAGTGCCCCAGCAAAGCCAGCGAGTCCCGAAAGTGGAGGGAGACAAGAGTTGCAAACGTGCACGGCGCTGGATCAAATGAGGGCTCAGGTAAGTAAAAGGGGGGCTGATGCCTAAACATGTTTTACCTTAATGCAAGGAATGCATGAAGGTAAAAAAAAGTTTAGACTTTTTAGAACCACTTTAATCAGGTATAGTATATGCATATGCATTAGGGAAGTGGGAGTATAGTATATGTCCTGTAGCTACACTACATGCAAGAGCCCAAAGTAGTGAAGAGTCCCCTCTTCACCCTGCTGCATATTGTTAGATTGTTAAAGGAAAACTACTCATTCAAATTTTTTTTTTTTTTTTCAATGTTTAATGTAGGGCACTAAATGCTTACATCGATGAAATCTGTTTATTTGGTATTAATCAGTAAAGAAAAGTGCTTTCATACTTTTTGTGTCATTCAGGAAGATGAAGAGGAGGATCGGCCTACTGAGGCAGGAGTTGGAGGATGCCATGGAGAAGGAGGTGACGGCTCACCAGTATCTGGCCAATCTCATCACTCTTGCAGAAACTATTGCTGGAGAAAGAGACCAGCTCATACATGTGGTATGTGGAAAGTGCGCCTTTGTTTTACTAATTCTTTGCTCTGTACTGTATACGTATAAGCCTTTGTAATCGCAGATCCCTCAGTGGCCAGTGTGAGGCCCCCTTAGCCACTTGCCTACCGGGCCATTTCTGACACTTCTCTCCTAAATGTAAAAATCTGTGTTTTTTTTTTTTGCTAGAAAATTACTTAGAACCCAAAAACATTATATATATATTTTTATTAGCAGAAATCCTAGAGCATAAAATGGCGATTGTTGCAATTTTTTATGTCTCACGGTATTTGTGCATCATTTATTTTTTTGTAAAATATAAAAGATGATGCTACACCGAGTAAACGGATACCCAGCAAGTCATGCTTTAAAATTGCGCGCGCTCGTGGAATTGTGGCAAACTACAGTACTTTAAAGTGGTTGTAAACCCTTTACAACCACTTTTTGCTACAGGTAAGCCTATAATTAGGCTTACCTGTAGCTCCACTGGATCTCTCCTAAACCGTACCTGTAGCTACACTGGATCTCCGTGCAGGTTTAGGAGATATCCCCTGTATTTGCATGTGCCGACGTCATCGGCACATGCGCACTGAAGCAATAGTAGTACGTGCCGTTGCTTCAGTTAGACTGTGCCGTTACCGGCGGCCCCTGCGCGCATTCGCGGGAGTGACTTCATCGCGGCTCCGGCTAATCACAGCGCTGGAGCCCGCGATACCTGGAAGTAACTTCGGGAGCGATGTTGGACGCCGGAGCGGTGTACGAGGACGGCTGCGGGGGCTTCATTCTCAGGTAAGTAATTCATAATGAGCTAGTATGCTATGCATACTAGGTCATTATGCCTTTGTCGTTTTTTTTTTTTTTTTTCTAGGGTTTACAACCACTTTAAAATCATAGGCGACTCTTTAAAAATTTCTACAGGTTACCAGTTTAGAGTTACAGAGGACATCTAGTGCTACAATTATTGTTCTCGCTCTGATGTTCGCAGTGATGCATCACATATGTTGTTTGAAAATCATTTACTAATGTGGGTGTGACCTACATATGCGTTCACCACTGGAGACGGGGGTGTTTGCAAAAAAATTATTTCTTTTATTACATTTTTTTTATTTTTACACTTTTCCTTTAAAAAAATGTTTTTTATCTCCATTATTCCTGTCACAAGGAACGTAAACATCCATTGTGATAGAAATAAGCAGTGACAGGTCCTCCTTTTACGGAGAGAGCTGGGTCAATAAGACCCCACATCTCTTCTCTACAATGTAAAGCATTAGATAAAAAAAAAAAAACATTGATCTACCGTATTTTCCGGCGTATAAGATGACCTTCTACACTTAAAAAAAAAAAGGCCAAAAACTAGGGGTCATCTTATACGCTAGGTATAAAATGCCACCCGCTGGATGTCAGCCCACCGGATGCCCGCTGGATCTGCGGTAATACTGTATGTAGCTTCGGCTACACACAGTATACACCGCTGAGCCAATCCCGGGGAGCAATGTATTCTATTAATAAATACAGAGCCTGCTCGGATTGGAGTAACATCCTCTGCCAATCCGAGCAGGCTACATACAGTAGCCTGCTTGGATTGGCTTTGAGAGTCAGAGAGGCGTGGGCTGATGATGTTACAGTCTCTGCCAATCTGAGCAGGCTTTGTATTCATAACTAAAATACATCGCTCGCCGTGATTGGCTCAGCACGGTATGGCTCCAGCTCCAGCAAGAAGAAGGAAATATGAAGTCTCGGAAGGGGGGGTCGTCTTATACGATAAGTATAGGCAAAAACTGGAAAAAAAAATGGAAAATTAGGGGGGGTCGTCTTATACGCCGGTCGTCTTATGGTAATGCTTTTAAAAAAAATAAAAAGGCTTTGTTTACATTGGGCCGCAACCAGAAGTGACATGATGATGTCGCTCTGGTCCTTCTGGACCATAGAGATGAGCGAAGGCCACCTTTCATCTTTGCTACCAGCAGCCACAACCGCCAGATCGGTTCTTGGGCTTCCCGATCCGCTAGATAAGCCAGAGAACCACCGGAAAGCGGCGGGAAGGGGAGAGGGGGGGGCGCGCGTCCCCTCCCGCTGCTTGCAAAAGTGAGCCAGCAGCAAACCCGCTGCTGGGGACCACTTTTATCGGTTAGAGAATCGCTGGCTAAAAAAAATACAATACCAGGGTTATGGTATATTGCTGACTGACCTGTTCCCCTGCTGACCGAGGACGTCATTTGTCTATGGCCTGGTCAGCAAGTGGTTAATGTACAAGACTGCCTTAAATTCAAGCATTGGTGTATTTCTTACACATCTGTGCAGTAATCCAGTGTGAAACTTTACCTCTGTGCAGGAGCTTCCTGTAATAAAGACCAGTCACTGCTTCTCTCTCTCTCCTTGTTCAAGGTGACTGGTCTTGTCTCCTCCCCCTCCTGTAGGTGTAGTGGGTGGAGCCTACTGACTTCCTCCCACAGCTCTGCTCTCTGCACAAGCTGTGTACAGCACAGTGATGTCACTTCTATTTTGCAAACTAATAACTGGACTTGCAAATGCATTTGTTGCACTCAAAGTACATTTAGTAAATCCCTTGTGTCTTTTGGAGAATTTATTTTAAGATAACATTTTCTTTTGCCCGAATCTCAGCTTCAAGCCATAGGGGGCTTCGAATGCATACATTTTCTTTTTTATTTCCCCTCTTTCATCTTTTTGTATCCATCTGGAATGCTTCTGGGCCATTATCTATAATAGGTATGCAGGTCCATCGTCTGCCTCCTTGTTTTCATTCAGTTTGTCTTTGCAGCCAGAAGAGGCTCTGCACAGGCTGTATCCTTAGTAAATCAAAGAACTGAACATTTCTAATAGATTGTGACATCACAGATGGAAGGCAGCAACTCCCTGCCCTGAGCGGCAGCCATCCCTGTGACATTCCGCTCTCAGAGCCTGATCTCTTCTGATGGCTGTGCCTTCATATCTATTTTAAGGTTACCTAGAAGCTAAAACACGCTCCCTGTGGGAATCCTACTGACTTGAGAGGCGCACAAAGCCACGCTCGCCTAGTATGATGAGACGAGACACTTTCCCATCTTATTGTGTCGTCATCTAGGCCAACGGAATAGAATGAAAAAAATTTTTTTTTTCCCTCTAAATGTTTTTTATTGTTCTTTCATCATTTTCCATTTTTTTCTGCCTGTTTTTCTTTCACCTGTGTTTATTTTTTTTCCCTCCCCCTCTTTCTTTGTGAGTTTAGGGCAGGTGGATGCCCAGGGGGCCCAGCTAAACTTTATTGCTTCTGCAATAAACCAAGGCGGATAGCTTGATTGGTCAAAGCTGTGTACCTGTCTGATGTTTCGCAAGGTAGGATGGACTTGTAGACAGTTCATGTATGATGGGGCCATCCCAGGACAGAAAATGCGAATGGGGCAGCTTTTCTGTGCCTATTGCAATCAGCATCAATGAACAGTCAAATGGATAAAGAAGCCAATTATATTGCTATTTTAGTTCTTGGAGATTTGATTGATGGAAGTGTTTCTGCTTCCTGAGATACACTGTATGCATTGTCCTTTTTACCTGTATTTAAAGCGGAGTTCCGCAAAAAAAAATAAAAATAAAAGTCAGTAGCTACAAATACTGCAGCTGCTGACTTTTAATAATCGGACACTTACCTGTCCCAGGGTCCAGCGATGCGGGGGATCGAAGCCCCGCTCGTCTCCCCCTCCGCTCTGCAGTGCCGGCATTGTAACTGTGGGCGCCCGGCTTTAATTGTTTTGTTTAAAAACCCCATCTAAGTACCTTTTTCCTAATTGATATACAGCTGTCACATGACCCAGATCCTTCCCAGCCTGTCTGCAGGGAAACATAAGCAGGAGGAAATTCTAGTCCTCTGCTGCTTGTCACAGGTTAAAAAAACAAACAAAAAAAAAAACAGCCTTTGGAATACGGAGTAAAAATAAATTGTTAATATCAATAAACTGTTTTAAATATATATTTGAAATCGTATCTTTATTATTTTCTGGCAATAACATGTCACGCCCCTCCAGCCTGTGTTTTAGAATAACGGAGGTGAAGCCTTCATCAGTCTACATGTAATATCCCTCCCCCATTGTGTTTTAGCTGGTTAGTGGGCGTGGGGTAGGAGGAAGGGAGTGGGCTGTCATTTACTGCTCTGAATACACCCACATATGTGACTCTCTAGCATAGAAACTCACTGGAAACTGAGCATGTGCAGAGCTGCCAACACTGGTCTGCAAAATCCCTAGCTGTATTGGGGACATGTCCAGAAGGGGGAGATAGAGAGCAGCAGGATCAACCAGGTTTTTTAGCAGAATACAGAAACTGAATCTCATAGTGGCTGAGGGTTTAGTGACACTTTAAGAGTGTTATGGCCAGCTTTACAATGCTCTTGATCCTCTTCTTTCCAAGCTCAGTTTACACCATTTTTTTTCTTCTTTGTTAGAACGGCTAATTAGGTGAAAACATTGGGTCTTCATTTACCTCCAAAGTCATTAAGATCGCCAAAAACCATTGCTATGACCATGAGTAGTAGAAGGGTCCTGTTTGGCACCACATGTCACGTCTGGCATAGCGCCCTACACCACGCTGGCCAAATAGAATCGTTTTTCTATCAGAGATTTTAGGTGTGCGAGGGCGGGTAAGGGAATTAATGGGCGGAGCAACAAGTGGTCAGAAGCAGGTATAAAATCATCCCCACCATGGGCAGCAAGGATGTAAGCTGAACCTCAGTAGGACTGTTATATGACTGGTTGCTTGCTAATGGACAGCAGGCACCAGTAACTGGTCATGGACAATGGAAATTTTGCTGCCTTCTGCCAAATATCCGATACCTTTGAAGAGGTTTTATGACCCTTCTGCTGAATTACTGATGAAAGGAACAGGAAATGTTGGAAAGCAAACCATTGCCAATGCATTATTATAATGATTGCTCTGCCTGGAGTTTAGCATTAAATATTTTTCAGATGTATTTTTGCAGATATTACTTGAAATATGCATGCATCTAATATTCTTAAAATATAAAAAATAAACTCTTGGACTCTTTAGTGAGTGCTTCTCTCCACTATGTTCTGTACAGAGATCCTGCCAGTTTCCCAACAATGAAGTTATTAGTGAATTATTTACTCCTTTTCTGTAGCTTTCAAGCTATCCCGGCATTTACTCTGGAACATCAAAGCTTGCTTGTCTCTTAATGCCACTCTGTGATTTCCGAGTCATTCATGTGTGGCAAAGAAGTCCTTTAAGGTGAACATT
Organism: Lithobates clamitans; assembly: GCA_037952925.1. Classification (NCBI taxonomy): domain Eukaryota; kingdom Metazoa; phylum Chordata; class Amphibia; order Anura; family Ranidae; genus Lithobates; species Lithobates clamitans. Next base: position 714,826 of record JBBGZY010001823.1, read on the forward strand.
TTGTGCCTAGGCAGACAGTCACAGATTTTTAATTTTTTTTTCTTTTTTCTTCTATCCTAGCTCAGGGGTAGGCAACCTTTTGAGCACAGTGTGCCGAAAAATGTTTTCAAAGAAACTAAGCGTGCCGAATTTATAACAAAAAAAATGTCAACTTCACACTCTCAATCACAAAAAGGATTTTTTTATAAAGTAAATGCTGTAAACTACTTTAATAGTGAGAAATTAACATCCTGCACTGTCATGCCTCAGATGAGCCCCAATTCCTGCAACTCCACACCTCAGATCGCTGTCCCTCCTGCAAATCTGTTTCACCACTGTACCGAATGTGTGAAAATGCACAAAAGATAGCAGGCCAGAGAAGGTTAGAGAGCAAGTAATGCCCCGTACACACGATCGGGATTTTGGTCTTTTGCTGGCCAATTTCCGATCGTGTGTACGCGGCATAAGAGTATGCATGAGTGAGAGCAGGTAGGAGAGGGAAAGAACACGCAAGAGAGAGAAAAGGCACAAGAGAAGGAAAGGCTGTGTGAGAGAGCAGGCAAGAGAAGGGGAGAATGAAGAGCGAGAGAGCAGGTGAAAGAAGAAATGTGAGAGAGAGCAGGCAAGAGAAGGAGAGCGAAAGAGATGGTGCAAAAGAGAAAGGGGTGGGGGCTGAGAGGGAGCAGGAGTGAGAGTATGCAAGAGACAGCAACAGAAAATGTGCAAGGGGGAGCAGGTGAGGGAAGGAGAGAATGAAGAGCAAGAGAGCAGGTGAAAGAAGAAGCGTGAGCAGTGGCGGCTGGTGCTATACTTTTTTTGGGGGGCGGCAAACAAACCCCCTCCAGGTCTGCACTCACCCCTACAGGGTCACGGCGCCATGGCTTCCCCGGGTTCTCCTCCCGGCTAACCCGGTCTTTAGATCCACCTCCTGTCCTGATTGGCCAGGAGGAGAAGCTGGAAACCGATAGCGAATATTGATTTGCTAGAGTCACAAGTGGGTGGGTTCTGCCCCCCCAAGCCCAACCTTTTTCAAGCCAATTGGAGCCTCAGGCTCTGATCATGTGCTTGAAAAAAAAAAAAAAATCCTGCCCCCCCATTATGGACCAGGCGCCACTGAGTGCGAGAGAGAGCAGGTGAGAGAGAGAGAGAGAGAGGGTGCAAAAGAGAAAGGTGTGGGGAGGTTAGAGAGAGCAGGAGTGAGAGTATGTGCAAGAGAGCAGGTGAAAGAAGGAGAGCAAGCCACAAAAAATGTGCAAGGGGGAGCAGGTGAGGGAAGGCAGATGAGATCAAGAGAGATAAGGCACAATCAAGAGAAGGTGTGTGAGAGAGAGAGCAGGTAAGAGAAGGAGAGAGAGAGAGAGAGAGAAAGAATATATGGTGCAGGTAGGAGAGGGAGAGAATTTGCAAGAGAAACAGTGGGGGTTATTTACTAAAAGCAAATCCACTTTGCAGTACAAATGCAAACTACAAGTGCAAAGTGCACTTGAAATTGCACTGAAAGTGCACTTGGAAGTGTAGTCGCTGTAGATCCGAGTGGGACATGCAAGGAAAATAAAAAACAGCATTTTAGCTTGCACATGATTGGAAAATAAAATCAGCAGAGCTTCCCCTAATTTCAGATCTACCCCTCAGATTTACAGCGACTGCACTTCCAAGTGCACTTTTAGTGCAATTTCAAGTGCACTTTGCACTTGTAGTTTGCACTTGTAGTGCAAATGGATTTGCCTTTCGTAAGTAACCCCCAATATGTGATAGATGATGAAGGGACAAGAGAAGGAGAGACAAAGAGAACAGGCAAAAGAGAGAGGGACAGAGTATTCAGGAAAGAGAGCAGGCGAGAGGAAGGGACTAGATTTCATGTGCGCTAGAGAAAGAACGGGTGTGAGATAGGAGAGAGAGGATATGCATGAAATAAAGCCGAATATAGAGAATCCACAAAAGAAAGAGAAGGTGTGTGAGGGAGAACAGGCAAGAGGAGACAGAGAGCAAACAAGGGTATATGTAAGAGAAAGCGGGCGAGAGAAGGGGAGAGAGAGAAAGGGTATACGTGACCAAGAAAAGATGAGAAGGCCCTAGAGAAAGAGGGCATGTGTGAGCGAGAGGTAGCAAGCAGGAGAAGGAGAGATGGAAAGCGAGAGCAGGCAAAAGAAGGATAAGACAAGGAATTGGTCGCACACTGGAACTCCAAATTATCTTGATGTCATCTTTATTGTCAAAAAAGGATCAGACAGATACAGGCAATGGTAGACATTTCACAAGCAATAGCTTGCTTGCTCACAACCCAGGCAAAAGAAGGAGAGAGGGATACAGAGAGTATGCCTGATAGAGAGCAATTGGGAGAAGTGTGAGAGAAAATGTGTGAGAGCAGACAAAGAAGGGGAATGAGAGAGTGAGACAGAGAGGGTATGAGAGAGAGAGCAGGAGAAAGAAAAGGTGAGAGAGTATATGAGAGAAGAAAACGGGGAATGTGCAAGAGAACGAGAGGGAGTGTGTGAGCGGGCAATAAAAGAAAGAGGCCGAGTATGTGCAAGAGAGAGAATGCACAAGACAAAGAAATGTGTGAGAGAGAAAGCAAGCTAGAAAAGTCAGAGAGAGAAAAAGAGATCATGTGCAAGAGAGAGGCCAAGAGAAGGAGAGCTTGCAAGAGATTGGGTGTGCATGAGACAGTGCGCAAGAGTGAGAGAGAGAGGGTATGCACAAGAGTGCAAAAATAAGGCCTTATTCACATGGGCCTTTTTATTTCCCAGTTATTACACATAGTTTAGATGTGTTCCGATGTGTTCCGAGTATCTAATCTGCCCCTGGACACACAGATTTCTATTTTTTTCTAAACGGAGTGCAAATAAACAGCCAGCGTGCATTATAAAATTTAAAATCATTACACACATTTTTATATAATTGCATGTATGTCATTGTCCATGTGAATGAGGCCTGACTGTTTTCCATAGCAAATTCCATTCTGTTCTATTCCAGGCATTAGAAAATCAAATAGTAGCTGCTGGCCCGGAGAGGTTTTCTTTACAGTAAATGTTCCATCTTTACTATGTCCAGATGGTCAGGTGTGTCCCTTTTGCCTTTCGGAACAAGCCATCTCTTATCACGCTGATGTTTTGTTTTTAGGCTAAAGGCTTGGAAGCAGAAAAGCATGGAGTCTTATCAAAGATGATGGAAGGCAGCGTACGTCTGGGAAGACTAGAAGAGATGGTGAAGGTAAGATATGACAGTTATATTTAGAAAGGACAGAAAAAAGGAGGCAGCTTTTATGCTGGCTGGCGGTTTATATCATTTCTGAGATCGTGACCCCAGAAAAGTATGTGCAAAGTGATGTCACGGCTCCGGATGGTCTTGCTCCTTCCAGATCTCTGACTTGGAAAATACTGAAGCCAGTGGGTCAGTATAACAGACAGATAACTAGCATGCTCAGAAGATGGCCAACAAGGGAAGCCTGCACATTTCACTCAGGACAGGGTGTCTTTTAAAGGGTAGTACAGTAAAACCTTGGATTGCGAGCATAATTTGTTACAGAAACATGCTTGTAATCCAAAGCACTTGTATATCAAAGCAAATTTCCCCATAAGAAATAATGGAAACTCAAATGATTTGTTCCACAACCATTTATTTATAGGTCCTTTAGCTTATAGTCCATATAAAAAGATTATAGCAATGTGACCAGGTTGTGTAACCATATAATGTCCAGCCACAAATGGAAGCCTCCACAAGGGGATTAGAAGCAAAATCCAGCAGGTGCTACAGAGTATAAAAGAGAAGAGAAGCGCCTCTAAGTGTAGCAGTATGTTGCTAAATATTGTACCTTCATTAAATGTAACCATATTGCTACACTTAGAGGCGCCTCTCTTCTCTTTTATATTCAGTTGTGACATGACGTTACTTGTATATCAATTTTAAAATGTATTAAAAAATGTTGCTTGTCTTGCAAAACTCTCTCAAACCAAGTCACCCTCAAACCAAGGTTTTACTGTACAGTGTTTTGTATATGTTCTCTTATCTCATTTTCTGTTGGGTCATTGGAACAGGGGATTCAATGGGGACACAGACCAGTGTATAAACCTGACAGAGGATCCATCCCCTCCCCACTCCATGCAAAACTAGAGTTGGCCTCTAAAGGCAATAGATGGGGTAGGAAGGCAGCGTTGGTGTGAAGTGCTTTAATAACTAAGTGGCACAAATGTGTTTGCAGTTTTTTTTTCATTTGTCTGTCTTGCAGCATTGCAGTTATTAATTTTAGGTAAAATAAAATCCTCCAGACCATGCTGGGCTCTCTAGATCTGGTTGGCAGAGCATGCTGGAACTTGTGCTCCTATGGCTTGAGAGCCAAGACGACCGTTCTGGAAAGACCTCTCGATATATCTTTCCTCCAGTATTGCAACTGTTGCTTGAAGATGCCATGTTGCACTTGTTTACTCTGTACCTTTAAGCCGGCTGTGTAATGAGCAATCCCGATTCTTATGTTGCTGATATTTTAAGCTCGCCGCGGTCTTCTTCTGGTCTCTACTAATCTTCCCATTGCATTCTCACAGGATAAGTTGACAGCAAACATCACAAAACTGGGGGAAGACTTAAAAATGGCACATCATTAGTTTTTCTTACTGCAACTCCCACACAACTTACTCAGATCATCATTTCTAAAAACTACCGAGCTGTACCATGATAACAGCTGAAACGGGGACCAATATAGATGGAGAGTGAGATTGATTGGTATGGAAAGAGAGACTCGAGTGAGAGAGATGGGGAGAGAGAGAGAAAGATATGGATGAGTGGAGAAATTGAAGGATATAGGTATGATCTATTCTGAAAGATAGAGAGAGATGAAGAGATTAGATCAGGGGGTGTCTAACCTTTTTGACCTTCCTGCTCCACACTGGAAGAAGAGGAATTGTTTTGGGTCACCCATAAAAATGAGGATAGCTGGTAAGCAGAAAAAGTCAGGCAGATCACAAGTTAACGATAACTGATCAATAATGTACATAAAACCTTTTTTTTAAAAATATTTTTAATTATAGAAGTAAGAGAGGGCAAAATAAAATTGGTGCTGTTGGATGGATGGAGTCGCATTTTCTAATGAATTCTCAAGGTGCTCATCAGATATTATGGTTCTAATGTTTCACTTTGTGTGCTTCATTCTTAAAACTAGTTGCTCACAGATCTGGGTGCTTCTGAAAACTGAGGACATGAATAAGGTGTGATTGTGAAGAGTGGGAAGATAAAATTTATACTGAAAAAAAGGTTTTGGTAGAGGGATTCTAGATAAAAACGAGAAATCTTATTTGCTACCAATTGTCCCTAGAATTCCTGTCCTATATTACCTCCTGAAGGTTCATAAAGACTCTCTACACCCTCCTGGATGGCCGATAGCCAGCTCGATAGACTCTGTTACTATCTGCATAGGAATATATATTGACAGCTCTGAGTCTACTGCAACCTTTTCACGGAGGAACCCTTGAAATAGTTCTCCAGTCTTGGGGAATCCCTGCTAAAAATTAGAAATCTACAACTCATGATACATGAGTGTGATGGTCAGTGGGAAGAATGGTCCTTATACTTGTGGACACTTGTGGTCATTGGGAAGAATTACCTCCTTACAGATAGCTAAAAAGATCAATGGTGTAGGAACTTATCCGAGAGGCAGAAATGGCCCAATGCTGAAGGAACCCCTAGCAACCTCTGGAGGAACCCTGGTTGAGAATCACTGGTCTACTGGGACTGTGACATTAAATCCAAGATGTCTCGGGGCTTTCACATGTCTACACAAGTGAGGCTTTTGCAGGTAAATAACACATATACATATATATATATATATATATATATATATATATATATATATATATATATATATATATATATACACACACACACACACACTATATTATCAAGAATATTGGGACGCCTGCCTTTACACGCACATGAACTTTAATAGCATCCCAGTCTTAGTCCATAGGGTTCAATATTGAGTTGGCCTATAACAGCTTCAACTCTTCTAAGAAGGCTGTCCACAAGGTTTAGGAGTGTGTCCATGGGAATGTTTGACCATTCTTCCAGAAGCTCATTTGTGAGGTCAGGCATTGATGTTGGACGAGAAGGCCTGGCTCGCAAAGGTGTTCTATCGGGTTGAGGTCAGGACTCTGTGTAGGCCAGTCAAGTTCCTCCACCCCAAACTCGCTCATCCATGTCTTTATGGACCTTGCTATGTGCACTGGTCAAAATCAATTGGTGGAGGGGGGATTATGGTGTGGAGTTGTTTTTCAGGGATTGGGGTTGGCCCTTTAGTTCCAGTGAAGGGAACTCTTAAGGCGTCAGCATACCAAGACATTTTGGACAGATTCATGCTCCCAACTTTGTGGGAACAGTTTGGGGATAACCCCTTCCGGTTCCAACATGACTGTGCACAAAGCAAGTTCCATAAGGACATGGATGAGTGGGTTTGGGGTGGAGGAACTTGACTGGCCTGCACAGAGTCCTGACCTCAACCCGATAGAACACCTTTAGGATGAATTAGACTGCGAGCCAAGCCTTCTCGCCCAACATCAGTGCCTGGCCTCACAAATGTGCTTCTGGAAGAATGGTCAAAACATTCCCATAGACACACTCCTAAACCTTGTGGACGGCCTTCCCAGAAGAGTTGAAGCTCTTATAGCTGCAAAGGGTGGGCCAACTCAATATTAAACCCTACAGACTAAAGCTGGATACACACTATACAACTTTTTTTGTTCAATTTCTTTTAGATTTACCTTCAGCTATGTAATGCAAGGGCCTGCCAGATTGCATACAAATTGTTTATATTATAGTATTATATTTACAAAATTATATTTTATATTTATTTATATAGTATATTATTTTGTATTTATTATATATTTATTATATGGTTTTGGTAAATCTAAAGGTAAAAATCTAAAGAAAATTGTATAGTGTGTATCCAGCTAAAGAAAGACAAGGGAACAAGAAGGAAGCGCCACCCAAGTGCAGTAAGTTACGTAGGATTTTAATAACACGACAATTAATGCACTTACAAGAAGGTGAATAAGATCAGGCTCATCTGTGCTATGGGCACAAGGTGCAGTCCGGACGCTGGTCCATCCTATTCCACGGGTAGGCAATCGTAAGAGACAAGATGTGCAGTCTTATCCTGCGGCCACCAGGAAGACGGCCAGGTCCGCAGACGATGACATCACCGGAAGCGGAACCAGGGGAAGCAACAAGGGAGAAAAATCCGGGGAGAACACACAGGCTATGTATCCAGCTAAAGACTGGGATGCCATTAAAGTTCATATGTTTGTAAAGGCAGGCGTCTCAATACTTTTGGTAAAATACTGTGCATACAACACATTAAATGCGCATATAATATGTGAAGATTTTTGTTGAAATTTTTGTTTCGGTGACAGGATCTCTTTTTAAAAAAAGCTCACAGCTTTAGTGTACGGCGCTGCAGTTTTTGGAACGGTGACAGCCTGTCAGTGAAGTGTGGATGCCGCAGTGAGATCACACAAAAAGACTGAGGTGACGTTTCCAAATCCCCGTCTTCTGTGGCTGTCAGCTTATTTTCCCCTGGAGGGTGCAGTAAAGCAGAATAGGAGGATTGGTGAACAACAGCGCAAGTCAAAGCCAAGCTCAAAATATCAGCATCGTATAAATCAGGATTACTCATCACACAGCCAACATTAAAGAACATAATAAACAAGCTTTGCATGATTGGACAACGAAGACGAGGAGCGACAGACACTCTCAGCGGGAGGAAATTAAATATTGCTTGTTTGTGAGACAATTACTCAGAAAAAGCATGCAGCCAATGATGGCAATACTCTTGGATCTGTGTGCATAATCCACGTCTGTAAATAAGTCAGCATTTCTCTCTTAGTGTCAGAAACCATGAACCAGACCGAGACAGAAGTACAGTAAAATCACACTTGTTTATTAACAAAAATAAAAAGGTAAATAGAGTAAGTGTAGTCAAAGCATAGCCAGAGTCCAGTAACCGGATCGGATAATCAGCCAAGCCAGAGTCCAGTAACTGGATCGGAAAATCAGCCAAGCCAGAGTTCAGGAACCAGATCGGGTAATCAGCCAAGCCAGAGTTCAGGAACCAGATCGGGTAATCAGCCAAGCCAGAGTTCAGGAACCAGATCGGGTAATCAGCCAAGCCAGAGTTCAGGAACCAGATTGGGTAATCAGCCAAGCCAGAAGTCAGGGATCCAAGTAGAGGAACAGCAAGGAGGATAAGGAGCCAGAAGAGATGTCAGCAAAGCCAGTCTTTAAACAGGAACGCAGGAGATGGTTTCTTGTGATGTGACCAAGGCGAAGGCAGGAATGAAGTGAGCTGGAGATCTTTAAGTGGGCGGGACTGACGAGCAGATCCACAACAGCTGGTTAACTGTGGAGAGAGATGAGAGCTGGCAATTAGCCGACAGCTGAGTGGCCAGCTCAGAGAAGGAAGGGCTGAGCCAGCCCTGACACTTAGCAAGTTACTTTATGGGCATATCTACATTTTATGTGAAGGTTGTAGCAGACGTGGTAATGCATAGGTGTCAATGGGCCCTTTGAAAACAAACCAAACTGAACTGCAGCTCATAGATGCGTTTCAGTAGAGCAAAGGCACATTCACACCATGTACGGTGACCTACGCTAATCTGCACAAATCAACGCAAGCTCACTGATAGGGCACAATTGTTATCTATGTGCCCTGTTCACACACAATGCCGCCTTCAGATGAGCGGCGTAAAAACATGTTTGTCAGACATGTTTGTGCTAAATAAAGAATTTGCCAAAAAATTATGGCGACGTGCTGCATTTTTCACTACGCACTGGACCCCACCTCATGCCACTACCAGTCACTGCACTGCAGGTCTGCTGTGGTGCAAAGGATATAATAAAAAGTAATTTGCTACATTTTAATAAAGTTAAAAAAAAGAAAAAGTAAACCATATCTTGAACCATTCTTTACCACCCGATACACAGCAGACACAGCTTGTTTTAGCACACACCCTAGTGCAAACGAGCCATAACATGTATTTTACTGCAGGAAAATACACAAGTGTGATTAGGCCCCTTGGAAAATTGGAACTCTGGACAAAATAAAAAATGACATATACTAGCATTACCACAGCAGTCTTTATTAATAAACAGTAATAATCTCCTGAGCTTGGGTGTTTAGTCTCTAAATTAGTGGTGCGACCAACTCTTTAAATTTAAGCAATGCCTACAGTCTTGCAGCCCTCCTCAGAACAATGGGTATTCTGGAAACTGAAAGAAAAAAGGAAGGGCGCACCTACCTTGCGCATTACCAATGGTAGAATTTTATTGAAGGCATAAAAACGATGTTTATACTCACAAACGAGCATGTAAATGAGGCTTGTCAATTGGTGAGACTCTGTCTCTAAACACCGGCAAACTGGACCTGATGTTGCGGGGATCAGACGATATCCCAAATGGTTGACGCGTTTCAAGGGCGCACCCTTTTCTTCAGAGCCTAAACGGACAATGGCTCTTCTCTCCTAAATACCTCTATATGTATCTGCGTGCCCATGCACCAAGCAACACCCACCCAAGTGGGTCACACCCATCCACGTGAACTAGCACCGCCCAATGAGTCAAATACAATACAAGGGGTATGAAATTTTCAAGGCACTGTGTGTGTGTGTATGTATATATGTATATGTGTGTGTGTGTGTGTGTGTGTGTGTGTGTATATATATATATATATATATATATATATAATATATATATAAAAAAAATGTATGTATGTGTATATGTATACGGTGTGTGTGTGTGTGTGTGTGTGTGTATATATATATAGAGAGAGAGATAGATAGATAGAGATATATATATATATATATATATATATATATAGAGCAGTGGTTCTCAATCTGGAGGTCGGGACCCCCTCGGGGGTCGAATGACGATTTGCCAGGGGTCACAAAATCCTGGGCTGTTCCTGAAGCCTGCACCGCTCTCCCAGCCTTTGCGCAGCCACACAGCAGAGTTGTCCCTGGAGCCCACAGCCCCCCACTCAGCCTCTCCGCAGCAGCCCATTCAGTTCACGGCATGGGTGGGGGGGCAGAGGTAAGCTGACTGGTGAGGAATGTGAAGTGGGAGGGGCTGGAGGAGACCCTATCTCCTGATTTCGGCATAGGTGTCACTGTTGCGAGACACCTCAGAGCTGGAGACACAGTGAATAACACTACCTGTGATTAGAGTTGCCATTAAAAGTCCCCACTACAGTTCTCATATCAGCAGAAGACCTTGATCAAGAGCACCTAAGTTGGCTGATCAGAACTCCCCCCAGCACTGCCACTGATCCCACCCCCCACCAGCACTGCCACTGATCCCACCCCCAACCAGAACTGCCACTCATCCCAACTCCCTGCCAGCACTGCCACTCATCCCAACTCCCTGCCAGCACTGCCACTCATGCCATTCCCCCACCAAGAAGTAAGAGAAGGATTAAAAATAGAGAATACATGGAAGGGAGAGGAAAAGAGGGGAAAGAACAAATGAAAAAGGGGGAGAAAGAATAAGAGGAAGAACAAGAAAGATGGGTAGAGAGAGGGATGGGGAAAAAACAAGAAATTAGGATAGAGAGAGATAAAATGGAAATAAAGAAGAACACAGAGAAAGGAGTGGTACATCCTAAAATGTACCATAAGGGGTTTTAATACTGTACGAGTGGAAGGGACTCAGGGAGTGCTAAATGTCTGTGGGTTAGGGGCGCAAATTACTTGCCTTGGGTGCTGACAACCAATGCTATGAAAATAATTTTACTGTTAGGGGTCCCCACAACTTGGGAAATTTTATCAAGGGGTCACGGCACTAGAAGGTTGAGAACCACTGATATAGAGAGAGAGAGATAGATGGCTATAGATATATATAGATATATCTGTTGTTTCATATATAATACTTACAGCTATTAACCCCTTATAGTCATCGGAATAGAATATTTTTCACTATAGAGGGACTTTAACATGGTTGAAATTTAGCCAGCAATCACAAAGAGCGTCTGTCTTTGTGTCTGCAGCTAACCTTCACCTGCCTATCCCTCAATGCAATACAGGCACTTCTCCCTTTTGTCACATTGCCTTGTAGCATAAAAAGATCCACAACATCAGAAACTACACTCAACTTTCATTGCCCTCTATTTGTTGTAAAACTACAAGTCCCACAAGGCTCTGCAAGACTCTGACAGCCACATGCATGACTCCCAGAGGCAAAGGCATGATGGGATTTGTAGTTTCAGCACAGCTGGAATGCTGCAGTTGCCTATCCCTGTGCTAGAACACCAGTCTTACTACGCTCCCATGCAGAATAAGTCCCTATTCTCATTAACAAGACCAGCTTTTACTACTGCAAACCTACTTCTTTATAAATCAAACTATAGGGGGTTATTTACGAAAGGCAAATCCACTTTGCACTACAAGTGCACTTGGAAGTGCAGCCGCTGTAAATCTGAGGGGTAGATCTGAAATGAGGGGAGGCTCTGCTGATTTTATCATCCAATCATGTCCAAGCTAAAATGTTGTTTTTTACTTTCCTTGCATGTCCCCCTCGGATCTACAGCAACTGCACTTCCAAGTGCACTTGCAGTGCACTTGTAGTGCAAAGTGGGTTTGCCTTTAGTAAATAACCCCCTATATGTCGGTTTTCAGCCCGGCTTCCAAAAAACTAAATGGTAAAAGAAAACTAAATGTAATTGCTAATTCGGTTCTTACTGAGCTTCCATGTAATATGACCGCTAATGAGCTCATCATGAAAAAGTCGTCTTTTCCCGGAAATTAGACTATCCGGACACCTTAATGCCTTCCCTTTCATCAGTTACAGCTGAAGAGGCTTTAGCAATAAGCGCTGAAGTACCCAAGTCAGAGTAAACGGCTGCCCCTTTCTATTCAACACATTGCAATTAGTTTTCCTGCAAAATCGCGGCTACCGACGCCGCACAATGGAGTCGCTCAAAGCCCCATTCAGTGTACGCTTCTGCCGCATTTCATCTGCACAAGAGTTCTTAAGATGATTACAGCGCTGCGCTGCCTTCTTTCTGTGTGCACTTTGTTCTAATGGATCATTATCTTTTGAATTTACCCGTCTTTTGTCTGCGGAAGATCACAGCTACAGTAAAACGGAGGGCAGAGAGCACCTTTACAAAAAAAAAATGCAGGTTTTAAAGTGCATCTCCATATTTATCTAAGTTTTTGGTGAAAAAAAACATAAAAACTTCGCTCTTTTCAGATACACAAATATATTTCTCAGGGCCCAAATTAGCCAAATCATTACGGGCCCTTTAGCTGTTTTGCCTCCATTTTAAAGTGATTCTAAAGTCAAATAATTTTTTTTACCTTAGGTGAAAGTAACAAACATGTCATAACTACCTGTCCTGTGCAGTGGATTTGCACAGAGCAGCCTTGATCCTCCTCTTTTCTGGTCCCTCTTCTGTGCTCCTGGCCCCTCCCTCCTATTGAGTACCCCCACAGCAAGCAGCTTGCTATGGGGGCACCCGAGCCAAGTCACAGCTCCCCGTGTCCATTCAAACACAGAGCCGTGGCCCGGCCCCACCCCACCCTCTTTCTCTTTTCAGGAAGAGTGGGTGACATGCCCGAGCCAAGTTGTCTGTGTGTCTGTGGACCCACACAGCCCAACTCAGATGCATGCCTCCACGGGTGGCCCCATAGCACATGGCTTGCTATGGGGGCACTTGCCCCCATGCTGATGGGCACTTTTTATGTTAAGGGGCACTCTGATGGGCACAACAAAATGTGCCCATCAGTGTGCCTCTTAACAAAATGTGCCCACCAGAGTGCCCCTGTGCCCCTTAACATAAAATGTGTCCATCAGAGTTTCTCTTAACATAAAATAAGGGGCATGCTGATGGGTTCATTTTGTTTAATTATGTTAAGGGGCTGTCAGGAACCATGAAATGTACGGAGACAGAAAATGCAGTAAAAAGCACACTTTTTAATAAAATGGTACAACTGGTAAACCTAGACAAAACATAGCCAGGGTTCGGTAGCCAAATCGGGTAGTCAGAACAAGCCAGGAAATCGGGAGCCCAGAGATCAGCGTAGTCAGAGGCAGCAGACTGAATCAGGAACCAGAAGGGACAACAGCCAGGCAAATCGTCAACAGGAACACAGCAGGGAGTCTCTAGATATGTTGAATAGGCGAAGGAATTGAAGAAATGAACCAGGCAGTTTAAGTAGCCCGAAGGGGCTGGCTGTGGGCTTGACTAACGAGCAGGAGATGATCGGTGAGCCACTGTGAAAGGATGAATACTGGCAATTAACCGACAGCTGAGCACAGAGAAGGAAGGGCTGAGAGCCCAGCCCTGACAGGGGCACTCTGATGGGCACATATTATGTTAAGGGGCACTCTGATGGGCACAACAAAGTGTTACCACATGCCTCAACTCGTGGCCCGTCTGTGAGCAAGAGCTGCGGTCAGCCGCACGGGGCGGGGCGTGCATGCGACATCACTGGTTGCTGGGACACCCGCGGTACCAGCAACCAATAACTCCTAAAATGTGGCACTACACTGGTGGCCTGATGGTCTGGGCAGGAGCGTCGCTTGGTCCGTGTTCGGACTGCGGGCTGCCATTTATTTTAGTGATAGCTGATCTAAAAAATCCGCTCATGAACACATAAGCTAGTTTTTTCCACCTACACAAGGCAAAGGATAGCTAGAAGTTGAGCAGTTGTTATGGGCAACACAAAAAAAGCAGCATGGAAAAACTACAAGCCCAACAAGTACAAATCTTCCACAGCGGAAGAGAGAGACTCGTAGATCTCAATAAAGCACAAGTGTGGTGAATTCACCATATTTGTACTCCATGTTTTAATTCCTTCAGCCACATCACTGAAGATATATATGGACGTGGGGAGTCTGCAGGTGCCTTTTTATTGCACCTGTGACCCACACACTGTGGTTGCAATGCTCCTCAGGCTTCAATGCAAAAAAAAAAAAATACATGCATTTTTTTATTTATTTTGGGTGCATTCATTTAAGCTTTTTGCAAAAGGTGGCCTTGGTCTTTAAAGTCAATAATAGTAAAGAACCTGTTTTTTTGTTTTTGTTTTTTTTTTTTGTTTTGTTTTTTTTTTTTTGTTTTGTTTTTTTATGTAGGGCTGCAACTAACAATTATTTTCATAATTTGATTAGTTGGTTAATTACTGTTTTAATTAATTGGACAAAAACCTCAAAGTTTGTATAATTTAGTTAATATGTAAAGTTTAAAAAAAGACAATTTTATTCTTGAATATCTATATGCAGTGTATAAATAACCATGGTTAGATAACAAAATATCAAATCCACTTTGAGAATAACGGAAGATATATAGATATATATAGATATATCTATATATATATATATATATAATTAGAGATTGAATCTGGTACATATTATCAGTTTCGGAGATCAACATTTTTTTTAAAGAAAACATTTTTTAAAAGGATCTAAAACACTTTTTTGCAGATTTTCAGATAGGATTGTAATAAAATGTTATGCATGACAGACTCCCTTTTCATAGGCGGGTGGCTGGATACAAGCTACCTGCAAGTGCTGTCACCTATGTTGGCCAGACACAAATTAATTTTTCCTTCAAAAATTTTCATTTTAAGAACGTTCATTTTTCTAATTGTTAGTGGGGTAAAATTGATGCTCGTTTTCTACCACAGTGAAGGAAAAAAATATAGAAGCAGAATAACCTGTCACAATGAGGTTAAAAAAAACTAAGAATAGCCCTTTATAGTACAAAAACAGCGAACAGATAATCACTAAAATAAGGGTTTAACTTATTTTTTTTCTCAAGAAAAAGGGGTTTAATTTATACTGTGAAACAGTGAAAAAAAAAAAAAACTTATCTCATATACATAAAAAAAAAAAAAAAATATATATATATATATATATAATGTGTGTGTGTGTGTGTGTATATGTATATGTATATATATGTGTGTGTGTGTGTGTGTGTGTGTGTGTGTGTATATATATATATATGTATATATATATATATATATATATATATATATATATATATATATATATATATATCTAATGTATATATATATAATGTGTATATATATATATGTATGTTAACTGGGAGTCACACGTGAAGCTGACAGGTATATATATGTATGTGTGTGTGTATATATATATATATATATGTGTGTGTGTGTGTGTGTGTGTGTGTATGTATATATATATATATATATATATATATATATATATATATATGTATGTTAACTGGGAGTCACACATGAAGCTGACAGGTGGAGGGGAATAAAATCTTTTTTATGAAAGTAGTACTAAAGGCCGGGACCTTTTTTTCATGGATATAATCTTTTTAATTGTAGTGTTTTATATTGCCTCCAGTCTTATCAGGCTTTAGCTTCTCTTAAAGTGATTTTAAACGTTTGATTTTTTTTTTCTTTCTTTTAAATGACAAACTTGTCATACTTACCGGCTCTATCTAAGGCCCCTTTCATACCAGTGGAACTATTGGGTCCACCTGTCTGTTTTTCAGATGGACCTGATCGGACCACCCATTGTTTTCTATGGGGCGGTGGATGTGTACACTAACACCCGCCGGCTTCCGATCTGATCCTGTTTGCTAAAAACAGATGGATGGGGATCCGTTCCCCATCCGTTCAGCGGATCGGATAACAGTCGTAAGGAAACGGACAAGTGGTCCATTTCCATCTGACCGCCCGATAGAGAACAGCGGGCTGTGTCCATGTCTGCTCTGCACAGTGGAGCGGACCTGTTATCCGCCTGCTCAGTGGGGATCAGCAGATAGATCCCCCGGTGAGCAGGCAGATCCACTTGATGGATTCCGCTCTGTCTAAATGAGGTCTAATGGTTTTGCACAGAGCAGCCCTAAATTCTTCTCTTCTTGGATACGCCGCCGGTGCTTCTGGCTCCTCTTGCTTTCAAAGTGCCCCTATAGCAAGCTGCAAATTTAAAATATAGACTGCCCCTATACCAGTGATTCTTAAACTGTGTGCCGTGGGAGTTTTGAAAAATATTTAAAACTGCTAGCGTTTTGAAACCTTAAACATAACGAAAGCATGGGTACTCGACTGGCCCTGGATCCTGCTGACCAAGGTGGCAGTGCCGCCATGAGGTAGGCAAAGGAGAAGTAAAAGGAGGCGGTCTCCAAGTTCTTCAGCAAGGCTACGATCATAGACTCACCTGCACAGAAGACTGTGATGATAGCCATCCTTATGCAGACAATACCGCACCGCTGGAGGATCTGAATGTCACTCTCCTGGATTGGGACACAGTGAGTAACCCTGATTATACCTGCTGCTGCACGGCCTGTTCAGGCTTCTGACCCAGTTGGGCCGGAACCCACCCTGCGGAACATTCTTTTAGCGGTCTCCTCATGCAAGTCCTCCATTACTGAACTTGCATCCAAAATCAAAGGGGTGAAAACTGAAATATCATTTATTCGCCATGACTTGCAAAAACTGCGCAGTCGTACGGCAGCCCTGGAAGGGCGCCTGAGCACATTGAGTGGGTGCCTTTACAACAGGTTGTGCAGTCCTTGTCTGCTAAACATGTCACCCGGCTGGACGACCTGGAGAACCGCCTACGCAGAAATAACATTAGGGCCATTAGTGTTCCGTAGAAAATTGAAAGGAAGAATCCTGTCACCTTTATTGAGAATTGGCTGCTTACCATCTTTGGGAAGGATACCTTCTCACCCACGTTCTCCGTGGAAAGAGCCCACAGGGTGCCCTCTCGTCCCCTAGTGCCCCAGGTTCCCCCTAGACCATTTTTATTCAAAATGCTGATTTATAAAGACCGTGATGCAATACTATTTAAAGTGAGGTCTTTGGCATCAGCCTTAATGATCGATAATTCTAAAGTGTCGCTGTTCCTCTACTTTTTTGGCGGGGGTGCTAAAGCAACGATCCCAGTTTACAGAAGTGAAGAAACGTCTCCAGGCCCTGGATCTTCAGTATGCTATGCTTTACCCAGCATGCCTATGTATGGTAGCTAAGAATGAAGTCCACTTCTTTGAAAAGCCCTCTCTGGCGTCGCAATGGCTGGATAGAGAAGAGCGCTATCTCCGGGAGGAGGCGACCAAGCGCTGTCAAAAGACCTGATACTACACAGACCTACTTACCTGGTTTTAGGTGCCTCATGCACAGTTGCAGTGGCCCATGATTATTCTGGTAAGGCGGATGTCCCTGAGTGCCTGGCACTTTTGGTTCTTTTGTTGAACGCAAGAAATGATACCTGTAAGTTCCTTTGGATCACAGACAAGTTATGAGACTTTGGGGCCCCCCCAAACACCCTACCCCACGTGGACATACAACGGGGGACCTGTGTCTCTTCCTTTCTCACTTTGAGGATGGTTACTTTGAATTTTTCTATTTGTCTCTTTGGGTGCTTACCGCTTGTGAGCACCTGGGTTTGAAACTTACCTGTTTTTCTGGAATGCTGCTGGACAACATCTTTCTATTATTCACTTGCACTGACTTTTATGACCATCTCCTTTCACCTGGTAGCTATTGACGTTTTTTTCTATACCCCTAGTGAAGGGAATGTGAATATTGACCTCCTTTTACCATTCCAATCTAGGGCCTACTAACACTTTGCCTTATTTTATATCGGAATCCCCTGTAATTGCTATAATTACTGTTTGTTATGGCTAGCTCTTGTACTATTGTTTCATGGAATGTTAGGGGTGCTGAGTGAAGCAAATGGCACTATTCTCCACTCTGAAAAAACATAACCCTGTGGTGGTGTGCCTACAGGAAATGCACTTGCAACCTGCCACACTACATGTGCTTAGGCACCGTAGCCATCACACTCAGTTTCACTTCACCCACTTAGCCTGTGGGAAAGCCTAGTGCTTGATGCAGCGGGTAACGGAGGAGTCCTATATTGCTAACCCCATGCTGGACTCTGAGCCTAAATGGCTAGAGGCCCAGAACCTATATCAACAGATTTCTATAACGGCTGCTGAGAATAAAAGGTTTTTTATACAACAATGCTATTTTCATGAAGGAGTGAATACAGGCCACCTATTGGCAGTAATTGCTAGAGCATAACAGTGAGTGACGCATGTGGAGGCCATTCAGATCCACTCGGGAGAGATGGTTCATAGTCAAATTTCTACAGAGGACAGTATTGAAAGATTTATAGATCAATGTTCTCTTCCGCAGCTTGGTCAGACGGGCTTCGGTACACTGAATGCTCCTCTTGGGTTAGAAGAGCTTTCACTGGTGGCAGCTCAGGTGGCTAACAGTAAAGCTCCAGGTACCAGTGGCGGCCCGTCCATAGGGGGCGCCCGGGCGCCACCCCCGCCCCCCCCCCCTCCTGTAGTCACCAAAAAAAAAGGAGGGAGCACTGTTGTTTAAATCTAGAGGTTACGTCCGGGTTTCGTGGAACAGACGAAAACTGGAACAGACGAAAACTGGAAGTGACGTCGACAGCTCCGTTCTTCAGCCCGAGCGGAGCTGCTGGAAGGTAGGAAGGAAGAGACTGAGAGCGCGCCACGCAGCATGAGGGATTCAGTTCAAAGGCAATCACAGATCACTCAGGGGAGTCGGGACTAATAAAGAGACCACTACCCCAGGATTTTTTATATTTATATGCAAATGTTGTGGGAGCCTCTCTTTTTTTAATGTTGTGCTTATAGTGTGCTGCAGACAGTAATCCTAGTCAGTGACTAGCTTTACTGTCTGCAGCACACTATAAGCACAACATTAAAAAAGAGAGGCTCCCACTACATTTACATATAGATCTATTAAAAAATCCTGGGGTAGTGGTGACTACCACTACCCCAGGATTTTTTATATTTATATGCAAATGTGGGAGCCTCTCTTTTTTATGTTGTGCTTATATTGTGCTGCAGACAGTAATGCTAGTCACCATTACCCCAGGATTTTTTATATTTATATGCAAATGTTGTGGGAGCCTCTCTTTTTTTAATGTTGTGCTTATAGTGTGCTGCAGACAGTAATACTATTTCACACCTCCTCCAACATATCCAAATTCTGGCTATAGCTGGAGCAGCTTCCGCTGATCTGCATAGATTTTTTTTTAACATCATATGAAGGCTCTCTGGCTGTTATCAGGAGCACATGTAACATCAGAGACAGGGAAGGGGTGCTGCAGCTTCAGGCTGGAATTGCATAGGCTCTGAATGCCAGTTCACACCAGCGCGATTCCAGTGCCAGGTCCCGCATTGCATAGAACTCGCAGGCAGTTCACACTGCCCTATGCGATCCGCTGCAGGTGTCAATAGAAAGTTAATGACACCCACAGATCCATTCGCATTTCGCAGTGCAAACTGTGAATTTGTACAGGAATTAGATTGCATGGGTGTGAACATCCATGCGATTTCGATTCTGGTGCAGACAAAAAAAAGGACCTGCACAATTTTGCTAACTGTGTACAGCTGTACACAGTGTAACTGTGTAAATTTTCAGTTGGTTTGCGCCGATCTGTGAGGCTGTGCTATATACCATGATCTGCTAGGCTGTGCTATATACCATGATCTGCGAGGTAGTGCTATATACCATGATCTGCGAGGCTGCGCTATATACCATGATCTGCGAGGCTGCGCTATATACCATGATCTGCGAGGCTGCGCTATATACCATGATCTGCGAGGCTGCGCTATATACCATGATCTGCGAGGCTGCGCTATATACCATGATCTGCGAGGCTGCGCTATATACCATGATCTGCGAGGCTGCGCTATATACCATGATCTGCGAGGCTGCGCTATATACCATGATCTGCGAGGCTGCGCTATATACCATGATCTGCGAGGCTGCGCTATATACCATGATCTGCGAGGCTGCGCTATATACCATGATCTGCGAGGCTGCGCTATATACCATGATCTGCGAGGCTGCGCTATATACCATGATCTGCGAGGCTGCGCTATATACTCTGTCCTGTGATGCTGAGATATATAATCTGTCCTGTGTTGCTGGGACTGTATACTCTGTCTTGTGATCTGAGCTGTATACTCCTGACACTATGGGTGGAATACAGGGGACGGAGTGGGTGGATTCTATAAGGGGTGTGGTTTGAGAAGTGGGAGGGGTGAAAAATGATGGGCGGGTCTGGCGCCCCACCATCCAAAAACTTCACCAGCCGCCACTGCCAGGTACGGATTGGCCTCCCTGCTGAAACTTCCTAAAAGATATGGTACTACACTTTTACCTGCTTTGCTTAAAGCGGAGTTCCACACAAAAATGGAACTTCTGCTTTTCGGAACCCTTCCCCCCTCCGGTGTCACATTTGGCACCTTTCAGGGGGGAGGGGGGTGCAGGTACCTGTCTAAGACAGGTATTTGCATCCACTTCCGGCATAGACTCCCACGGGAGTCTATGCCTCTTCCTGTCCCTCTGCGCTGTCTCCTGGGAAACACACGGGTCCCAGGAGATAGCGGGGACCAGTTACGATGCGCAGCACGACTCGCGCATGCGCAGTAGGGAACCGGGAAGTGAAGCCCCAACACTTCACTTCCTGATTCCCTCACCTAGGATGGCGGCTGCAGCTGTTGAGAATCGAGCGGGTTATCGGCATCGGCTGCCGACATCGCTGGACCCTGGGGACAGGTAAGTGGCCATTTATTAAAAGTCAGCAGCTGCAGTATTTGTAGCTGCTGGCTTTTAATATTTTATTTTTTTAGGTGGATTTAGGTGGACTCCCTCTTTAAAACACTGAATTCTGCCCTAACTACTGGTGCTTTGCCTGACTCCACGAAGGAAGCGATTGTGGTGGTCATTCCCAAACCAGGAAAGGACCTTTTACAACCTGACTCTTATAGGCCTACATCACTATATAACTCGGATGTTAAGCTGCTGGCCAGAGTTTTGGCTAACCGCTTGGCGGGGGTTGTCTCCGGACTGGTACATGTGGATCAGTCGGGGGTCATTCGAGGCAGGTCTATGGCCCGGAACATATGGAGGTTGTTCTTAAACATTCAACTCCCAGTGGATAACCCAGGAACCCGCGTCATTTTCTCCCTCGACGCTGTCAAAGCTTCCGATATCGTTGAGTGGAAGTACTTGTGGGCGGTGCTGCGCAACTTTGGGCTAGGTTCTAGATTTATATCCTGGGTAAAACTACTCTATAATGAACCTAGGGCATGCATTGAGATAAACAACACCCTATCAGAGTCCTTTCTATTACACAGAGGCACTAGGCAGGGGTGCTTTTTGTCGCCCCTGCTCTTTGCCTGGCTGTGGAGCCACTAGTGGCTATGATTAGAGCCTCACCCTCTATTGTTGGATTTAAGCGAGGACCTAGAGAAGATACAATTTTGCTGTATGCAGACGATGCTTTACTATATTTGGGGGACACAGCAGGCTCTTTGATCAAGACAATGCAACTTATTGAGCAATTCAGGGAATACTCCAGTTTCGCCATTAACTGGCATAAATCAGTCCTTCTTTCCCTAGACTTGCTCCCCATAGCCTTGCCGGATAACTTGTCTCAGACAGTCACCTCTTTTAAATATCTAGGTATAATGGTGATTAGGGATCCACAAGAATATATTTCTCTAAATCTAAAATCCATCTTGCCAAAATGTAAACACAAATGTGACAACTGGTGTAAGCTACCGCTGGCGGTCACCAGACGCCTCAATCTTACCAAAATGATATGGGCACCTTAGTTACTATATGTACTCCATATTTCGCCCCATGTGGATACCTGCCTACTGGATTTGCAAAATAGTCTCAAAATTTCGAGCCCTTATTTGGAAAAAGTGGGCATAACACTCGACATCTTACAATACCCTAAGCATCAGGGTGGCATGGCCGTCCTACATTCCCAAACATATTTCTTAGCTGCTCAATTGCAGTATTTCACAGTCTGGGACATCCCTTCATCTGCTGATTCCTCTAAGGGTTTGAGGCTTCCTCTGCATACTGCCTATTCGGCTCTATCACACATGAAAATGGGATTCCCTGGTACCCCCCTCTCAATGCCCTACAACTCCGTTAATGCTAAAATTGTGGAAGGCTATTAAACTGAGATTGGGTCTCACAGGTTATCTTTCTCATACTCCCATATGGAATAACAGGATGTATGTAAAATTGGCGAAGCTCTGCACTTTCTCCAGGTGGATGCGGGCTGGAGTCAAGTATACATCTCAGTTGTTTGATACTGGAGTGGAAACATTTGTTAGGCTACTGACAGAATTCCCATTCCCTGTCGCTATCAATATACACAATTGTGCCATGCTCTAAACCATGGGTCTTCAAACTACAGCCCTCCAGTTGTTCAGGAACTACAATTCCCATCATGCCTAGTCATGTCTGTGAATGTTAGAGTTTTACAATGTCTCATGGGATGTGTAGTTCCGCAACAGCTGGAGGGCCGTAGTTTGAGGATCCCTGCTCTAAACAAACAGAATAGACAGACTCCCATGCACTCAACTGAGTCCACTTTTCTTGAGTCCATTTTTACAGAAAAAAGGGCATTTTATGTAACCTTAATGTCATACTTACAGGCCCCAGATCTTCTTCCATGTAGAGAGAAATGGGAGAGAGATGTTGAACCCATCAATGGTGAACAGTGGGAACAGATACTGGCAACTGGTCCTCTAGTGTCGGTGTCTGCAACTCACAAACTGTCTTATGTATTTGTTTTACACCGCACTTATAGGACAACGGTCCAGCTTCACAACCGGGGAAAACAGTCTTCCCCTATCTTTCCCATATGTCAAATACACCTTGGTGACTTGATCCACATGTTATGGATATGTCCTACACTTGTACGATATTGGAGTGATGTTATTACAACTATTAATGGTGTATATCAGGTGAAACTGACTATGGATCCATTAACGTGCCTGTTGGGGAGTTTGGATGAAGAACTACATAACCTGCATGTTTACATAGCCCTTATTCGGTTATTGTACCTAGCCAAGAAATGAATAGCAAGAATGTGGATATCCCCACAGTCCCCTACACGTGCACAATGGATCCAGTTGGTGAATACCATACTTTTTAGAGAAAAGAACACTTACTATCATAGGAAATCGCCCACAAAATTTGGAAATACGGTATCTGGCATTGTTGGTTAGACACCCCAGGAATAGCCCCTCCAAGGCTTGTTTTGGACAGATTGCTTCAGTTTTAACTTTAGTTAATCCTAAGATAACATGGATGGTTTATACCGTATTTCCATAAAGGAAAGCGTGTATGTTCCTTTTTATATATAACAATACAGTGCAGTGATGAGTGAACATGGCTGTTGGTACTAGGATTCTGGTACAGGTAAGCAGTATTCCAGAATGTTTGTTTGCTTAGTTGAGTTATGATTGTTTTGCACTACTACTGCTGTCTATATAAGGTAGCGAATGATATGATCGTTCAGTCATGTGCAGACTGTCTTTGTACAGATTTTGTGCTTGGGCTATGCTGTGCATCCCATCCCAACTTCATATGATGATGTACAAGACTTGATCATTGCCTGATATGGTTATAACTGTATGATTGACTGTCTGTATATTTTATTACCTTTTATCTTCTCAATAAAAAAAAACTACTTGATTAAAAAACAAAAAACAAAAAATGTAATGGTAAATCAATGCAAAACTTAAAAAAGTAACATAAATAAAACTGTAACCTCAGTCTGCCATTCATTGGTTCCTTTCGTAATGTGCGAGATCTCGGGAGAACTCCATCGTTCTAATTATTATACTATAATATAATGATAGAGACCGTTCCATTCCAACTTTGATGCTTATAAATAAAGTTTGTTCATTGTTTAGCGATGGAGAAATAATCAAGTCTGGAACTCTGAAAGAGAAACTGTTAAATGAAAAGCAAGGAAGCAAGCGAAAGTACAAAGAAGATTTACAAATCACTTCAATCTGATTTGCTCTCGAAAGCAGGCACATCCTTCGTATTACATTTAAAATTAAATATGTATGTAAAAATTAAATTAAGTTCTTCACCACAAAAATTGTTAAATCTTTTCAGGTGTGCCATGAAAATTTTTAGATCTTTTTGGTGCGCCGCAAGACAAAAAAAAACACTGCCCTATAGCAAGGTAAAAAAATAAAAATATTTTGCCTTTTTAGAATCACGAGCTTCCTTCTGCCTATAACTACATGTCCCACGAGGCATTGCTCCTCACACATTCACAAGTTCTCAGTCACTTACTGACATAATAATAAAAAAAATATATATTTAGGGCTCATTCAGACAGCAGATTAGTGCCGTCTTCCTTGCAGATCCGATGGCGGATGCGTGTTCATCCATCTCGGCGTTGCGTGCAGGCAGCCCATTGAAGTGGATGCACACGCAGCGCTGGCATGGACACAACCGCATGTTAAAGTTTCACATGTGGGCACAAATCCGAATGCAGAGTTTGTAAACAATCCGCAGGACAAGATGGCTTTTTTTTAACTGTGTTTTAGACATTTAATTCCAGGTTCCAGCAGATTAATTACAAAATAAAGTGACATAAAATAATATTGGGGTTCCACTCTGTTTTCCTGTCAAAAGTCTTCTAATGACTACATAAATAAATCTGAGAGAGAAGTACCACCCCACAGGTTATTGGTCAAGTTATACATTTTTTTTTCAATGTAAGATGAAGTGTAACACTGTAGGAAAGAGCCAATGCTTTTCAGGGTCCAGAACGCACTCCCTTCATCAGGTCTAGCACTGTTTAAGGGGGGTGAGTTCTGGACCCCCAAACGCATTGGCTCTTTCCTATAGTCTACTACTTGATCTTACACTGGAATAAATTTTATATCTGGACCAATAAGCGGTGGTGCGGCTAGGCCTGATGAAGAGGGTGAACTCTGGACCCCGAAACACATTAGATCATTATTATAGTCTTCTAATTGACCTTATGTTGAAATACATTTATATCTGGACCAATAATCTGTGGTGTGGCTAACCCTGATGAAGTGGGTGGGCTCTGGACCACAAAATGTGTTGGCTCATTCCTATAGTCTTCTACTTCATCTTACAATGGAATAAATTTACATTTGGACCAATAATGGGTGGTGTGGCTAGTGATGATGAAGAGGGTGCGTTCTGGCCCCTGAAATGCATTGAATCTGTACTCTAGTCTTCTACTTGACCTTGCATTGGAATACATTTTATATCTGGATCATTAACCTGTGGTGTGACACTTCAATCTCAGATCCATTGAGTTGCATCGCAGTCCAAGGAAACTGTGGCGATCCTCTGGTGTGTAGAAGCACCAACAGAATCCAGACACCCCGTTCAAACACCACCTCAACACTACTGGATAGTAACACCAATCGGAAAATTCTAGGGTTCCAGTGGCTACCCATCCATTCCTCCTAAGTGTCTAGTTCTAATGGCCGACATAACACATTACTGTGTCAGCATTCGTCAACTCCTGGCTGAGCAGTCGCATATGCCTTGGCACAGGCACTGGCAGAAGCCGTAGACCAGGCACACAGTCAGGCTGGAGGGTACCAGGCTGACGCAGACAATTCCAAGTGTCACTTTCTGAATCACTAGCAAATATATCCCAAGGGGTAAAGAGCCGAAGTAAAAGAAGCCCAACAGCCAGACCAGTATCCTGGGGACATGGTTGCACAACTTGGAAAAAAGGTCGTGGTCCATTTGGCCATGGGAACTCACTGAAGCCGAGTCCACGCTGTGCTCCGCGTAGTAGTCCGAGATCGTGTTTTGACTGGGTGTCCGCGTGGAGTCTCTTTGTACCTCCATAATGGTGATCACTAGGCAGTTCGAAGATCCATGGGAAGGGCTAGAGGACGCAAGGTTTTTGGGGGTTAGGACCACCTCATTGCTGTCTGAATTGCAGATGGTCCGCTCAGCGAGCTTAGACAAGATATTGGTGTCGTCTGGGAGACCCGCCACCTCTTCTTCCTGAAGTTCGGTCTCGTTGCGGCAGAACGGGCAGCTGATGCACGGCGCCCCTCCGCCTATGAGGAGGATTTTGGATAGGCATCTGGCACAGACACGGTGAAGGCAGTTTAGGATCTTGGGTTTGCGACTGTGAGTGTTGAACTTTTGGTAGCATATTTTACATTCCAGCTCGTCCAATGTCAGCGCCTCCTCTGCGCTCATCTTTTATCTCTGGGTAGCTAAAAAAAAAAAAAAAAAAAAAAAGTGATCACACTGAGTCTGCTTTTTTAAATTGCACTAAAAGGGGGTATATTTATAATGCAGTGAATCTGACATTCAGCAAACATTAATGACAAAATTGGCAGCACTCAGATATGAAAAATATATCAAATAATTATAGTGTATAAAAAATTTAGTTTGTGGAAATTGCGCTGGCTCTGAAGTGAGCAGTGTGGAGCGGCTGTCCGTCCGGACTGTGTGGCACTATACGATATGATGTGATTGTGCATTTGTCTTATTGATTATTTTTTTAAATAAAAATTGAAGGTATTAGACGATGAAGCCCCTTCTGGTTTATGTGTGTGTTTATATGTTTCTGACTCATTCGGGAGGAAAGAGATGAAGTATTGCAGGTGGATACGAAATTCCCTCTACTGATCTGAAAGGATTTACCTTTAAAGGGGAAGTATTTTTAACTATTTTTTTACAATTTTATTTTTTTTATTATTTTTATTTTTTTACTATTTTTTTAGGAGCCCCATTAGGGGGCTTTAGTGAATTATCAGGGGTCTAAACCCCAGGAATCTGCACCACACAGGGTGATTAGGGTGTGCCCAGGCACACCTGACACACCCTGTGCGCACGCCTATGAACATACCCCAGTTGAGTTTTCTTTTTTCTATTCTTGATACTCTAAATTGGATGATTCTTGATACTTACCTCATATAGATAAAACTATAACGGGTTGAGAGATTCTCATTAAATATACTGTATACCTTCTATTCTGAGCCAACAAATGCAGATGGATTCTTTATTCTGCAAAAGGCTGCAGCCCTCATGAAGACATAATGGCAGCAGGGCACTTGCGGCCTGTCACTCGCTATCTGCAAAACTGTCATAATAATGACATACCAGCTGCCGTGACGTCCCGATCTCCAGTGTGCGGTTTTACCCTTCTGAATAATGCATTGACTGCATGATGGGAAGCCAAGGGTTGTGCTGAAGTCTATAGAATGCTTACACTTCATTATTTACCATTCAGTCTGTCTGATCCGTCCACGATAGACGAGAAGATAAACACAGCAACAGGCGTGGATACATCGATCTCATTTTTTTTTTTCTTTATTTCTAGAATGGGATTTCTTATTCCAAGGACAGCTAATAGAAAAAAATCCTGCAAGTGATACAAGATACCTGTTTTTACAGATATTTTTAATTGGAGGTGGGCCATAATGAAATAAAACGGAGGTCCTAAAAATGCACCTACCCCTTCAGAATAAAAAATAATAATATATATTCACTCATTCATGCTTGGACCTCACAGCCACCGGGGACCCCGCACAGCCACCGGGGACCCCGCAGAGCCACCAGAGATGTTTAATTTATTCATAAATGACCTGGAGGATGAGGAAAACAGTTCAATCTCTGTATTTGCAGATGATACTAAGCTAAGCAGGGCAATAACTTCTCCGCAGGGTGTGGAAACCTTGCAAAAAGATCAGAACAAATTAATGGGTTGGGCAACTACATGGCAAATGAGGTTCAATGTAGAAAAATGTCAAATAATGCATTTGGGTGGCAAAAATATGAATGCAATCTATACACTGGGGGAGAACGTCTGGGGGAATCTAGGATGGAAAAGGACCTGGGGGTCCTAGTAGATGATAGGCTCAGCAATGGCATGCAATGCCAAGCTGCTGCTAACAAAGCAAACAGAATATTGGCATTAAAAAAGGGGTTTATTCCAGAGATAAAACAATAATTCTCCCGCTCTACAAGACTCTGGTCAGGCCGCACCTGGAGTATGCCGTCCAGTTCTGGGCACCAGTCTTTAGGAAGGATGTACTGGAAATGGAGCGAGTACAAAGGAGGGCAACAAAGCTAATAAAGGGTCTGGAGGATATTAGTTATGAGGAAAGGTTGCGAGCACTGAACTTATTCTCTCTGGAGAAAAGACGCTTGAGAGGGGATATGATTTCAATATACAAATACTGTACTGGTGACCCTACAATAGGGATAAAACTTTTTCGCAGAAGGGAGTTTAACAAGACACATGGCCACTCATTAAAATTAGAAGAAAAGAGGTTTAACCTTAAACTACGTAGAGGGTTCTTTACTGTAAGAGTGGCAAGGATGTGGAATTCCCTTCCACAGGCGGTAGTCTCAGTGGGGGGCATCGATAGTTTCAAGAAACTATTAGATAAACACCTGAACGACCACAACATACAGGGATATACAATGTAATACTGACACATAATCACACACATAGGTTGGACTTGTGTCTTTTTTCAATCTCACCTACTATGTAACTATGTAAGAGACCTCGCACAGCCACCAGGGACCTCGCAGAGCCACTAGGCACCCCGTGCAGCCACCAGGGACCTTGCAGAGCCACCAGGGAGCCCGTGCAGCCACCAGGGACCTTGCAGAGCCACCAGGGAGCCAGTGCAGCCACTAGGGACCTCGCACAGCCACCGGGGAGCCCGTGCAGCCACCAGGGACCTTGCAGAGCCACCAGGGAGCCCGTGCAGCCACCAGGGACCTCGCACAGCCACCAGGGACCTCGCACAGCCACCAGGGACCTCGCACAGACACCAGGGACCCCGCACAGCCCCCAGGGACCCCGCACAGCCCCCAGGGACCCCGCACAGCCACCAGGGACCCCGCACAGCCACCAGGAACCCAGCACAGCCCCCACGGACCCCGCACAGCCACCAGGGACCTCGCACAGCCACCAGGGACCCCACGCTGCCACCAGGGACCCCACACAAAACACCACTGCATACAGGGGTAGCCAATTTTCAGCTCCCAGCTGTTGATAAAGTAAAAGTCCAAGGAGGCATTCCAAGACCCTTGAAAGCCACAGGCATAACTCTCAGAGTCAGAGGCATAATGGGATTTGAAGTGTCACCACAGCTGGAAGGCCAAAGTTTGCCCATCACTATGACATTTAAAAGGTACATTCACGCCAGGTGCGGTAGCTGGGCATTGTGCGGCTATTCAAGTGTAGTCCCACCGCAAGACAAAGCAAAATGCCTTGCCTCATTCCTGGCTGGTTTACACTACCATGTTAAGGTGGTGTGCGCTGAAAGAAAAAGTGTGGCAAGCACCACGTGGCAGCCAGTAGAACTTACTGAAATGTCACTGTGTGACATTTCAATAAAGTTCTTAATAAAAAAAAAAAGAAAAGAAGATGAACAGTGTGATGTTTATCATGATTGGTGCACTGAACTGAATGATGGCACTATGGTTGGGTTCACTCGCGGCTTAACTTAATTAATGGCACCCCTGTGCATCTGCTAAAGAGCAGCACTTTTCTGTGCGTCTGGAAAGTCGCACTTTTTTTTCTTTTAATTCCTTCCAAATGTTTAAATTGGCTTTAAAACAGTCTCTTGTTTGATGACTGCCCACAGACTGACGGGTTATGAGTTGAGGCTCCCATATGTTTTTTTTCCTTTTCGGGCTGGGGTTCTTCTTTAATTAGACCGGCAAAGTTCAGGCCTAAAGGAAAGTAGTGATTTCTCAGCGAGGAGAAGGGAGGAGGTACTTTTGCTTCTGTCTTCTCCGGTGCTGAATGCGGGTCGATAATGAATACAAACCTACAGCCGTTCCCCAGTGTCAGCTGAGTCCCAGCAGTGGCAGGAGGTCACGTAATACACAGTGACTGATGTGACATACACACATTTGTGTGAGAAATCCCACATAGCCTCCTTTGGAAGTGTGTAATTCACTAGCAGTTTAATTTTATTCTGAACTGTGTGCTTACCCAACAAAAGCTTTTCACGTGTCCTTCCAGTGTCCTTTCTAGAAAACTGGGATTGCCATTTTGCAGGCCGTGCTATTATTGACAAGGTCATTGACGGTAGGGACTTTGCAGGAGTAGTAGGGCTCATGGATGAAAAATGGATAAACATCAAGAGGTTGTTTGTAGCAGCCGGTCTGGTTGCTATAACCAACCTACCGGTATTCATCCATTTTTCATCCATGAGCCCTAATGCTTCTGCAGCATCCCTACCATCAATTATCTTGTCAATATTAGTCATCTCATTTTTTTGTGCAGCGTGGAAAATGAAAACTAGCGCATCACATTTTTTTTTTTTTACATTTTTTTTTTTTTGCAAAGACCTCTGGTACTCCTCTGTATCATTGATGCAATAGCTTTATTAATATCACAGAACCAGAAGGGTTATAGCACGTAGAGTCCATCCTTCCTTGGAGTCAGCTTCTCAGCCTTCCTGCAAGAAACAGGCCCACCTATGGAGCCAGCGCTCCCGGGTGCAGAATATAAATAAACCCTCCAAAAAAAAAAAGAGATACCGTATTTATTGGCGTATAACACTCACTTTTTCACCATGAAAATCAGGTGCAAATAGCGTGTGCGTGTTATACGCCAATACTTCCATTTTAGCTGCCTCGGAGGAGACTTGGAGGGGGCGGCACGAACCCTGTCAGATTACATACAGTGAGAATCTTCTGTTTACTTGGCGGCCTCTGTAATAGAAAGTCCCGTCTCCTGGGCCGCCATTGGACCACTGTTCTGTCTATCATAGGAGATTCTCACTGTATGTAATCTGTCGGCGCTCGTCCCGCCCCCCTCCTTGTTCCCTCTAGGCTGCAGATGGGCATCGATCAGGCTACATTGATGGCAATGGTGAGGCTGCTGCATTGATGGCAATGATGAGGCTGATGCATTGATGGCAATGGTGAGGCTGCTGCATTGATGGCAATGGCGAGGCTGCTGCATTGATGGCAATGGCGAGGCTGCTGCATTGATGAGAATGGCGAGGCTGCTGCATTGATGGCAAAGGTGAAGATTCTACATTGTTGGCTATGGTGAGGCTGCTGCATTGATGGCAATGGTGAGGCTGCTGCATTGATGGCAATGGCGAGGCTGCTGCATTGATGGCAGTGGCGAGGCTGCTGCATTGATAGCAATGGTGAGGCTGCTGCATTGATATTAATGGTGAGGCTGCTGCATTGATGGCAATGGCGAGGCTGCTGCATTGATGGCAAAGGTGAGGCTGCTGCATTGATATTAATGGTGAGGCTGCTGCATTGATGGCAATGGCGAGGCTGCTGCATTGATGGCAATGGCGAGGCTGCTGCATTGATGGCAATGGCGAGGCTGCTGCATTGATGGCAATGGCGAGGCTGCTGCATTGATGGCAATGGTGAGGCTGCTGCTTTGATGGCAATGTTGAGGCTGCATTGATGTGGATTGATGAGGCTGCATTGATGGCACTGGTGAGGCTGCAGATGGGCACTGATCAGGCTGCATTGATGACAATGGTGAGGCTGCAGATGGGCACTGGCCCTTATTTTGCTTCAAAGTTCCTTATTTAAAATTTTAATTTTTTTTCCTGAAACTTCCCTCTTAAAATGTGCGTGTTATACGCTGATAAATACGGTAATTTGTCCAAACCCTCATGTTTATGTGGAATCAAAAGGAAGGAGAGCTGCAGTCATTTCTACTACTAGTAATCATGAATCTGGTTAGTTGTTCACCTTCAATGTAGACCCCCAGTGGTCCACACGCTTTGGTAAGACGATACAAAGTCCCTTCTTATGTCACCTAGAGGAAGGGACCCAGTGAGGTCCCTAAAACTTTGTTTTTCTTTGACTTTGTGAAGCCATCTTCAAAATAAATGTGTGAAACACATTTATTTGGAGTGCGGCTATGTACCTTCTTGTTTTGGCATGGCACCATCCATAGCAATCCCTTTGAGCACCCACCAATTATTCAAAGGTCAAGTACTACAAGGAGTGCAGCTTTTATTTGGACTTTATCGAGTAAAAAAATCTCTATATCCAACCAAATTGGCGGGATCCTGGTAATTGTAAAGTCATTTGTATTGGTAGCTGTAGACCACCTTGTCTAATTGATGGCAACGGGATGTGTCCAACCATGCTCTCTTCTCCTGCATTTACTACAGGCGGGTGGCATGGGTAGGCTGGATGACGTAGATGTACATCAGCCTGGTCCGGGTTGGGGGCACGCAGCACGCCGCTCCCATGACCGCTGTGTCCAGCGGACATAGCACATTGGGTATTCCAGTACCTGTCCTTTGTGAACACATGATCACAATCTCAATAAAGCTGTTTTGAATGAATTTAATTGATAATAGTTGTGTTTTTTATAGAGTGATTCTGTGCAGGTACATCTATAACATGGTACCTGGGCAAATCACACCCTGTACCATATGATTAGCTGCAGCCAATCACAGATCACTAGTAATAACAACCGTTATGAATGTAACCCATTCATGACAGTTTAAAACATTGACGTTACAATGATCATCATTTAACAGCAATTAAAGTGTAAAATAAATAAATAAATCCCTAATCACCCCCTAGAGTAGTACAGTGTCCCTATAGTGACAATGAACTACTCTGATGAGAGTATGTAAAAAATAATATTAAAAAAATATAGAAATCACATGACGGCGTCCCAAAGCGGCCGCTCTCGCGCGGGGGCCCGATCTCTGTAAAGAGCTGCGTCCAATCGCAGCCGGTCACATGTAAACACGGAGATGCCGGTAATCATCTTCACATGTAATCAGGGCACTGATCATCAGTGCCCTGATTACAATATAGTGCCAAGCCAGTGGCAGCAATCAGTGCCCACCACTGCCCACAAGTGCCACCAATCAGTGGCCATTAGCGATGCCAGTTAGTGCTGGCTATCAGTGCTGCCCATCAATGCCCATCACTGCTGTCGATCAATGCCCATCAGTGTCGCCCATCAGTGCCACCCATCAGTGCCTATCCGTGATGCCTATCAGTGCCGCCTATTAGTGCCCATCAGTGCCGCCTATCAGTGCCCATAAGTGCCGCCTCGTAAGTGCCACCTCATCAATGCCCACCAGTTCAGCCTATCAGTGCCACCTCATCATTGCCCACCAGTTCAGCCTATCAGTGCCCATCAGTGCCACCTCATCATTGCCCACTAGTTCAGCCTATCAGTGCCCATCAGTGCCACCTCATCATTGCCCACTAGTTCAGCCTAATAGTGCCCATCAGTGCCACCTCATCTGCGCACATCAGTGAAGGAGAAAAATTAGTTAGTTACAAAATTTACTGACAGAAACTAAGTAAAAACTATTTTTTTTTCAACATTTTAGGTTTTTTTTTTTTTTTTTTTTTTAGTAAAAAATAAAAAACCCAGCAGTAATTAAATACCACCAAAAGAAATCTCTATTTGTGTGATGAAAATGATAAAAAAATGTAGTTTGGGTACAGTGTAGCACCACCGCGCAATTGTCGTTCAAAGTGTGACAGCGCTGAAAGCTGAAAAATGGCCTGGGCAGGAAGGGGGTGTAAGTACCCCGTAGGCAAGTGGTTAAAGAGCTGGGAGGCGCTGGCTCCAAGCGGTTAAGCCAATTGCTGCGTGTGTCAATAGCCAGTGTTTCAGCCATATTGTATGCGACCCCCTAGGGCAGTGATGGCGAACCTTGGCACCCCAGATGTTTTGGAACTACATTCCCCATGATGCTCAACTCCACTGCAGAGTGCATGAGCATCATGGGAAATGTAGTTCCAAAACATCTGGGGTGCCAAGGTTCGCCATCACTGCCCTAGGGGATTTTTTTTTTCTTTTTTTGCACGTTGCTGCGATGTCATTAGGTGCTACGGTACTAAGAGGCTCGTATTTTCTGAAATATTTATCCCGCTCATAATGTTCCATGCAGTACACAGTTACAGGTACACTTCTAATTGAGGTGTCAATTGTTCGACGATTAAATAGGACAGATGGGCTCTTTGACTGCCGGAGGAGACCCGTCTACTAACCAGCAGTCAAGGGCACCACTTTCCACACACAAAAAAAAAACGTTCATTAATATTAATTTCCACTAATATTATATTTGATTGTGATTCATCCATTATTAATACGCCGGGAGATTGAAAGCGTACATTAGCTGTCTGACAAATGTTCTTCAAGAGAGACTAAATTAGCGGCATAATTTGTACTCTCACCACTGAGGCCCAATGACAGACTGCTATTAACGGCGCCGGGTATCGGTGTCGGGTAATTAAAGTTGCTATCGGCTCGGGGAACAGCTCATCCGAGGGTGTGAGAGCGAACGTCCTGCAAATAAGCCGAGGCAAATCACCGCAGTGATTCCAGGTCAGCCCGCAATTAACACTTTTTTTTCTTTTCGCCTTCCGTGCCGCCTAATCACGTCTGAGCGCAGACCGAGGCGTTGGGTGCAAGAAAGAGTCATACCAGTGTAAAGTGGGGTTGTATATAAAGTAAAAAAAAAATGACCCTCATTTTAATCCTGGAATATATCTATTTTTCTTTATTTTCAGTTATATTTTAAATCTGAACTCTAAGCAGATAGAAAAGACAAAAATTTACCACTTGACCTCCAGAAGATTTACCCCCCCATTCATGACCAGACCATTTTTTGCCATACGGCACTGCGCTACTTTAACTGACAATTGCGCGGTCGTGCGACTCTGTACAAAAAATGTTATGTTCTTTTTTTCCCCCCACAAATAGAGCTTTTTTTGGTGGTTTTTGATCACCTCTGCATTTTTATTTTTTTTTCCCTGTAAACAAAAAAACTAAATTTTGAAAGAAAAAACAATATTTTTTACTTTCTGCTATAAAATATATCCAGTAAAAAAAAAGAAAAAAAAAATCTAATTTCTTCATCAGTTTTAGGACAATATGTATACATATTTTTAGTAAAAAAAAAAAATCCCAATAAGCTTTTATAATTTATTGGTTTGCGCAAAAATTTTAGCGTCTACAAACTATGGAATATTTTTATTTATTTTTTTTTTTTACAGTTTTATTTTTTTTTACTAGTAATGGCGGCGATCAGTGATTTTTATTTTTTTGCCCTGTAAAAAAAAAAAAAAACTGTCAATTTTGAAAGAAAAAAAAAATTTTTTACTTTCTGCTATAAAAAACATATCCAGTAAAAAAAAAAATTTAATCTAATTTCTTCATCAGTTTTAAGTCAATATTATTATTTATTTTTTTTACTAGTAATGGCGGCGATCAGCAAATTTTTTTTTTTTGCCCTGTAAACAAAAAAAAAAAACTGTCAATCCACGGTTTTGTTGGTGGAAAGTCCGATCGTGTGTACGCAGCATAAGAGGGTATTTTCCTTAGTTGGGTTGCGATTTGCTGTTGTGTTTAAATTACAGGAAGTGAAGGGAAATCTGCTCAGCGGGACAAAAGATGGCAGAAAGTTACAGAATGATGAGTTTTATAACCATTCCCTATTCAATCCATAATGACCAGATGTTTGGGCTTTAGATATACCATACTATACTATACCATACCATACTATAACATTATAATTTAAAAAGTAATGTTCAATATTTTGAAATCTCCAACTTTTCTTAAAATAATAACTGTTCTTGTTCGGGTGCTTCCTTTTTTATAAAGGTGACAACGCTCTGTCCCTGTCTCCCAATTGTGTTTCTGTTTGTTATAATAGAGATTACAAATGGCCATTTTAACACACATTACGCAGGCATGGTCCATTGCTGTCAGCATCAGTAAACACCCGTCCTGAGTGCATGTAGACAAGAAGTGGATGCAGAGAGGCTGCAGGAGATTAGCAGCATCAAGACCATCTTTTCTTTCTTTCTTACTTTTTTTTTTAATTTCCTCTGCCTTTGAAATGTTACCTCCGTGTTTAATAATGATGGCAGCAGAGCAATCCACATGAGACTTGCAGGGAGATCTCCCCGCTGGTTGCAGTGACGGGAGTTGGCGTCCGTGCACCTTTCAGAGGTGTGAGAACATTATCAAAGAGAAGAAAGGGCGCCACTTACCAACCCAGTGCATTACTATGTAGATGAAAGTGGCCTCAGCCAGCAATCGCCCCAACCACGTCCCCCTGACATGTTTCGCCCCGCTCACCCAGGGTTTGGTCACCTCTGTGACCAAGACTCGGTGAGCTGGGCGAAACACGTCGGGGGGGGGGGGGAATTAGCATGAAAGGGTTGCACTACTATATGAAATAGACATTAATTATTCATTAATGTCTTTTTCATATAGCAGCGCGACCCTTTTATGTTAATAAGTGAAAAGCATATACAGTGGTACCTTGGATTACGAGCATAATTCGTTCCAGAAGAATGCTTGTAATCCAAAGCACTCGTATATTAAAGCGAGTTTCCCCATAGGAAATAATGGAAACTCAGATAATCCTTTTCAGTGGCACTGCTAGTGTATGCAGTACCGGATGTGGCCATAGGGGGGGTGGGGGGCGTCTTAGACACTCAGAGCCACTCAGATGCACTCGGAGATGCTCGGAGACACTCTGGAACGGAGTGTTTCCGAGTGGCTCCGAATGGCTCCATGTGTCACCTGCGCCCCCGCACCTCTGGCCAAATACTTTACTGCAAACCCCAGAGGCTTGAATCCTGCTCGTCTTGCGAGACAACGCTCGCAAATGGAGTCAGGATTTATAAAAAATAATAGCTAGTATTGCGAAACGTTCATAATCCGCGTTACTCGCAATCTGAGGTATTACTTTATACTGTCCCCAATTGAGAGGTAAAGCCAAACCCAAAACCACAAGAGTCTACGTGAAAGACCAAAACATTTTGGAAAACAGGAAGCCCAATCCTCTTCTTAAAGTGTTACTAAACCCACAACAGTGAAATCGGTCTAAATACACAGTAAAGAATGCTTGTTGGGCATCATTCTCACAAGGCAGATCCGCTGCCTCGGAGTTCGCCTCTGTCAGCTCAGCGGGAGATCTCTCCGTTGGTCTCCGCTGAGCCGGCGGATGACAGGTTCCTCTCTGCTCACTGAGCGGGGAGGGGCTTGTCGAGCATCGCTAGTTACTATGAAGAGATTGGACGAAAACGGACAGCATGTCCGTTTTCATCCGATCTCACCCGATCCGCCAGGGACAGATGTGAACGTAGGGGTATCTATCTGCTTTTAGCAGATCGGACCGGGTCGGATGTCAGCGGACATGTCACCGCTGACATCCGTCGCTCCATAGACTAGCATGGAGCGCCCGTTCAGGTCCGTCGTCAAAACTGAAAGGTGGTCCTGAACGGTCCGACAGTGTGAAAAGGGCCTTATACTCACTGTGGAACCTAAGGGGTTAATCCTCTGCATTGTTTAAAAAGGCTGTTTCATCTTGTATGCACAGATCCTCCTCTTCTTCCACTGACTCTAGAACAGGCGGGATAACAGAGCCTTTAGAGTCAGGCTGCACATGCTCAGTTTGGTGTGTATTACTGGAGAGTTTTTTTTTTCTTGGGAGAGTGCATGTGATCAGCACAGGGCCAATCAGCACTGTCCAGACAGAGGGTCAGGAGTCCTGGATCCCGATAGGACAGCTCAGTGCAGTATGAAAACTCCTCCTACAAGCTTTAACCAGTGCTCAGCCGGACACTGATAGAAGTCACAAGACTGCTATATACTGCTGATGAGAAAAGGTATTTAGCAGTTTATATTTACTAAAATATTTGCATTTCCATGTTCTGTGTACTGTGGAAGACCAGATATAGTGAATGGAGGGTCCTGGGTTTAGTAACACTTTAAAAGGGTTGTAAAGGTTCAGGGTTTTTTTTACAAAAATACAAACATGTCATAATTACCTCCGCTGTGCAGTTGGTTATGTACAGAGTGGCTCCTCTTCTTGAGTGTCCCGTCAGAGAAGCGCTCTCCTTCGGGACACCCGTGCGGGCGCGCTCCCATGTCCTCCTGCTGCGCCTGTTGACACAGACAGCAGGACTCAGCTCCGCCCCCGACACCCGCATCATTCAATATGATTGACAGCAGCGGGAGCCAATGGCTGCACTGCTATCAATCTATCCAATCAGGCTGGAGATGGTGTGCTTGCTTTCATCGTGTGAAACACAGGGCTCAGGTAAGTATAACAGGGGCTCTCGGGGGGGGGCTGGCTGCTGAGTGACAGAAGGTTTTTCACATTAATGCATAGAAGGTGAAAAACCTTGAGGGTTTACAACCACTTTAAGTGTCCATATAGGCTTGTACGTAATGAGCATCCACCACCAAATTGTAAACCGTAACACCACCACCACTTTTGGAAGTAATGCAGGCTGTATATATCACCCTCTAATTAAAGAAAAGACAAATGAGCTTGTGACCGAACCACCCAGCCAGGATCATCCCAGAACGGTTCCAAAGGTTCTCCACAGAGGTAGATGGTTAAGCAAAAATGATCATCCCAAATGGCTCATCACCAGGACATAGAAGGAAAACGCTCCAAATAGTGTAAAACCTTCCCTGCAAAGTTATTAAAGTTTAAAAACACACCTATATTGATAAATCCAATATAGCGCTATACAGCGAAATCCTCTCCAGCCAAACTAGACATCAGCATGTTGCTCCGCCCTATGCGTTTTGTCACATGTGACGTCCGGGGCATGGCTGGAGCGACACTGGCTGAGGCCACATTCATCTACATACTAATGTCGTGGGTTGGTGAGCAGTGCCCTTTCTTCTCTTTGATAATGGCAGCAGAGAAATTGCATTGAAATACAATTCCACAGTATGG
The DNA here is from genome assembly GCA_037952925.1 of Lithobates clamitans. Classification (NCBI taxonomy): domain Eukaryota; kingdom Metazoa; phylum Chordata; class Amphibia; order Anura; family Ranidae; genus Lithobates; species Lithobates clamitans. Next base: position 753,359 of record JBBGZY010001823.1, read on the forward strand.
GGGGGGGGGTCTCTAGTTCTGTATATGTAATAGACAGCAAGCATCTATAACGAGAAGGTTAGCTCAAAAATGACTTTAAGATAAACATGATACTTCAATTCAAAATATATATTCACTGCAAATACACTTAGACATTTACTTTGAGAGGTTTTTGTTTAGAGAAAGTCTGTTTTTCCCATTTCAAGCTTTGCTTGTGACCATTTGGCCCTATTAGGACCCCTGTGGAAGGCAGTAATGCCCCCCCCCCCCAGTCATTCTATAACTTGTTCAAATGTATCCCTTTGAGCAGATGCCATTTGATTCTTCCCTCTTTAATACTAAAGAGTGCAGGCCATTGCCATTCCGTTTAATTCGGAACACCGCACTTAAATACTTTGACCTTTCATGGCCTCCGGTCCCCAGACACTGAGCTTTCTGAGACATAAATACAGGGCCAGAGGTTACGCTCTTTAATAATTGATGTTTGTGGATTATGAAGGTAGTTTTCATTGAGCTTTCTGTGCTAGAATACATACTATAACAGCGTAAATGTACTCTTTAGTTTACCAATTTATCTAGTATTGACAGTTTCCACCAGGCCCTGCCCCAAAGAACTTGATAAACTAATTGATTTGTACCCTCTCCCCCCATATAAGTGGTCCTCAAGGAGCTTATAATCAAAGGTCCTTAGCTTACATGCATACACATATACTAGGGACAATTTAGACAGGGCTTCAATCTTCACCCAGTCTTCCTTCCAGGTTCAAGTGCTCCGGCCGTCTGCTTGGCCGAGCCGCGATGACGGGAGTCTAGGCCGCGGCAAGGAGCTCCAAAGGGACAGCACGGGTATGCCGTCCCTTCAGAGTGCATGCGCCGGTGACGCCACCGGCTGCATCCAGTGTGAATACTTCCTAAACAGTGCAAGTTTAGGAGATATTTATTGCACCTACAGGTAAGTCTTATTATAGGCTTACCTGTAGGTACAAGTAAAAAAAGACTTTACTACCACTTTAACTTACCAACATGTCTTTGGAGTGTTGAAAGAAACCTAAGTACCTAAAGAAAACCCTTCATGCAGGTGGTGCTCTGTCTGGGGTTCCAGCCAAGAAATCTATTGTTGTAAGGCAGATGTGCTAATTACTAATGCCGGCCATTAAAGTTTTGAATCGAACCATGTATGGGCAGGCTGAATGTCCCAAGCTGATCGATCGATCAAGTTGGGTACAGCCAGCCTGGTGGATTTACTTGCAATAATTACTCTCTTCTCCCGGCGGGAAGGCTTCCCCCGCCCCCCTACCGGGAGAATACAAAGGAGAGATTCCCCTGTCAGCACTGCCTGTGTTGATGGGGGAATCGTGCAAATTTCTTTCCTGCAATCGTGATTGCAGGAAAGGAATTGGCACCATCTATGGCCAGTCTAAGCCACTGCGCTGCCCATTTTATACGTGCATTACCTTAACCACTTGCCGCCCGCGTATAGCAAAATGACAGCAGCAAAGTGGTTGTGTTATCCTGATCGGACGTCATATGACATGATCAGGATAACAGAGCCGGCGCACGCAGCGATCGGAGGTGCTGTGTGTCAGTCTGACACACCGCAACTCCGATCGTGGTATGAAACCTCTGACAGAGGCTTCTTACCACGTGATCAGCTTTGACCAATCACACCAATAAGTGCCAGTAAACGGCTTTCTTCGGTTCACGCTGACAGGGAGAGCCAATCGGCGGCTCTCCCTGTCAGAGGGGGGGTTCTGTGCTGAAAATCAGCACATTGATTACCAGCACAGCCCCCATCAAAAGGTGCCCATCAGCTGACAATCAGTGCCCAACACCTGCCAGCCTGTCCCCCTCTATAAACGCCTGTCAGTGCCCACAACAGTGCCAATTAGTGCCACTCAGTAATGCCAGTAAGTAGCTCCTCATCAGTGCTGCCTATCCAGTGCTGCCTATCAGTGCCGCCTATCAGTGCTGCCTATCAGTGCCCATCAGGCTTTTCTTTTTCCAAAACTGTTGGTTCTTTTTTTTCGTTTATAGCGCAAAAAATTAAAAACCGCAGAGGTGATCAAATAGCACCAAAAGAAAGCTCTATTTGTGGGCAGAAAATGATAAAAATGTAGTTTGGGTACAGTGTTGCATGACCGCGTAATTGTCATTCAAAGTGCGACAGCGCTGAAAGCTAAAAATTGTCCAGGGCAGGAAGAGGGGAAAGTGCCCGGTATTGAAGAGGTTAACAAGCAGTAAACAAACTTTAGTCCAAGCCCTCTCTGATGTCTGTAGCTGTAGGTGCCATAACACGATTAATCCTCAAAGTTTAAGGCCCCTTTCACACGATCGGACTGTTCAGGTCCGCCTGTCAGTTTTGACGGCGGACCTGAACGGGAGCTCCATGTTAGTCTATGGAGCGTTTTCATCCGATCCCTCCATAGGCGGCAGCGGCGCCTGAAAAGCCCCTCCCCACTCAGTGAGCAAAGAGGGACCTGTCATCCGCCGGCTCAGCAGAGATCGACGGACAGATCCCCCGCTGAGCCGGCAGACCCCGTAGAAACGGAGTCCGCCTCGTGTGAAAGGGGGCTAAAATAGAAGCAGTGAAGTCCTTCAAGTCGGGTCTTTTTGCTCTCTCCTCTCTTTCTTTGCACAATTGCTCTGTGTTTACAGAGATTAGGAGGTTGACGGGCTGGGAGGGGGTTGTAGAATGGGCTAAGCCCCTGCTAGTGGTATCTTATGCTCCCCTGCTAGTGATATCTTATGCTTGCTTTTTTCTCTGATGTCTTCTGGCCCATCATGTGATACACAGGCACCTCCTTCTTCCAATCTTCTCCTCTTAGTGGGTGGCTCTGGATGATGCAGAGAGTGGTGCTGATGTGATAACATCAGTGCCACTCTCTGTATCAGTACATCGTGATTGCAAGGCGAAATGGTGACAGCCCTCAGGGTTGGGACCAAGACATCCTGCACTCACAGTCTTTCCTCAGTCTTCTAAGTGATGCTGGACATCCTTGAACCTAAAGGACTGAGGACATCTTGTGATGAAGAAGAGGTACTGCCGAATAAAGGTGAGTATTTTAGCCAGAGCTTTTAAGAAGAAAAAGAAAAATCAGCCCAGGCTTGTGCTTTTAAATACAGTAAAACCTTGGTTTGAGAGTAACTTGGTTTGAGAGCGTTTTGCGAGACAAACAACATTTTTTTAATAAATGTTGACCTGATATACAAGTATGTCACGACTGAGTATAAAAGAGAAGAAAGACGCCTCTAAGTGTAGCTATATGGTTACATTTAATGAAGGTACAACCTTTTTAATTGAGCAACTCACATGGTTGATGATTAAAAGAGGCACATCTAAGTATGCAGGCATCCGGGGTAAAGCTGTCCATATAGACCATCCTCCACACCACCATCAACGTCATCACTTCCACGCTGCATTCCACAAGCGCTTTAAGCCTTTCAAATCGCTCTACTGCAGGGTAGTCTTCCCGGTCACGATTGCAGACGGCGGTGCGGAGGACGGTCTATGTGGACATCTTTACCCCGGATGCCTGCATACTTAGATGTGCCTCTTTTAATCATCAACCATGTGAGTTGGTAAATGTTGTACCTTCATTAAATGTAACCAGTTTGCTACACTTAGAGGCGCCTCTCTTCTCTTTTATACTCTGGAGCTCCTGCTGGATTTTGCTTCTAATCCCCTTGTGGAGGCTTCCATTTGTAGATGCACATTTTATGGTTACACAACCTGGTCACATTGCTATAATCTTTTTATATGGACTATAAACTGAAGGACTTATGAATAAATAGTCGTGGAACGAATAGTTTGAGTTTTCATTATTTCTTATGGGGAAGTTCGCTTTGATATACAAGTGCTTTCGATTAGAAGCATGTTTCCGGAACTAATTCTGCTCGCAATCCAAGGTTTTACTGTATTCTTTAAAATTAGGAACAAGTTATCCATTAGTGCAGTGATGGTGAACCTTGGCACCTCAGATGTTTTGGAACTACATTTCCCATGATGCTCAACTACACTGCAGAGTGCATGAGCATCAGGGGAAATGTAGTTCCAAAACATCTGGGGTGCCAAGGTTCTCCATCACTGCATTAGTGCATGCAGCTAGAGAGGTCAATGAGGCATGTAAAAACATATTTACTGCTTTTATATATTTGAATATATTTTTCCTAGCCATCTACATCCAGGTATTCCTTAACAGGTGTATTTTACCTGCAGTTGCCCTGCTGACACTTATTTGACCTCCTTTTAGGCGTTATTGAGCAGACTTTAAATTCCTATTGACTTATAGGATAAAAGCAGCCCGTGTACACAATCCCCAACAAGATATCTTCGCCTTGCTGGGCATGCTGAGGCTGGAAGTGGCGCTGAAAGGGACGGTTTGTCCACCTTGTATCTAGACACCTAAAATCCAACAACTAGAAGAATGGAGTAGTGCAAAAAACCTGGTCCTTGCCACAGGACAGCACCATAGGGCCAGTCAAGGTGAAAGTTGATTTAAAGGAAACTGTCACTTTGCCCATTCAGGTGCACATACGTGGTGGATCATGGGGGGGGGGGGGGGGTTGTGCTAGTAAGGCGCTTTTGTAATTTTAAATGTGTCTTTCTAACCTACCATTATGTTTTTGGATCGTGTGGGTTGCTGCAACAAAGCCATGCAAAAATACTGAGATAGCCTTTTAAATTTTACACCAGAGGTGTTCTTGGTGGGACTTCAGGCCTGGCTTCTGCCCTACCAGAGTAGAGTTTTAAGGAAACTCAAAATATAATAACTGCAATATGTCCAAAGTGTAGAATGGAGCATAAAACATAAAACGTGATAACGAGTAAAAGCAGTGTATGGGGTGAGTTGAAGATCTTTGAATCGAAACGCGTAGGGCGTTTTTACTCACCCCATACACTGCTTTTACTCGTGATCATGTTTTATGTTTTATGCTCCATGTATTGCGGTTTTTTAGCAATAAAAATATACAAAGTGTAGAATGAGTTCACCTTCCACAAAACCGACTACATTTTTAAACCTTTTTTTTTTTTTTTTTTATTCCCTTTTGGTCTGATAAATATATCAGCACAATATAACTGGACGTGCTCATTCCTCCATGTCTGATAGAGTGTTGTCTGATGCCCGACTCACCATTACTTGGCTAATAAGTGACTGGATGTCATCCGTTTATGTGAAAAATGTATCATTGATCTCTGTATGTACAGCTGTAAATATGATACGTGTACTGACCTGTGTTTTCATTGTGCTCATGTTGAGCACCCTGGTCATCGTATCAACATGTCTTTCTTTTTGTACATTTTGTCAATAAAAAGAGTTTAAAAAACATATATATAGATATATCTATATCTCTATCTCTTTATATCTATATAGAGATAGATATATAGATATATCTATATAGATATATCTATATCTCTATATATATCTATATATATATAGAGATATAGATATATATCTATATCTATATATATATAGATATAGATATAGATATATATCTATATCTATATCTATATATATATCAGTAAAAGTAGTTTGTCCCAAGACCATACCTGGAGATCCTGCCAGAAATTCAGTGAGGGCCTAACGTCTGTGCTTTCTGCCTCTGCTGCAGTGAATTCCCAAGCAATGTTATCAGCCCTATTCAGGTTTCATCTGTGAACACCTTCCTCCTCATAACCTCCATAAACTCCATAACATAGGGGGGGGGGGGGATCTATAATCCAAATCAAGAGTGACCTTGGTGACAACACTGCTCCTCCATAGATGCAGTATTGTTGGTGTTGTCACCCTAGAACAGGAAGTGTGTTCCTGGTTGGATCACCAGGTCAAAAAAATAAAATAAAAAGAGCAAACCTAATGCATTAACTACATCTGAGGACCATTCAGTTGCAATATATTATATTTTTGTGCTAGATACACTTTAAGCTTTTCACTACCCCTTTAAAAAAAAAACAGTAAACAACATTCCAGTTCTCTATTAGAGTGTTTTTGACCCTTAAACATGGGTGGATCGTTTTCGCCGTTGATGAGCTCTCTTCAACTCTAAATTGCTTAATACATCATAGAAAACCTTTTAGTAATGTTCAATTCAATTAGTGAGGCCAAGGGGTGCAGCTCATCGGATGAGGCGATGCAACGTTGCCTTAGAAACCAAGTTTTTTTGTTTTGTTTTTTTTTTTATCAATGAGAAGGATGCTCGGTCCAGGACCGTCTCCCATAGACTGTAACACTTTCACGGATAGAGGGGGGGGGGGGTCACCATCTTGCCTTGCCATATGCCACCAATCCCCCCGTGGCATCAGACAGGTTAAGCAGTCATGACTATTGCTGGTTGGGCTCCTGAGAAAGTCCTGTCTCTCTTCTGGATTGCAGCCCGCTATATCTACCGTCTTCCTGTTATCTCCGCCACGGGTAAACCTTGAACGATGCGGTGGTTAATAAAAGCTAGCTGTGGATTTTACATCTACTCCAGCCAACTTAAAAGCAGATAGGTGCAGGGTTTTTTGATGGGTTGAATTATTCAGGAGCCTGCTCTTCATTCTTCCTTTTTTCTTTTCTTTTTTTATATGGATTAGACAATTCATTATGTCTCATAATTAATGTACACATTCACATCATTATTCCTTAAGTAACCGTTTTAGCTTTATGACCTTGAGCCAAAAGCTTGACATTGATTATAGAGCTATTGCTATTCCTGGTCTGCCAGCAGTCTGCAGAGGTTCTACAACTGCTAACATGCATGATTGCAGGCATTAGGCTATAATCTGGCAGGGGAAGCAAAGGGGCTTTGATTGGGTCCCCTGTGCTTCCAAATGACCACAGTTTTTACAGGTCGCCCCTTAATATGCTAATTTGACAAGGAAAAAACTTGCACCTTAGCCGTGGGTCCCTTCAAAGACACCCATACTTTGCCGCAGAAGCACTCTTCCCATGGGTCACGCCATTGCTTTCAAAAGCCAAAGTGGTCCTTGAGGACCCCTATATGATGTAAAAGGCATCTAAGAACAAGTGACACAAGCATGCAGTTGCTGCTCAGTTTGATTGGTTATTTTGTGCTACACCCCCATGCACATTGTACCAGCAGATACCATTCCTGGTGGTCAACTTGTGTGATTAGGGAAAATGCTTAGTTTACTCCTCATCCTGGACCTGGGCCCCCTGGACACCAGCAGGGCCCTAAGTTTTTTGGATGATACGGCTCTGACTGTTGCAGTTGCATGCAGAATTTTTTTTTTGTGGGTGCAGACTGTGGCGGTGTGGCGGTCTGCCTCAATCACTAATATGGTAATCCTCAATCAGTGAAGCCCCTTGGACACCTTTAGGGCTCTAGGTCCTGTTATGACTGGGGCAGTTGCATGCGGAATATAATTTTTTTTGGTACAGACTGTGGCGGTCAGTCAAAGGCCCTACAGGAGTGGGCCTGGGTGGCTGCTTGAATCGCTGATACGGTAACCCTCCATTGGTCAAGCCCCCTGGACACCTGCAGGGCCCAAAGTCCTGTGAGAGATACAGCTCTGACTGGTGCAGTTGCATGCAGAATATTATTTTATTTTTTGGTGCAGACACGGGCTCTTCAGAACTGGGCCCCAGTGTCTGCCTGAATCGCTGATGTGGTAATCCTCTGGTCAAGCCCACTGTACAGCTGCAGGGCCCTAGGTCTTCTGGGTGATCTGGCTCTGGCACAGGATATTATTTTGTGGCAGCCATGGGTCCCCACAGGAGGTCTGGGCCCTGGGCAGCCACCTGAGTTTGCCCATATGGTAATCCGCCACTGGGGGCAGGGCCAACTGGTCATCAGGCAGCAGGGTGCCCATTGATGCCCAGTATGACATCAAAGCCAGCCACAGCTGTCTATAGACAGCCCCCTTCCCCCCTTAAAAAGTGATTAAGAAATGAGGCTCTAATGTATGTATAGTCTTCCTGTATCTTTTAGGTCTTTATTTTGCCTACAGTAAAATTAATAACTTGTATAGCAACCCAAAAATTGGGAGCTGTAGGGGTAACATTACACACCATGTAATGTTATCGGGGGCATTAATGCTCTATAATTAACTAATTGATTAGTTTTAATGCCAGTTGTAAGCCAGTTCCAACACTGCATTTCAAGCTTTGGCCTCATTATGTCATATATCTTTGTTAAAAAAAAAAAGAAATAAAAGAGGAATATTTAAAGAATGAATGTTTACCGGGGGTCTGTATTTTGGCCCACAGGTTGCCAGTCTACCACCATGGCTCAATTATGGTAAAGGTGCGGTTATATGGCCCTAACGTGGCAGGAGGTTTGCTTTAGACTACACAATAAGACCCCATACACACTATTAGATTTTCTGCAGATTTTTGTCTTCAGATTTACCAAAACCATGTAGTGCAAGGGCCTGCCTGATTGCATACAAATTGAAACTTATGCCCTGTACACACGACTGGTTTTGCCGTCGGAATAAACTCCGAAGGTTTCTCCGATGGAACTCCGACAGAATTCCGCTCGAGCGGTCTTGCCTACGCACGGTCACACCAAAGTCCGGCCGCCCAGAACGCGGTGACGTACAACACGTACGTCGGGACTAGAAAAAGGAAGTGCAATAGCCAGTAGCCAATAGCTTCCGTCTCGTACTTGCTTCAGAGCATGCGTCGTTTTTGGTCCGTCGGAACATCATACAGACGAGCGGTTTTCCCGATAGGAATTGGTTCCGTAGGAAACATTTAGAACATGTTCTATTTCTAGGTCCGTCAGAATTTTCGAAAAAAAGAGTTAGATGAAGCCTACACACGATCGGAATAGACGATGAAAAGCTTCCGTCTGACTTTTTCTATCGGACATTCCGCTCGTGTGTACGTGGCAATAAGGTTTGACCTCTTATTACATGGTTTTGGTAAATCTGAAGACAAAAATCTAATAGCGTGTATGGGGCTTTACTTGTTAACTCTGCAGTGATTTTGCTTATAGGTGGTTGCACTATATCTGCAATGGCAGGCTGTTACTACTGATCACATTGGGTCTATTTTTATGTTTGCACTACAGACACTTAGGTGCATCCTTTATAAACCTGTATGCATTAGTCGGCTCCTATCTGAGCAATAGAGTTGGCCCTTTTAGTGCACCTCTGGTGCGTTTATCAATAAAAAAAAAAAAAAAACTTGTCATAGTAAACCAGCCACCTCAAGATCTGATCGGTCTGTATTTGCCCAATTCACTGGTAGTCTCCTGTATCAATAATCACTGGGCTGGAATACATAAACTGGACATATAATAAGGATATCAATCATTTCTATTACAATTTGGCGCCTATACAGGCAAATCTATTGCATGTGCATCAGACTTCCAGGTCTTCTAATTTCATAAGCCTGCAGAGGCATTACAGCTGACAGGCTGTAGATAGGGGGTCTATAGCTCTCAAGAACTACAAGTCACATCATTCCCTACCAGATATAAGTGATTGCTGTAAAACAGGCTCAACAACCCCTGTGCTTGCGATCTGATGAGGAGCTGCAAGTCCCAGCATCTTTATCCAGCACGGGACTACAAGTCATAGCATATTAGGGTGACTGACAAAGACTGCTGTGAAATAAAAATTGATGATATTCAGCTGTTAAAGCACTACTAGTCCCAGCATACATAAACAGTTATTGCAGCTTTCCATACATGCATAGCTAGCCAGGAACATTTGCTGTCAGCTGCAACTTCCCGTTTTTATTGGGGGGGGGGGGGGGGACTACAAGTCCCAAAAAGCAACAGTAGCCTTAGAACTGCAACCTGTAGCCATCTAATAATTAAATAACTACAAACTCCAGCATGCCCTAACAGGACATACTGAGGATTTCAGTCCCTCAACAGCTGCAGGGCACTCCTGCAATAGGAGAAGAAAGGGGGGGGGGGGTGAGGGGGACGGATGCTGAATTAGGGGGTTGTAAAAAAGATTTGATAGACTTACCTGACTTTTAAGGTGTCAGCGAGACGTGCTCAACAAGCAGCTGACAGGTAGATTTGAGCGAACATCTGTGCGTTTCTGCAGTCATCCTGAGATCTGTCGGGCGTTTAACCATGTCACTCTTTCCTGCTTACAGGTGTACAAGAATAAAGCAGCCAGTACAGTGCGAGGAATCACTCACACACTGAAGGAACAGGAGGAAGATTTTTCCGGGAAGGCGGCCCGCTACCAGCGGGAGATGAAGCACCTCCACTGGCTCCTACAAGACAGGCAGGAAGCGTTCGATGAAGTCTTGCAGCAGAAGAGGTAAGTCAAAGGCAAGACACAGCCAAGCAATTAGATGCTGTCGAAGAGAGAGAGGGGTGGGGGGATGCAGATGCACTGCTGGGGGCACCGTCCCTTTCATCCCAGTCCCATCTGCCGGTGGGGTGGGGGGAGGTGGGGGCTTTACAAGCTGTGCCCCTATTCACACGGAAAATGGAGGTCTCCTTCTCCCCCCCCCTACCAGCTGCTTGAAGATGATCATCAACTACTGACTGCAGAGCCTGTGTCTTCCCATTCCCTGATTGTGCGGTCCTTTTCTTGTGATGATAATGCTCTATACACCCCACTGAACGGAGGCTGTGTGTACATCTTACTTTGTCAATATCACTTATAAAGCCACAGAAGGGGAAGTGACTTCATTTGGTCTCGGGAGCAGATAATTGGCTCATTGATGGTAAGGCTGATTTGTAGAGGTGGGAACGGAGAGAAGGATCCTCCTGCCAGTAGAATTAAGGACAGGCTTTCTTGTCATTAGATATCAGCGGAAAGGTGCGTCTGGTAAAAGTTACACGGTGGCAAAACCTTACAGCCCTGTTACTGGCGAAATACAGGCTTTGTTTGACCATTAGTCGTGCATGTTCATCTGTTTTGAGGGTAGTTCATCTGTGTTGAGGGTAGTTCATCTGTGTTGAGGGTATTTCATCTGTGTTGTGGGTAGTTCATCTGTGTTGAGGGTAGTTCATCTGTGTTGAGGGTATTTCATCTGTGTTGAGGGTAGTTCATCTGTGTTGAGGGTGGTTCACCTGTGTTGAGGGTGGTTCACCTATGTTGAGGGTAGTTCACCTGTGTTGAGGGTAGTTCACCTGTGTTGAGGATAGTTCACCTGTGTTGAGGGTAGTTCATCTGTGTTGAGGGTAGTTCACCTGTGTTGAGGGTGGTTCACCTGTGTTGAGGGTAGTTCACCTGTGTTGAGGGTGGTTCACCTGTGTTGAGGGTGGTTCACCTGTGTTGAGGGTAGTTCATCTGTGTTGAGGGTATTTCATCTGTGTTGTGGGTAGTTCATCTGTGTTGAGGGTAGTTCATCTGTGTTGAGGGTATTTCATCTGTGTTGAGGGTGGTTCACCTGTGTTGAGGGTGGTTCACCTATGTTGAGGGTAGTTCACCTGTGTTGAGGGTAGTTCACCTGTGTTGAGGATAGTTCACCTGTGTTGAGGGTAGTTCATCTGTGTTGAGGGTAGTTCACCTGTGTTGAGGGTGGTTCACCTGTGTTGAGGGTAGTTCACCTGTGTTGAGGGTGGTTCACCTGTGTTGAGGGTAGTTCACCTGTGTTGAGGGTAGTTCACCTGTGTTGAGGGTAGTTCATCTGTGTTGAGGGTAGTTCATCTGTGTTGAGGGTAGTTCATCTGTGTTGAGGGTAGTTCATCTGTGTTGAGGGTATTTCATCTGTGTTGTGGGTAGTTCAACTGTGTTGAGGGTAGTTCATCTGTGTTGAGGGTATTTCATCTGTGTTGAGGGTGGTTCACCTGTGTTGAGGGTGGTTCACCTGTGTTGAGGGTGGTTCACCTATGTTGAGGGTAGTTCACCTGTGTTGAGGGTAGTTCACCTGTGTTGAGGATAGTTCACCTGTGTTGAGGGTAGTTCATCTGTGTTGAGGGTAGTTCACCTGTGTTGAGGGTGGTTCACCTGTGTTGAGGGTGGTTCACCTGTGTTGAGGGTGGTTCACCTGTGTTGAGGGTGGTTTATCTGTGTTGAGGGTAGTTCATCTGTGTTGAGGGTAGTTCACATGTGTTGAGGGTAATTCACATGTGTTGAGGGTAATTCACATGTGTTGAGGGTATTTCATCTGGGTTGAGGGTAGTTCACCTGTGTTGAGGGTGGTTCACCTGTGTTGAGGGTAGTTCATCTGTGTTGAGGGTAGTTCATCTGTGTTGTGGGTAGTTCATCTGTGTTGAGGGTATTTCATCTGTGTTGTGGGTAGTTCATCTGTGTTGAGGATGGTTCATCTGTGTTGAGGGTGGTTCATCTGTGTTGAGGGTAGTTCATCTGTGTTGAGGGTAGTTCATCTGTGTTGAGGGTAGTTCATCTGTGTTGAGGGTAGTTCATCTGTGTTGAGGGTATTTCATCTGTGTTGAGGGTAGTTCATCTGTGTTGAGGGTAGTTCATCTGTGTTGAGGGTATTTCATCTGTGTTGAGGGTGGTTCACCTGTGTTGAGGGTAGTTCATCTGTGTTGAGGGTGGTTCACCTGTGTTGAGGGTGGTTCACCTGTGTTGAGGGTGGTTCACCTGTGTTGAGGGTGGTTCACCTGTGTTGAGGGTGGTTCACCTGGGTTGAGGGTAGTTCACCTGTGTTGAGGGTAGTTCACCTGTGTTGAGGGTAGTTCACCTGTGTTGAGGGTAGTTCACCTGTGTTGAGGGTAGTTCAGCTGTGTTGAGGGTAGTTCAGCTGTGTTGAGGGTAGTTCAGCTGTGTTGAGGGTAGTTCAGCTGTGTTGAGGGTAGTTCAGCTGTGTTGAGGGTAGTTCAGCTGTGTTGAGGGTAGTTCCTCCCAAAACTGCCATTTCTGTTACAGGTCAGGTCTGGTCTGGTGTGGTGAATCACCCACTGTTTTCTTACACCCCCTGTAGCTGTAACAGTGAGATCTCCCCTGGGGGGAGGGGGGTTCTGAATATGCTTTGCCCCAATACACAGGTTTCTTCTGCCCAATGCCTCCCCAATAAACAATATAACTAACAGGGAGCCCATTGGTAATTCCTGCAACAGGTGGGAATTCAGGAACAAAAGTTTGCCTTCCATATTAAAGTAGAACTATAGGCAAAACTTTTTTTTTTCATTTTGGATAGAGCAAGGGAGGGTTATAACCCCTATCTAATTTTTTTTTTTTTTTTTTTGGGGGGAACTGTGTCCCAATACAAAGATTCCCCTTCACTTCCTGTCCCATAGCCAAATAGGAAGTGAGAAGAAATCCCTGCAAATTAAGGAAATTCCTTGGGGACCCCCCAGATCATCAGAACTAGTGTCCCCATTGGAAAATTTCACCTCTATTACTTTTCGAAGGACAACCAAAAGATTTGGGATTTTCTTTTACTTTCACTTTCAATGATAATGGTAAATAGGATAAATAGAGAGGGTGAATCTCCTTAAAGGGGTTGTAAACCCTCGTGTTTTTTCACCTTAATGCATACTATGCATTAAGGTGAAAAAACTTCTGGCAGTCACCTGCTCCCCAGCCCCCCCCCCCCCATTTTACTTACCTGAGCCTGGTATTTTCCTCGGCAGAGACACGCTGTCCCTCTCTGCACGTGGTCCCGGCTCTTGATTGGATAGATTGATAGCAGCGCAGTCATTGGCTCCCGCTGCTGTCAATCAAATCCAATGACGCGGAGCACCGGGGGGGCGGGGCCGAGTCCGGCATTCGTGTCTATGGACGCAGAATGCTGCACTCAGGAGTGTGCCCGCAAGGTAAACCCCCCCCCCTCCCGGGAGAGCTGCACAGTGGAGGCAAGTATGACATGTTTGTTATTTAAATTAAAAAAAAAAAAACGAAGGCTTACAATCAATCAGTGGTTGTATACCCTTTTTTTAATATATTTTACAGGTAAGCCTATAATAAGGCTTACCTGTAGGTAAAATGAATATCTCCTAAACCTGTGCGGTTTAGGAGATATTTGCTTTGAATGCAGTCGCTGATGTCAGCGGCGCAAATGCTGTTAAGGTCCGGCTGAAGGTCCGGCAGACGGTGCCGGACCTTGCCGGAAAGAAGTCTTCCGTGGGCATGCGTGGAAGTGACGACATCATGGCTCAGGCCACTCACAGCGCCGGAGCCGCGAACTCGGAAGACACGCCGAGGGGAAATGTCAGCTCCCTCGGCGGTGAGCGGGATCAGCTGCCGACACCTCGTTCTAAGGTAAGTATTTCATAATGAGCTAGTATGCGGTGCATACTAGCTCATTATGCCTTTTGCCTTACAGGTTTAAACAAAAAAATTTGTGCGGGTATACAACCGGTTTAACCGGGGCACAGACAGCAATAAAAACTGACAGGGGTTGTAATCCTTCTCCACTCTATCCATAAGTAAAAAAAAAAAAAAAAGGTTTGCCTTTAGTTACACTTTAAAAGAGAAGTATGGGAATTTTTTTCCTCCATAATCATACTTACCCAGGTGGATGCAGAATTGGTCTGATGCTGCATCTGTCCCCCGCCGCTTCTGCACTGAGAACCGAGCGATCGAGCACCGCCAATGGCTCGGTTCTCTCAGCTCCCCGAGCAGAGAGCTGCTGCCTGTCAGAGCTCTCTGCTCTGCTCCCCTCACTCATTGGAGTGCTGAGCTGTAGAGGGGGCAGGGAGCTGCCGTCTCAGGCTCTCAGCGGCTCGCTAAGGAGGCTTAAACAGACATCAGTCCAGGAACCTGGCGGATCCAGACTTTATTGTCCGGTGCCTGGACTGATATTGGTGTCGTCAGCAGAGAGCAGGACTTCAGACCGCTCTCTGCTGAAAACAGGTCACAGGAGTGCAAAACGAATTGCACTCCTGTAACCCATAGGAGAAGCCCAGCCAAACGAGCGCAGGCTGGACTTCAGGTTTAAGCTTAGATATGTCAATTTAACATAGTTGCATTGGACCAGCTTAGACCATGTATGTGTAATACCTTTGGGATCCCTGTGGAAGGTGGAAATCCTGTAACAGACACCCCTCCTACACCTCCACCTGCAGATAAACAGGTACACCTCATATAGGAGGATTTGTTTAATCTCTGTGCATCATCTGAGCACAGTCACTTCACTGTGTATATGTGAGGGTGCACAACCACCAGTAATATGAAAATAGTTCATCCGCATCCCCCCCCCCCCCCCCCCCAGTGCCCACAGCTTATAAATCTTCTTTTTATATTAAAATACTGCCACTATATACCTTTTTGGCTGATCAGTATACCACTGTCAATTGATAAACTGCAGGGTTTGCCTGAGTGTTCGGGTAGGGGGATATTTCCACTATAGCCTGTGTCCTCATGCTGTTATGGGAGGCGGATCATCCATCAATCAAGATGTGACATCCCGCCCACTGTGTTCTTTTTTTAGTTACTGGGCATGGAGGAGAAGGGAGGGACTGGGCTGTCATTTAGGATCTGTATACACGCCCAAATGTGTGATGTCAATACCATGTGACATAAAAAGCTCAGCTCAACAAGGAAATGTTCTCTCCAGCAATAAAGACCAAAGTGAGCATGTGCAGCAGGACTACTCTGAATATGTCTTATCTGGACTTGTTCAGAGTGACCCTGCAGGAGGGAGAGGATCTGTGCATACAGGATCAAAAAGGCCTTTTTACACAATACAGAGGATTAACCCCTTAAGTTCCACAGTGAGTATAACAAGCATGCTTTACTGCATATACAGACAGATTTTCCTGCTGTGGGTTTAGTAACACTTTAAGTAACTGGCCTGGATTCAGTATGCAAGTAAATCTTGGCTTTACTGAACTGCTGTGAGGATACCATGTGCTGGTAACCTGCAGTGCTGGTGTGACCTGATATGTGGAAAGTAGACAGAAGAAACCAGACTCAACCGTACTGTAAGTGTAGAAATACAATTTATTATAAAAAAGTTAACACAAGTGACATAACGCATAAATTCAGCAACCTTTACATAACGCTGTGAACATGCATGAAAAGTAGAGAACTAACTACCTTACTATGTACATACAGAGAAGGGGTGTCGGGTATTGCAGGGTCATTTGGGAGTACAAAGTAACAGAGCATAAGGCAGGTCAGGATCAGGGCCAGGGTGTACATCAGGTTCAGGGAGTAACAGATTTAGTATATGAAGGTACACAAGTAAAACTGCAGAGGCACTGTGTGATGCCAGAGTTCGGGTTAAATACCTTCCCAGCATCCAGCATTAGGTGGTGACTAATTTCTGGGATCTACTTGCGCTGGAACTACACCCATTCCAGTCCGGGGACCACAGTGCCAGCAAGTAGGTGTTTTCAGTCCCTGACGTCTTGTTCCAGGACAGTCACCTAGAAGGTCCTGAAGCCAGAGGATTCATAGCCAGTCAACTTTTCAGAAGAAGGTAAAAAGGGGAGCCGTGAAACGCGTTGACGGTGAAGAATCCATTTCTCAGCTTCATTTGGGTGCCTCTGCTGACACCACTTTCCCATCTTTTGGGGGCTCATAGACCTCATACTGTGCCAGCACTTCATACCTGTAGCAGTTTGGCTCCCTTTCTAACTCCGTTACAGAATCTCTTTAAGATATAACTCCACCTCAATCTTGTCACATTTCTTTTTGTAAGGTGTGGTTTTCACAAACCTCTCTTAGCATTAACAGTATTCTTCACTGGAAACACGAAAGGGTCTATGTATAAAACATTTCTTGGACAAATGTCACAATCAATTCGCCCAGGCTGCACAAATTTTCCCCCGTATTTTCTCTAACGCAGCCTTTCTTAACCTTTTCAACACAGAGGAACCCTTGAAAAAAACTTTCAGGTCTCAGGGAACCCCTACTAAAAAATGACTATATTAGATTGTAAGCTCTTCTGAGCAGGGCCCTCTTAATCCTCTTGTATTTTATTGTAGTATAATTGTATTGTCTCCTTTTTATATTGTGTAAACTATTGGTGCTATATAAATCCTGTATAATAATATCTACAACTCATGATACATTAGTGTGATGGGCAGTGGCGGCCGGTTGAAATTTTTTTTTGGGGGGGGGGCGGCAGCAAACAGTATGGTAGCACTCACCCCATCACTGGCGACTTTCCCTTCTCGGCGGCAGCTTTCCATTCTCCTGCTCTTCACAGGTCATCACGGCGGCAGCGGCTTCTTTTTCCTCCCTCCTCGGCGGCCAATCGGGAGTCTTCTCTCTCTATTCATTCGCTGTTGTAACACACCTGGGTGGGATCAGAGTGCATTCTCTGCGACCCGAGCCTACCCTATTTTGAAGCCAATTAGAGCCTTTGGCTCTAATCAGGTGCAGAATATTGCTGTAATTCATGCGCCCGGTGTCCTGAAAGGGGCCGGACTCATGAATAGGGGGTGGCCGCGGCAGCCGTGGATAGATTCATGCTATGCATGAATCTATTCATTGTATATAGGGGGTGGCGTAGAGAGAGGGGGCGGCACCCGGGCACCCCTAATGGACGGGCCGCTACTGGTCAGTGGGAAGAATGCTCCTTAAAGTTATGGTTATTTGGAAGAATTACCTCCTTTATAGAAAGATCAATGGTGTCAGCGAGAACTTATCTGAGAGGAAGAAATTGCTCATTGCTCAAGGAACCCCTAGCAACCTCTGGAGGAACCCTGGTTGAGAAACTGTGCTCTAACGCTATGACTTCCTGTGATCGTCAGCTCCATCTAGTGGCCAAAGTATGGGATATTTTTCTGGAAATACCTCAATCAAAAAAAAAAATATGTACTGCATTTTGGATGGAGCTGACAATACTAGGAAATCATAGTATTAAAGAAAATATGGAGAAATTTGTACAGTCTGGATAAATGTTTGTGACATTCGTCCAACATTTTTTTATTTTTATTTTTTTTTAACCTCTTCCCGATGATTCTGCGTAGAATCACATATTTATATACGTGATTCTTCACTTCCGGGTTTCAGGCGCGCACGCCTCCGGTGGCTCACTCCCACTGTGATTTTACACAGCGGGAGCCGATGACCCGCCGATCGTTCAGTACTCTGGCAGAATGACAGTCTGTCTATGTAAACATAGGGCAGACTGTCATTCTGCGAGTACAGAAGACATGGATCGGTGTTCCTGTGAAGCAGGAACACTGATCCATGCCTTCAAGCAGTCAAAGCTCCTCCCCCACAGTTAGTAAACACTCTTTAGGCACACATTTAACCCTTTGAGAACCTTTTTTAGCACTGATCACTGTATTAGTGTCACTGGTCCCTCAAAATTGTCCATTTAGGTGTCCAATTTGTCCGCCGCAATATCGCAGTCCCGTTATCAGTCGCTGATCGCCTCCATTACTATTTAAAATAAAAATATCCCATAGTTTGTAGAAGCTGTAACTTTTGCCCAAACCAATCAATATACGGTTATTGGGATTTTTTTTTTTTTTTTACCAAAAATATGTAGCAGAATACATATTTGCCTAAATTTATGAAGACATTAGATTTTTTTTTTTTATTGTAATGTTTTATAGCAGAAAGTAAAAAAAAAAAAAATTTTATTATTTTTTTTAATTGTCGGCCTTTTTTTGTTTCTAGCACAAAAAAAAATGGCAGAGGAGATCAAATGCCACCAAAAGAAAGCTCTATTTGTGGGGGAAAAAAAGGGCATTTACAGCGTCGCACGACCGCGCAATTGTCAGTTAAAGTAACGCAGTGCAGAAAAAATGGCCTGGTCACGGGGAGGGGGGGTGAACCTTCCAAAGGTCAAGTGGTTAATAAATAGTTATTTGGATGGGGGGTGGGTCCACATACAGTACTTTGGGCCATATATTAGGTGTGATGGTCCACAGTTGGCCTGATATTACAGAAGATCGGTGTATAGATAGTAAACATTATCCACAGTAAGTCCATCAGTAATAAGGATACAGAGAGAGAGATGAGCGCAAATCTGTTTGTTTTTGAAAAGTCATAATCAGATTTTTTTTTTTTTTTATAGCCATTTGCTGGCCAATTATATGGAAAGCCTTCGAGAACATTTATTGCTGTATATTAGCTGCGAGTCGCGTACTTTTCCCCCATCTTTCTAGAACGAGATTAGGAACATTATGGCTATTATCTGTGAGAGCCTGCAGAGGACCTGAGGAATTAAGTGTTATGGACGGAGATAAGAGAAATCCATCACCAAGGATGCAGGCGAAGGCAAACTCCGCATCGGCTCCGGCAGCCAATCTCAAGTTGTCAGGTCGGGGACCGGCTCATTTGCAAGCCAGATGAGATGCTCATAGAACCGAATACCTACAGCGATGAAAGAGAATCATCCTCCTTATTATTCTTACAGTTAAAGCTTAGTGACCCCATTGTTTTACATTTCCTTTAATACCTGTAGAATTTAAACATCGGCGGGCTGGTAATATCTGCTGATGGGGCTTGTTCACACTAAAAACCATGAACAATGCATGTGTTAGAGTGATATTAAACTCTTCCCCCAATTACCGGGACAATTACCCCATCTAGGCGGCGGGCATCGGGCAGGGGCGGACAATCAAGGAGCGGCGGGTATTGGCAGACATCAGGCTGCGGGGGGCATCGGGTAGCGGCTCCTGTGTCTCCTCCTCCTTGCTTTTGAAAGTTTTTAAAATATATATATATACCGTATTTATCGCCGTATAACACGCACGTTCATTTTAAGAGGGAAGTTTCAGGAAAAAAACGTCAATTTTAATTAAGGAACTTTGAAGCAAAATAAGGGTCAATGCCCATCTGCAGCCTCACAAGTGCCATTAATGCAGCCTCATCAGTCCACATCGATGCAGCAGCCTCACCATTGCCATCGATGCAGCCGCCTCACTATTGCCATCGATGCAGCCGCCTCACCATTGCCATCGATGCAGCCGCCTCACCATTGCCATCGATGCAGCCGCCTCACCATTGCCATCGATGCAGCAGCCTCACCATTGCCATCGATGCAGCCGCCTCACCATTGCCATCGAGGCAGCAGCCTCACTATTGCCATCGATGCAGCCGCCTCACCATTGCCATCGATGCAGCCGCTTCACCATTGCCATCGATGCAGCCGCCTCACCATTGCCATCGATGCAGCAGCCTCACCATTGCCATCGATGCAGCAGCCTCACCATTGCCATCGATGCAGCCGCCTCACCATTGCCATCGATGCAGCAGCCTCACCATTGCCATCGATGCAGCAGCCTCACCATTGCCATCGATGCAGCCGCCTCACCATTGCCATCGATGCAGCAGCCTCACCATTGCCATCGATGCAGCAGCCTCACCATTGCCATCGATGCAGCCGCCTCACCATTGCCATCGATGCAGCAGCCTCACCATTGCCATCGATGCAGCAGCCTCACCACTGCCATCAATGCAGTCTGATTGATACCCATCTGCAGCCTAGAGGGGACAGGGAGGGGGGGCGGGACGAGTGCCGACAGATTACATACAGTGAGAATCTACTATGATAGACAGAACAGAGATCCAATGGTGGCCCAGGAGACAGGACTTCCTATTACAGAGGCCACCAAGTAAAGAGGAGATTCTAACTGTATGTAATGTGATGGCGCTTGTCCCAACCTCCTCCCTGTCCACCTCCGAGACAGCTAAAATTGAAGGATTGGCGTATAACACGCACACGCTATTTGCACCAGATTTTCAGGGTGGAAAAGTGCGTGTTATACGCCAATAAATACAGTATATATATATATATATATATATATATATATATATATATATATATATATATATATATATAAAAGAATGGATGATCCATATATACATTAACCTATATGAGGATATATATACGTGATCCGGGGCACAGCTGCCGCCCAGTAGCAGCAAAACTGCTATGGGGCGGTCAACAAGTGAGTAATGCTCCCTGTGACGTCACCAGGCCAAATCTTGCAGGGGTAGCTCAGTTTCTTTTCACATGGGCATGCCCCCAGAACTACATTTCCCAAGAGCCCTATTCCCAACACACAGTGTGCAAGGCAGGCTGTTGGGAGCCAAGGTGCCAACACTGTATTGCTGGGAAATAAATCTATATATGTATGCAGAGAGGGACAGAGAGGGGCACGTATAGACAGAGAGTTCTTGGTCTTGTCCCCACCCCCTCCTGTAGTAGTCTGCGGTGGGTGGAGCCTGTTTGGCCCCTCCCACAGCTCCGCTTTCTGCTCAGGCTATGTACCGCACAGTGATGATGTCACTACTACTTTTACAAATTAATATCTGCAAAGGCATTTGGTGCACACAAAGCGGATTTATATCCTATGTGTATATTGAAGAGGGAGTCCACTTAAAAAAAAAATATTAAAAGCCAGCAGCTACAAATACTGCAGCTGCTGACTTTTAACACATGGCCACTTACCTGTCCCAGGGTCCAGCGATGTCGGCAGCCGACGCCGATAAATTGCTCGACTCCCGGCAGCTGCTGCCGCCATCCTAGGTGAGGGAATCAGGAAGTGAAGCGTTGCGGCTTCACTTCCCGGTTCCCTACTGCGCATGCGCGAGTCGCGCTGCGCGTCGTAACTGGTCCCCGCTATCTCCTGGGACCTGTGTGTTTCCCAGCAGACAGCGTGGAGGGACAAGAAGAGGCGTAGACTCCCGTGGGAGTCTATGCTGGAAGTGGGTGCAAATACCTGTCTTAGACAGGTATCTGCACCCCCCTCCCCCCTGAAAGGTGCCAAATGTGACACCGGAGGGGGTGGAGGGTTCCGAAAAGCGGAAGTTCCATTTTTGTGTGGAACTCCGCTTTAAGGAATATATGTCAATGAAAGTTTTTGTGCCCGAGGTTCAGCTTTAAAAGTATCGAACGAATTGTGCCAGGGAGAGATTTCACGCGCACATCTATCTTAGCAGCCACTCAGCCCTTGGCAGATCAAAAAATAAATAAAAAATGTTTTTCTAAAATAACCTTCTTCTCAAAAGGCTAAAAATAAACCAAAGCGGAAGGAGCCGATTGTAATTTCAGACTCTTCTTTTTTTTTTTTTTATCTCTGTGAAACAATTGAACGTCTTTTCTTCTTCCAGACAAGTGGAAGGTGAACTTGAAGTCATCTGGGAGTCGGCGTCCAATGAGAACAGACAACTGAAGACGCTCTTACATGACACCCTGAGGCAGAGCAAGCGCAACGTTGGCGACTTCCAGCACAACTCCGCCATTGGCTTCAGTTACTGCGAAGTGAATTCCTTCTCTCACCAGGACGAGCCGGCCGGCTAGAGCCGAAGACGAGCCGCTTATCTCCATAATAATAAATCTCATGTTACTTTTCTCATTTCCGTGAGTAGTGTGTGCGCCAGGGCCAGGATTATGCTGTTCCCAGTAGCTGGGCTTGGCGTCATTATAGATGGCGAGCCAATCTTTTTCAATCAAAATGGTTTGCCAATGGCTTAACGGTTTTGATTGGCTTGTTGTGATGCCATTTTTTTTACTAGCTTTTCTCATTAGAAAACTCCAATGGTCACAAGAAGGAGTCTCTGCTTTCCAAGTGACTCCCAAGCCCACAGCCTGCCCTCTGTGGGCGCAGGTGCCAAGCCAGATGGAGTTGTGCAATAAAGAGAAGGACCGGCCGCACTTAACCACTTCAGCTCCGGGAAGGATTTGCCCCCTTAGTGACCAGGCCATTTTTCGCGATACGTCACTGCGTCGTTTTATTTGACAATTGCGCGGTCGCGCAAAATTGATGTCCTTTTTTTTCCCCACAAATAGAGCTTTCTTTTGGTGGTTTTTTGATCATCTCTGCGGTTTTATTTTTCGCGCTATACACAAAAAAAAAGAGAGTAAATTTTGAAAAAAAAAGCTATATTTTTTACTTTATTTTACTTTCTTTTTACTTTACTTTTACTTTATTTTTACTTTATTTTAGGGGATAATAAATTTCCCCTAAAATAAATTTCTTCCTCAGTTTAGGCCAATATGTATTCTTCTACATATTTTTGCTAAAAAAAAAAAAAAAAAAATAGCAATAAGCTTATATTGATTGGTTTGCACAAAAGTTTATAGCGTCTACAAAATAGGGGATATATTTATGGAATTTTTATTATTTTTTTCTTCTTTTTTTACTAGTAATGGCGGTGATCTGCGATTTTTAGCGTACTGCGACATTGCGGCGGACAGATCGGACACTTTTTTTGGGACCATTGACATTTATACAGCGATCAGAGCTAAAAATAGCCACTGATTATTGTGTAACTGGTACAGACCTGGCAGCGAAAGGGTTAAGACCCCCAAACTGTGTGTTTTTTATGCAAGCAGCGACCCTGAAGAGCAATGCCGCGAACACACGACTGGACTTTCCGGGCAGAAAAGGTTCGACGGAATCATTCCCATCGAAACATTCCGATGGTGTGTGGGCTTCATCTGACTTTTGCTTTCGAAAATTCTGACAGACCTAGAAATAGAACATGTTTTAAATCTTTCCGACGGACTCGATTCCTATCGGGAAAAACGCTCGTCTGTATGCTGTTCCGACAGACCAAAAACGACGCAAGGGCAGCTATTGGCTACTGGCTATTGAACTTCCTTTTTCTAGTCCCGTCGTACGTCATCGCGTTCTAAACGATCGGACTTTGATGTGATCGTGTGTAGGCAAGTCCATTTCAGCGGAATTCCGTCGGAAAAACCGCCAGAGTTCATTCCGACGGAAAGTCCGGTCGTGTGTACGCGGCATTAATGGCGGTAGTTTACATTTTTTGTGTCACAGCATATTTGCGCAGCTATTTATCAAATGCGTATTCAGGGAAAATAAAATCCACAAAAATGAATTTTAGTGCAGGCAAACACAATATTATACCCAATTTTTTTTTGGTAAAATATAAAAGATGGGGTTGCTTTGAGTAAATAGATAACAAAACACGTCAAGCCGTAAAATTGCGGGCACTTGTGAAATCACAAAAAAAGGCACTACCCTAAAATTCTTCATTAATATCGCTTTAAAAGCCTATACAGGTTCACCCGTTTATGGCTCTAGAATTATTGCGGTCACTCTGACGTTTGCAGCAATACCTCACATGTTGTGGTACAATTTATGTTTACATATTTGTGCTCGCCCTACGCGACACTTTTTGAATTGGGGTGTGTGTACGGGGGGGGGGGGGGGGGGGGAGGTGCGTTAAAAAATATTATTTTTTATTATGTTTATTTAATTTCTTTTTACAATTTTTCCCTTTTTTATTTCACATCTTCACGCCTGCCGCACATATATATGTAGCCTCTCGGTGTGTGGGCCCTAACGCCGAGCAGCCGCATATATGTGTCCCTGTGTAAACCACTCCCTGTGCTGAGAGCGTGCAGATCAGAGCGTGCAGATCAGAGCGTGGAGACCAGAGCGTGCAGATCAGACAGCATTGATCTCTCTTCTGCATGGCAAATTAAATGATTGGCTGTCAGTAAAAGATTAACAGTGTACTGGAAAAGCTTTGTAGGATAAGCAGTGGTGGCTGGTGCCTAAAATTTTTTTTTTTGGGGGTGGAGCAAACAAACCAGCCCCCCTCACTCGCACTGCAGCAACCCCTCCCCCGCTTTGGAGACGGACATGTGGGCAGGGGTTTAGGGGCTTTACCGAGGAGGAAGAGGACACAGATCCGGGGTAGGGCTGCTGCTCCTCGCTCCAGGAGTATCCGGGAAGGGCCAGGGCTTCTCCTCCCGGTCGAACTTGAAGTGGGTCCTGAGACCCGATTGGCCGGAAGTCCTAAGAATCCCTGGCCACTCGGGTCTCAGGACCCGCTTCCTGATTGGCCGGGAGGAGAATCAGGAAGACAATAGCGAATATTAACTCGCTATTGTCATACAACTGGGCGGGCTCAGGGCACAGTGCTCTGTGCCCTGAGTCCACCCTTTTTTGAAGCCAATTGGAGCCTCAGGCTCTAATCATGTGCTTCAAAAAAAATTAAAAACCCCATTGAAATCCATGAGTCCAGCGCCCTGCTTGTAGATTAGGGGCCGGGCGCATGGAATGGGGGGGGGGCGGCGCCCCTTATGGATGGGCCGCCACTGATGATAAGACCCCTTCCCACCACTGGAGGCAGTTGTCATTAGTACTTCAATGTGTGGCCCTATTGTCACAAGTGAAGCATTGGTGGTTATATCGGGTCTCTACAGCCAGGCTAATGGTGGCGACTCACATTTCAATATGATCATTCAATGCAACTAAACTGATCAAATTTATTAAGAGCTAAAAGCATCCGACCCAAGTCAAAGGGATTGCTGCTTCCATCACAACCTTTTCGCACTGTTTTTTTTTTTTTTTTATAAATCTAATACGAACCACACACTAGAGGGTTAAACATTTCAAAGTGTATGTAAAATGTATACATTTAAAATGAAGTACAAATGTTTGGGGGTTGCTTTAGATAAATTGTAGAAATTTGACACTTATTGTCACTGGCGGCATCTTGTGGGGTCCCAGGGCTGCCTCCTAGTGGTAGGAAAGGTGACAACAAACAATTCTACTGATATTCCGTTCTCTCTGTATTGTCACCAGTGTTCTATGAGCTGCACTTGACATGTTCTCTTTAAAAAGGTACAATTATATTTTTATCAATGCATATAATTTATTTTCCGTTACTAAAGCCGCTCTATCATTAGTAATCATAAAAACT
The DNA here is from genome assembly GCA_037952925.1 of Lithobates clamitans. NCBI lineage: Eukaryota > Metazoa > Chordata > Amphibia > Anura > Ranidae > Lithobates > Lithobates clamitans. The sequence continues at coordinate 778,764 of JBBGZY010001823.1, forward strand.
TTAAGCTTTATATGTATTTTGTATACAATAAAAATGTGATCTGATATATTTTGTCTACATTTTTCTGCTAGAAAACTAGATTGAGTGTATGTACAGTATATACTTGTATCATTTTTTTTTTTTTTTTATTAGCTTTTTGATTTGGAAGGTTTAGATCGTCTGCCGAGTTTTTTTTTTTTTTGTTTTTCTAATTTTTTTTTGTTTTTCTGCTCAACTATGTAAGAAGCTGTATGGCCATCGCAGCATCAGTCAGAGTCCAAACTGGCATTTTATTAGATAATCAGAATACGAGAGCCAACGTGTTTCAGTGTTTTAACCCCTTCACGCCTAAGAGTAAAACAAATGTTAATGCCTAAGCACAATTTTGCAACTTTGACATGTGTTAGTAAAACTGTACATATCATCACAACTACTTTGTACATCCAGGTGGATTATACCGCGTTTTTTTCAGGACATATCGGACTTTCATTTGGTGGTAAACGGTACTAGATATCTCCTGATTTTTTTTTTCTATTATCATAGGAAAACTGGCCCAAAATAGTAAAAAGTAAAAAAAATATTTTTTTTTTATTGTAGCTGTATATTTGTTACTAACATAACCTACCACCAAAGAACAACACAAAATAAATTCTCCTGCTCCAGGAGATCGCAGCGATACCACATATGTGTATGTTAGTTGTTATTTGTACCCGTAGTACAGCCCAGAATCAGTAGTGCACATTTTTGCTTTTTTTTTTTTTTTTTTTTTTTTTATCCTACCTAAAACACACCAACACAAATACAAATTAAAAAAAAATCCTGGCCAAAATATACTGACCATGACCTTTTGACCCTCGCCTGACCTAGATCAAACCTTGATCAAGCTATTCCTTTTCAGGTCTGAATTCAGCTAAAAATTGGGGCCGAATTCGGACCTGAAACTGCGAACAGGGACACACCGGACCCCCTGCTGTGAGTCACTTGTGGACCCAGCGTCAAGTGGCTGTAAAGGCACATCATTTTTTACCTTCATGCATTCAATTTGTGAAGGTAAAAAGCCTTCTGTGTGCAGAAGAGCCCCCCCCCCTTCTAATACTTACATGAGCCTGCTCTCGATCCAGTGATGTAAAATGAGAGCCTTGTCTCTCCGGGGACTCGCACTCCTGATTTGGCTTCTGCTGCTGTCAATCACAGCCAGTGGGCCAATCAGAAGATGGAGGGGGCGGGGGCCGAGCTGCGGCCCCATGTGTGAAAGGACACAGAGTCGCGGCTCGGGAGCTCACCTGCTTGTGTGCCCCCAGAGCAAGCTGCTTGCTGCAGGACCTGCTTTAATATCACTTTTAAGTATTAGGCTCCATGCACACTGAAGCTCATAAACGGCCGTTTTTGGGAGTTTGGGCGTTTTTTGTTTTTTTTTAACAGCCCATAAACTCCCCTCTCTATGTTATCCTATGTGTCCATGCACACATGGGACGTTTTTTGGATGTTTATCAGCAGTGGAGTTTATGGGCTGTTTTCTGAAAGCCATAAAATCACGTTCGGGAGTTTTTCTGACCACAAAAAAGGCCAAACGCTCATAAACGTCGATAAACGCCCAAAAACGTGGCTCACCAGCGTTTAACATTTTTGATCCATTGAAAAAAAAAAAAAAAACGCTAATAAACGCCATTGCAAAAATGTTAAAAAAGGTTAAAAGACTCACTGCAAAGCTACTGCCGTTTTTATAAGGTTATTTTACCGTCCGGTGTGCATGGAGCCTTATGTAATCTCAGATATGGATGGACTTAATAAGATTTGTATTTATATAGTAACATCCTGCCACCAGCAGTGTGGACTCTCCTTTTGTCAGAATCTTCCTATATACAAATATTACACCAATTCATTTGATTCCAGCCATATCTGAGGTTACGTAATACTAAAGCCCTGACGAAGAGAGTCTGAACCCCCAGAAATGTGTTGGCTTTCTTATTGTTTGGATTAATCTAATAAGACCATCTTGGATTTTGCTGATTTGGTGAGGCACCCCCATACTGCTTCTTACATAGCTGAACTTTTCACAGGATCCCCCTTTCCTTTTGGGGTTGCTCTGATATATACAGTATATGTAATTCTCCTTGTAAAAGTGAGGAAGAGAGATTTTATGTGATTTTTGCACAGCGGATATATTTTATAGTATTGTATCGCTTGTCAAATGTATTTTTGCAGGAATAAAAAAAAAGGCATATTTAAAAAAAAAAGTCTTATAATCTTTCTTGCATTTTGTTACTTGCGCTGACTGGGGAGAGAGCGGAAAAGAAAAAGACCAGGACAGGTCTTTAATTTGAGGGCAACTTTGTAGCCAATAATAGGATAATGTCAGACATTTGTGTAAACAGCCAATAACTGCAATGGCACCAGGATCGGCATGATTGTGTCATCTCTGAGTCGGCATCTCAATCCAGGAAGTAGATGGACGACCCTGTGTGATGCCTGAACAAAGATGGCGTCATCCTTCTAGAGAGAAAGGCTAATGAAGGCATTGGCCAGGGGAGTTCTGTGATGAGAGGTAAGTGTTTTACTGACACATTACTTGCTGAACTTTATCTAATGATAGGACCACCTTAGGAGTGCTTGAGCTACGTGAGGGCAGGGACTGATGTGAATGTACAATATATATGTAAAGCGTGGCATGAATTGATGGCAGTATATACATTCTCCGCCTCTTTATTAGGTACACCTCGCTAGACCCGGGTTGGACCCCCTTTTGCCTTCATTCCTCGTGGCATAGATTCAACAAGGTGTTGGAAACATTTCTCAGAGATTTTGCTCCATAGTGACATGATAACATCACACAGTTGCTGCAGATTTGTCGGCTGCACATCCATGATTTGAATTTCCTGTCCCACCACATTCCAAAGATGCTCTATTGGATTGAGATCTGGTGAGTGTGGAGCTCTATTGGATTGAGATCTGGTGAGTGTGGAGCTCTATTGGATTGAGATCTGGTGAGTGTGGAGCTCTATTGGATTGAGATCTGGTGAGTATGGAGGCCATTGGAGTACAGTGGGCTCGTTGTCCAGTGGTGAGATGATTGGAGTTTTGTGACATGGTGCATTATCCTGCTGGAAGGAAGTGTGCCAAGAAAATATCCCCCACACCATTACACCACCACCAGCAGCCTGAACTGGTGATACAAGGCAGGATGGATCCATGCGCCAAATTCTGACCTTACCATCTGAATGTCGCAGCTGAAATCGAGACTCATCAGACCAGGCAATGTTTTTCCAATCTTATATTGTCCAATTTTGGTGATCCTGTGCGAATTGTGGCCCCAGTTTCCTGTTCTTAGCTGACAGGAGTGGCTCCTGGTGTGGTCTTCTGCTGCTGTAGCCCATCTGCTTCAAGGTTCAATGTGTTGTGTGTTCAGAGATGGTATTCTGCATACCTTGGTTGCAATGAGTGGTTTATTTGAGTTAGTTATGCACTTCTGGTTCACGTTAACCATTGACGCAATTTCCGCCTCCGTGGAACACACACCATACAGCAGCGGACTCAAATGTTTTTACTGATGCCTGTTTTCTATGGAGTGTGGCGTATCCTTTCTGTCCTAAAGCAACTCCCTTGGAAGAGTTTTTTAGCAACCATCCTATATATCCTACATATCCCAGATCAATGGATCACAGCTTTTTTGACCCCAGACTGCAAAGCTGAGGGTCCATTGTTTTTGGTGAGTGGGGTCACGGAAGGGGGGGGGGGGGGTGGCACCTCACTCTTTGCAAGTTTGGAGCACCATTGCACTTTATCTCATTACTATATGAGCACCAAGTGCTTTATAGATTTGTGTATATTATATATATTTTTGTTGCATATTGATTTACATGGCAATAGTCACTATGAATTGTCTAGATTAATATATATTTTGCCAGTGCTGTTTCATATTTTTATATTTGAGTTACTGTTGCTTTTCTATCATCTGGAACCAGTCTGCCCATTCTCCTCTGACCTCTGACATCAACCAGGCATTTTCCTCCACACAACTGCCGCTCACTGGATATTTTCTCTTTTTTCGGACCATTCTCTGTAAACCCGAGAGATGGTTGTGCGTGAAAATCCCAGTAGATCACCAGTTTTTAAAATACTCAGGTTGCCCCAGTTGAAGGCCTCTAGGTCGAAACGCGTCGAACTTGCTGTACATGCTTCCCACATTGCTTTTACTACTATTTTTTGTGATCACATTTTATGCAACCATCTGTTATTGATGTTTTGTATTTTTTATAAGATTAAAACACTTCTCCTTTTTTATGACCTGCACCATATGGAGCCCTTTTTTTCTTGTAACACGGTTTAAATGTGACAACGTTCCATCTGTCACTGGCTCCCAGTACAAACCCTCCATTGAGGTCCAGTTTTTATCTGCTTGGAAGACCCGTTTGAGTTCTGGATATTTGGTTGCATATGCCTGGATCCATACTTGTTGATCGATCAAACGTCTGCTTCTGGAGTGATCACTGTACAGGCTCCGTATGCCTCTGAGTTGGTACTACCGATGAGCACCTGGCTTCCGGCCAACATAAGTACGATCAACCCACTGGCGTATGACAGGTGGATCCACCATGTGTGGTAAGAAGTATTTATCTACAACTTTCCACTAGACGAATGTCCATCCCGTTTGGCATGTGCCACACAGCCATCTTCTTGCCTGCATCATCCCATCATTTGTCACTGAGGATTTCATTACAGTCATCTGATTGGACACAATTTTTTATGAAGTTCACTCATACTTCTTTTTTTCAGTGTTTGGACTTTATCATGTTATAGTCACCACACCTTGTTGTTTTTAGTTCAATCTTATCTTATAAAGAAAAGAGAGATGTACATTACATATGTATATCGTACCTTGACATAAAGGTAGAAATATACATTTCAATATTGGTACCATAACGTCACATTGTATAAAGAATTTGCTTCAACAGAGTTAATTTAGTATATAAGCCTGTGTATCCATAGCATCTATCAAGACATATTAAGGGTCTGTGAGCACCACTATCCACTCAACGAGTGGTGCCCATCCATTATAAATATTCTAGGGCTTTTGTTACTGTGCTAAACACCATTTCTCGTAGGGGGGAACTCTATGTGGATCACAGAGTTCCCTTATGTCGAATCTAGAGATTATGGTTAGGGTGTTCGTGTATCGTTGGTTCATGTGTAGAGAGGAGGGGGAGTGATGGTGGAAATAGAGGGGTCAAAGCAGTAAGGTAGGTAGATATTGAGAAGGAGACATTCCACTTAGGCCAGACAGATGTGATGTTAGAGTCCTCTGTTGCCCATGGAAAAAATAGATAGCAGAACTACCTCAGGAGAGGGCGTAAGCGAGGTCACCATAAGTCTGCAGTACAGGTAAAGAATCTTTTGCCAGAACCTCGGCACAGGGGGACATTCCCACCAAATGTGGATTAAAGTTCCTTTGGCTGACAGGCGACGCCAGCAGGTATCCGGGAGTGCCGGGTTTATCCAGTGTTAAGTCGAGGGGCATCTGTACCAACGGGTCAACAACTTGAACCCTTTTTCTTGAGCTTTGGAGGCTAAGGATATTTTGTGCGTCAGAATGAAGCTCTTTTGCCAGTCAATAAGTGAAATGGAGTGGCCCAAGTCTACCTTCCAGGCCTGTGTGTATGGGGGGAGATCAGGATTAGAAACCATATGTATGAGAGAGTAGAGTTTAAAGACCACATGTGTGGGGGGGGTCGGCCTCAAGCAGCATGTTCTCTAAGTCTGTTAAATCATTAAGTATATCAGGCAAGGAAGGGAAGGTATGAATGTAGGATATCACTTGTTGCCTCTGCATCCAGTGCGTCGAGATATGGGGAGATGGGCCGGAGGGAGCGTCTTTCATCAGAGAAGAATCTGAATGATGGACTTGGGCAAGTCGTCTGTAGTCCTCCTTTCTCCAAGGTCCAAAACTTTCCCCTTGTAGTGCCGGTGGAAAAGCCGGAGTCCCAAACAGAGGCGTCATGGGTCCCTTAAGTGGTGATAAGGTCTTGGAGGAATTCATTTGGGTCCATATTTGTATAGTTTGTCGGGTGAGGTCGCCAAGGGGTAACCCCCCCTTCAGAAATTCAGTAGGCGTCCATGGCAAAGCACAGAGATCTATTGGATTGAGATGGCTTTCTATTTGCACCCATAATTTGGTGGAGGGATGGTGGAACCAGTCAAGTATGCGCGTGTGTACTGCTGCTCTATAGTATAGAGAGACATCTGGAGCTCCAGCTCCCCCCCCCCCCCAAATCTTGGGGAGCGATAGAGTTTCATAGCGCATCCGAGGCTGAGCCCCCCTCCAGATAAAAGACGAAAACAGTTGGCGGAGATTCTTAAAGAATGAGGAGGGTATGGAAATAGGAATTGTCTGGAACAAATAAAGAAACCAAGGGAGAACGTCCATTTTTAGAGCATTCACCCTGCCTAGCCATGATGGGCGTTCCTTTGTGTAGTTTGAGAGATCCGTCTTTGTTGCTCAGCTTCCCAAACCTCGTAAATTCCTCCATTATATGTGGTAAGGATAGATTGGACAGAGGTGGGGGTGACCTAGAGGGAGGCTATAGCCTTTGGTAAAAATTGAAACTACACAGAGATGGGTTTTCTGACTAACCACTCTAATTTTAGGCACCTTGTCGCTGTTGGCCTTTGAGCAAGCACTTTCGGGGGCCATTTTTACTAAACCCAGGAGCCTGCATTTAGTATATCTGGTCTCTCACTGAACATGGAAATGCAATTATTTAAGTAAATATAAACTGCTAAACACCTTTTCTCATCAGCAGTATATAGCAGTCTTCTGACTTCTATCAGTGTCTGGCTGAGCACTGATTAAAGCTTGTAGGAGGATTTTTCTTTCTATTCTGACTCTCCTATGAGGATGCATGACCCCTGACCCTCTGTCTGGACAGTGCTGATGCTGATCACATGCACCCTCCCAAAAAAAAAAAAAATCTCTAGCAACACACCAATCTGAGCATGTGCAGAGTGCCCCCAAGGCTCTGTACTAGGAGATTGATTGGGAACAGTGGAAGAAGGGGAGGATCAGAGAAGACATGATCGAACAGCCTTTTTACACAATGCAGATGATTAACCCCTTAGGTTCCACAGTGAGTATAACAAGCATTCTTTACTGCATATACAGACTGATTTTACTGTTGTGGGTTTAGTAACACTTTAAGTATTCCATTGCGATGCGTTATTGCACATTTCTCTGTCATGTGCTAACATGCATTGCGTTAAGGCTGCCCATTCATTATAAACGAGCTTCTAACGCATCATAGTGCATGAAAAAAAAACACGCCGACTGCGAATTGCATATTTACTGCAACAGTACATTTCTGGGTAGGGGGACGCAACTGTCCGGCTGTGCTGTGATTCGTCACACCTAAACACTTGGCACACATTCAACCCTTCGATCGCCCCTGATGTTAACCCCTTCCTGCCCAGGGTCATTAGTACAGTGACAGTGCATATTATTAGCCCTGATCACTGTAATGCCCCGTACACACGGTCGAATTTTCCGATGAAAAATGTCCGATCGGAGCGTGTTGTCGGATATTCCGACCGTGTGTGGGCTCCATCGGACATTTTCCATCGGATTTTCCGACACACAAAGTTGGAGAGCAGGAGATAAAATTTTCCGACAACAAAATCCGTTGTCGGAAATTCCGATCGTGTGTACACAAATCCGACGGACAAAGTGCCACGCATGCTCAGAATAAATAAAGAGATGAAAGCTATTGGCCACTGCCCCGTTTATAGTCCCGACGTACGTGTTTTACGTCACCGCGTTCAGAACGATCGGATTTTCCGACAACTTTGTGTGACCGTGTGTATGCAAGACAAGTTTGAGCCAACATCCGTCGGAAAAAATCCTAGGATTTTGTTGTCGGAATGTCCGAACAAAGTCCGACCGTGTGTACGCCCTATAATAATGTCAGTGGCAGTTAGTGTCAGATTTCGTGCTATAAGTCGCTGATCGCCGCCATTACTAGTATAATATATATGTAGCAGTACGCCCATGGGGGCTGCTGAGTTTGTTCATTACCTTTTACCAGACTGCTCCGCTTCCGATCCTCCCATACAATTACATGACACCAAACAGTCAAAATTCCCGATTTATGATTCTTTATTTTGGGTATAAATCGGTGGGCTGTTCAGTAGGGTATATGAGATGCCCCATCCGAACCCATTTTTAGGTTGAAGGGTATTAATCTGTAGCCGTGGCTTTGTTAATGAAGTCCCTTATAGCGATCCTTTCCTGGTTCCATTTCTCTCTCTGACGTATCACTCCCAATTTAGACAGATAAGTATTACTCTGAATAATGCTGTGGGTGTTGACCTCAAAGTCACAGGCCATGCTGCCAATTTCCTTGATTTGTATTGTCAAACTTCCCTCAATCCTGGAAAGTGCTTGATACTGCGGTCCTTGGATACAAAGTATAAAGTCTCTGATTAGCTCTACTGGGTTTGCACTCCCGTTGCTCTCTCCCAATCAACAGTCCATGTTCTACTCACAGAAAGTCGATTACCCAGTCTTCTTCCTCTGCTTGGCTCTCACTTCCTCCTCCTCCTCCTCCCACGCTGCCCGGCACATCCCCGCATGGGACGTCCGGTATTCCTCCAGCGCTGCATGATGACTCCGCCTCCAGGGGCCAGACTTTTGGCCTCCCTGGAATCGCCTCCGGCTACCCGACTCCGGGATCTCTGAACTCCCGGGCCTCTAGCCTCCAAACTCCCAACTCCGTACTCTGAACTTTTTCTAGAGCATGTGACTTCTCCCCTTTTTTTATGAGAGACCTCCCTTTTTTGACCATATGAATTAACCATTGGACAGTTCTCTCACATGGGGTTTCCTGCCACTCAGGTCTCAGCCCATCCTCTCTTTCCAGCACAATCCACTGTTAAGCAGAGAAGGTATCCCTGAGCCCAAGTGTAGGCGGCCACACCCCCCTTCTACTCTGACACTCCCAACCCTGAATCCACAACCAGGCCTAACAAAGGACAGGGCCCAGGTAAAAAAAAAATATATGTTTTTTCTATATATCTATATATATATATATATATATATATATATATATATATATATATATATAATATGTGTGTGTGCAGCGATTCCAGTCCGTAGTTCACCCGCTGCAGGTTTCCTTTAAGAGCGGCCAACGGGTTTTCTTCTTTTTTTTTTTTTGCAGGGAAATGTTTATAGCGGTGAGTCACGCTGCCGAATCTGTTTTCTGCTGTCAGTTGTGCAAAAGGCCGTCCTTTCCTTCACTGTACAGGAGATGAGCCGAGGCTTCTACAGCTGTGTCTGAGTCATCCCATAATATCTCTCCCGTCCGCAATAACCCGTCCGCTACCTTGACGCAGGGAGTCAGGTGAGGACTCGGAGGATTATAAAATTGTATGTCGGAAAACACCGAACTTTGGTAATTAGGCAGTCGGGTCCCAGTAGGGGGAGCACAAAAAAAAAAGCAGTAAAACCAATGTTAATGCCTAAGCACAATTTTGCAACTTTGACCAGTGTTAGTAAAACCGTATATACACTATATTGTCAAAAGTATTTGGACGCCTGCCTTTACACTCACATGAACTTTAACCACTTCAGCCCCAGAAGGATTTACCCCCTTTCCTGACCAGGCCATTTTTTTTTTTGCAATACGGCACTGCGTCGCTTTAACTGACAATTTTGCTGCCGTGCAACGCTGTACCCAAACAAAATGGATGTCTTTTTTTTTCCCCACAAATAGAGCTTTCTTTCTTTCTTTTTCATATATCATGGGACACAGAGTCAGGCTAATTACCTACTGGGTTATACTCCATCTCTAGGTGAATGGACACTGGTAGACCAGGTCTTCAGACAGGAAGTGATCCCCAATATAACCCCTCCCACACAGGAAGTACTTCAGTTTTTTGCCAGTGTCTGCAAGGTGGATGGCATGGTTTGTTTGAGCTCTCTAGTTCCACAAATGGTTCTTAAATGAATCAAGGGATTGACCGATCGGATCCATTTGACACAGGCTTTATATGCTTAGATAAATGGTACCCGAGCCTCGCAAGGAAGACTCAAGATCCTGAGAGGTTTTGCCTGTAATGCGGCCTCCGGGCGCTGGACCCCTGCAAAGTGGAATCCTGGACACCACAGTGCTAAGGCATTCCTGCAGGGTGCTGTACAGGTCCAAGGGAGTGGACCCTAAACATGAAAAGGGTACCCAATCCTTGAAGGTCCTCAAGTGACAGAAAGCGGCTGTGAAGGGTAAAGATTGGGCTCTTAGTTTCTTTTTTTTTTTCACAAGAAAGGGCTCTTAGTTTCTAAGCTGACCTGCGCCTGGACGGGTAAGTGAAACCCCTTTACTTATTATTGTGGGGTGGCCCAGTGATTGTAACAATCACTGTAACAGTCAAGCTAGCTAGAGGCTGGACACCTGTGTGCGGTGACCATCTGGGGAAGTTTTGGGCTAGCTGTGGATGTTTGCAAAGTGTACTTTTTTTTTTTTGTGCTTGTGTCTGGCTGTTTTTTACCTGTATGATGGTGCACGACGGTGCCCCATTTCGCATTCGCAAGAATCCCGCTATGCTCAGTTAACAGTTTGTTTTTTTTGGTGGCCATAGAGCACGCAGCTTGCCGCACATGTGCAGTACCCTTTTATCTGGGCGCACAAGGATTTGCGTCATACGCGAATACAGCCACGCCCATTTGGGATCACGTGCGTGTGCACGCACGGAACGTTCCGGCGCACACCCAGCTTATTTAAGCTGGATAGGCCAAGCATGCGATGCTTCCAGAAGGCGGCAGCTGTGGGACACAGAGCAGGCTGCAGTTCATTTTTTCCTTACCCGGGTCAAGTGAGTCACCAAGTGTTGCTTGGCAGGCTAAAGGTGCATAGCAGGATTGTTACATAGGGGCTTGGCAAGCCCTATTAAAGGGTCTCCCTTCCGAGGTGTTTTAATACTAAACCCAAGTACTTTCTTTTAGTAAATGTCTTCAAAAAAGAGGAGCGGGACTAACACCACAGAGAAGGGCACACTGATGTCGTCAGTAGTTCTTGATGAACCTAGTCGTATCCCTAGTGTATCACCTGAAAGACCAGAGGTTTCCTGGCAATATGAGCCGCTGCGCCTATCTAATATTGTGCCTACAGTCTACGCTGCTGCTTCACCCTTTATCACTAAGGATGAACTGTCCTCAGCCCTAGCCGGGTTAGAGCACAGGATTGCTGGCATGATTGCCCCCATCTCGCAGGGTGGCAGGAAGCGTGACAGATCCCCCTCCCCGGAGCCTCCTAGTCTGGAGCAGGAATGGGTTGAGGATGGGGAAGAGCTTAAAGCTCAGGACTCTGTGGAGCGCACGGCAGATGAGTCTGCTTCTGAGCAATATGGACAAGAAGATATCCAGTCGATGTCTGCCTCTCAGTCGCAGAGGCTTTTGATCCTGACTCTGACTGAAATGGTTCGTTCTGCCTTTAAGTTGCCTCTTGCAGAGGTGACTGAGCCCCCCTGGTCCTCTTTGGGATCCCTGAGGCCTCTTCAGGCCGCACAGGCTTTTACCCTACACCCCTTGTTGGAACAGGCGGTGTATGCTGATTGGGAACATCCTTCTAAAAGGTTTTTCCTTTTATATCCCATGGATGAAAAGTTTGTTAAAGAATGGAGCATGCCAACAGTAGATGCAGCTGTCTCTTCCTTAAACAAGAACTTGACTTGTCCGGTAGATAACGCACAGGGCTTGAAAGACCCTGTTGACAAGAAATTCAGCTATTCATCCAGCTGTTGCAGCAATTGGTATCTACAAATCCGTAAAGGATCAGGTCAAATCGGCGGGATAGGCCTAACCAGGAGGATGATCTGCCTGAAAGTAAGATATAAATTTCTTGAGCGCTGTGTTTTGCTATTGACGCCTTAAAGGATTCAATACAGCAGGTTTTCTCGTTTTGGCTCTCTCGTCTGTACAAATGCGCACTCTTGTGGCTTAAGAACTGGTCAGCCGAGCTTCCTTGTAAAAAGTTATTGGCAGGTTTCCCATTTCATAGGGAACATTTATTTTGTGATCATTTGGACAAATCTATCCAAAAGATTTCCAGAGGGAAGAGTTCTCTACTTCCTGTGAAGAAAAGCACCAGACGTCCCTTGTTTAAAACCTCAGGGACTGCTTCCTCCAGTGTCTCAGTGTCAAGGCAGGCAAGCCGCAGGGTCAGAAGACGCCATGGGTCCAAGATTATTCTAAACCCAGCACCAAGCCCTCCTTTTGAGGGGACGCCCCCACTCCATCGGGTGGGGGGAAGGCTGCTGCACTGTGCGGTCATTTGGAGAACAATAATTCAGGACGAGTGGGTCGCCTCAATTGTATCTCGCGGTTACAAGCTGGAGTTGCGGGGGATTCCCCCTCAGAGGTTTTTAAGATCTAGAGTTCCCTCGGATCCTCCAAAAATAAACTTATTGCTTCAGGAACTACATCATCTAGTGCATCAAGGAGTGATTGTAGAGGTTCCCGAATCCGAAAGGGGCACAGGGTTTTACTGAAACCTGTTTACGGTTCAGAAACCAAACGGGGACACAAGGCGCATTTTGGACCTAAGATCCCTGAACAAGTATCTATTGATACAATCCTTTAGGATGGAGTCTGTCCGCTCAGTAGTAGCCTCACTCCAGAGGGAAGACTTTCTAGCCTCCATCGATATAAAAGACGCATATTTACACATACCTATCTTTCAGCTTCATCAGAGGTTCCTACGTTTTGCAGTAGAGGAACGTCGATTTTAGTTTGTGGCTCTACCCTTCAGGTGTGATACAGCTCCCTGGGTGTTCACATAGGTCCTAGCACCAGATTCCCCTCCGATCCCTCTCCTTTCATATTTTGTTGCGCAGTTACGGAAAGAGGGGGTTCCAGTCATTCTGGTGGCACCAGCCTGGCCCAGAAGGCCCTGGTTCCCGGAGATTGTGAGACTGACAATAGACGGGCCATGGGCGCTTCCATGTCGCCCCGATCTACTGTCTCAAGGTCCTATATTCCACCCCAATTTACAGTCTCTAAATTTGACGGCATGGTTATTGAAGCCAGGGTGTTAAAGGACCGTGGCATCTCGGGATCAGTAGTGTCTACCCTAGTGAATGCTAGAAAAGCTGTCAGTAGAAAAATGTATCATAAGGTCTGGAAGACTTATATTGCTTGGTGTGAAGCCAGAAAATGACATCCTCGGAAATACGTGATTGGGAGAACTCTCTCTTTTCTACAGTCAGCTGTGGAAACCAAATTGGCTTTGAGTACAATCAGAGGTCAAGTTTTGGCCCTATCAGTATTCTTCCAAAGGCCTTTAGCCTCCCATTCACTAGTCCGAACCTTTATACAGGGGGCAACTCACTTGCTTCCCCCCATTAGGTCACCTATGTGTCCTTGGGACTTGAACTTGGTGCTGTCTGTGTTACAGAAACAACCATTCGAACCTAACAAGGAAATTCCATTAGACTTGCTGTCACGCAAGCTAGCCTTACTGATGGCTATCACCTCGGCTAGAAGGGTGTCGGAGTTGGCGGCCCTTTCATGCAGGGAACCGTACTTGATCCTTCACCACAACAGGGTCGTGTTACGACCTGTACTATCCTTTTTGACAAAAGTGGTGTCGGCCTTTCATTTAAATCGGGACATTATTTTGCCTTCTTTTTTCTCTCAGCCTCGTTCAGCGGAAGAGAGAGGACTGCACTCCTTGGACATTGTCCGGGCAGTCAAGGTTTATTTATCTAGATCTGCGGAGATCCAAGGATCAGACTCCTTTTTTGTTTTACCAAAAGGACCCAAAGAAGGGGCAGACAGCTTCCAAGGCTTCCATTGCCAATTGAGTCCATCAATTGATCATTTAGGCCTACGATCTGAAACATAAAGCTCCTCACTTTAGGGTGAGACCTCATTCTACCAGGGGTGTAGGAACCTCCTGGGCTTTCCCCATCAGGTATCTGTGGCTCAGATTTATAAGCTGCTACCTGGTCTTTAGTGCATACGTTCACAAAATTTTTTTCAAGTGGATGCTCGAGCAGCCGAAGATTCGGCTTTTGGCCGCAGTGTACTGCGGGCTGCTGTATAAATTCTGATGGCTATTGTTTGGCAGGGTGTCTCCCTCCCCTCAAGGCTATTGCTCTGGGACATCCCAGAAGGTAATGAATATTAGCATGACTCTGTGTCCCATGATGTACTCAAATAAAAGGATTTTCCAGGTAAGTATGACAAAAAAAATCCTATTTTTGGTGGTATTTGATCACGTCTGTGGTTTTTATTTTTTACGCTATAAACAAAAAAAAGCGACAATTTTGAAAAAAAAAATTTTACTTTCTGCTTTAAAACATTTCCAAAAAAAGAAAAATGTAAAAAAAACAATTTATTCATCAGTTTAGGCCAATATGCATTCTGCTACATATTTTTGGTAAAAAAAAAATCCTAATAAGTGTATATTGATTGGTTTGCGCAAAAGTTATCGCGACTACAAAATAGGACATTTATGGCATTTTTTTTTTTTTTTTACTAGTAATGGCGGCGATCAGTGATTTTTAGCGGGGCTGTGACAGATCGGACAACTAACTGACGTTTTTGACACCTTTTTTTTTTGGGAACCAGTAACATTATTGCAGTAATCAATGCTAAAAATATGCACTGTTATTGTGCGAATGACACTAGCAGGGAAGGGGTTAACATCCGGGGCGATCAAGGGGTTAAATGTGTTCCCTCAGTGTGTGTTCTAACTGTGTGGGGGATGGGCTACCTGGGGAAGCACACAGATCCATCTTTCTGCATAGCAGAAAGACAGAATCTGTGTGATCCCCCCCTGTTAGAACAGAGATTTGCCTTGTTTACACAGACAGATCCGCGTTCTGCCACTGCAGGGAACGATCGCGGGGGAGCGGTGGACATTGAGTCCGCCGGACCCGTGGGTTGGCTCCCCCGCTGGCCAATGGGAGCACGCGCGCGTGCGCCCACAGATCGCCGTGTACGGGCCCGACGTACGCCTACGCCGATTTGCGCAGCCGAGCCAACCTGCCGCAGTATAACTGCGGCGGCTCGTCTGCAAGTAGTTAAACGAAAATCAGACGTTGTGTTCACATCCAAACAAAAATTTTATACCCTGCACATCCAGTTTTTGTCGTCCGAAAATTCGGAATCGGCTGTCGAAAGCACCATACTAATGATTAGAAAATCGGCAGATCATTCATCGGTCAAAATTTTTCTGATCGTGTGTGCGAGCCTTTACACTTTACAAAAGAAAAATGATCATTGGCAGAGAATCTCTCCCCAGCTGATTCCTGATTTCCAATCAACCTTCTACAGGTAATCAACCATCACCTGCGCATTGTCAGCCTTCACCTGTGCAGCACCAGCTCTGCCTACAGACACACCAATAGCTGAAGTGTAATTCTTATGTCTTCACAAAGGTTTCATCAAACTGTATCGGCTCCTTGTAGTCACCTCTGTATCCACCTTTCTATAATCTGAAGGATGGAGCCAAGGTTATAGGATACAGTCATTTCCTCTTGGACTTGGATTATTCCTCTAACAGCGGGATCATTGTCTTCTCTTCCTGCATCAGTCTAATCATTGTCTCCGGAGACATTTATCTGTAGGAGAATTTCTGGGAGTCCGATTCCTGCTCTTGGTGAGCTTCTTTGTTGTACGTCTCGTAGGGGGAGATTTAATAAAACTGGTGTACACAGAATCTGGTGCAGCTGTGCATGGTAACCAGTCAGCTTGGTCAGTTAAAGCGGAGTTCCACCCAAAAGTGGAAGCTCCTCTTATCATCTGGCACCTTTTTCAGGGGGGAATTGGTACCTGTTTTTTTGTCACGTACCCATCCCCACTTCTGGGAGACGGAGCCGCCCCTCCGAAGTTTGGCTCCTCCTTCCTCCGCTGCCGAGCCAGTTAGAAAGCACAGTGCGCTTCCCGCATGCGCAGTAGGGAACCGGCTGTGAAGCCGAAAGGCCTCATTGCCGGTTTCCCTTACCATGAATGGCGGCAGCAGCATCCGAGAGACGATCTGAAAAATTGGCTGGGGTGCCGACATCGTAGGCTCCCGGGACAGGTAAGTGTCCTAATATTAAAAGTCAGCAGCTACAGAATTTATAGCTGCTGATTTAAAAAAAAATTCGGGGGGGGGGGGCGGAACTCCGCTATAAAGTGTTACTAAACCCACAACAGTAAAATCAGTCTGTAGTCAGTAAAGCATGCTTGTTATACTCACTGTGGAACCTAAGGGGTTAATCCTCCGAATTGTGTAAAAAGGCCGTGTGATCCTGTCTTCTCTGATCCTCCCCTTCTTCCACTGACTCCAGAACAGGCCGGGATAACACAGAGCCTTTTGGAGTCAGGCTGCACATGCTCAGTTTGGTGTGTATTGCTAGAGAGGTTTTTTTTTTGTTTATTTGGGAGAGTGCATGTGATCAGCACAGGGCCAATCAGCACTGTCCATACAGAGGGCCAGGGGTCATTCATCCTCATAGGACAGCTCAGTGCAGTATGAAAACTCCTCCTACAAGCTATAACCAGGCACTGATAGAAGTCACAAGACTGCTATATACTGCTGATGAGAAAAGGTGTTTAGCAGTTTATATTAATAATTGCATTTCCATGTTCTGTGTACTGTGGGAGACCAAATATAGTGAATGCAGGGTCCTGGGTTTAGTAATACTTTAAGCTTTGACTATAAAATCTGGAAGCTGATTGGTTACTATGCGGAGGTGCACCAGTTTTTGGTAAATCATCCTCTAAGTAATAATTACCATGGATCAGGGGTGAAAAAAAAAACTTTGATGGCCTCTTTCTTCTAGTTCTTTCTGTAGCAGCTAGCCATGTCATGTCAATTATGACAGTATAAGGTGTATTTATAGCAAATCGCCCAGGGAAAGTGTGTGATGTAGATTTGTTCTGTGCAAATGAGGCAAAAAAAACAAAACAAATGTTGTTATAATCTGTGCTGACTGTATGCTCTTCATTGCAAAAAAATATCATATTTGTCCACTTGATGGCAGTAAGTACTCTATGAATTCCTTTGATCCTTATTGCCATCTAGTGGCCAAAGGAGGCATTTTCTGTTTTATAAATAAGAAAAATAGGAATATCTTTAATTGATAAGTCAGCACAGGAAGGTATCAACAAAGTCATTTCTGGGAGGATCAACAGGTATTTTTTGCAGTTCTCGAACAGATCTAATGCAACTCTTTCAATGGAATATTTAACAGACCAAAAGCAAATATGAAAAAAAATATTGTTGGGCTTTACAATTTAAAGTGTTTCTTGACTTCACTTAGTGATCTTTGAGTAACAAGAGGCTTGTTATTTTAAATGCGTGTTTCAATACCCAAGCGTGTCTTTAGTCATCTTCCTATAGTTTTTGATGGAGCGGGGCAGCCAGGTTAGAACCTCAGTGAGGTATTTATTGTAGTCTGTGGCCCCCCCCCCCCCCGCTGGGTAGATTCACCCCTCTATATTGTAGTCTGTGCCCCCACTAGGTAGATTCACCCCTCTATATTGTAGTCTGTGCCCCCGCTGGGTAGATTCACCCCTCTATATTGTAGTCTGTGCCCCCGCTGGGTAGATTCACCCCTCTATATTGTAGTCCATGCCCCCACTGGGTAGATTCACCCCTCTATATTGCAGTCTGTGCCCACGCTGGGTAGATTCACCCCTCTATATTGCAGTCTGTGCCCCCGCTGGGTAGATTCACCCCTCTACATTGTAGTCTGTGCCCCCGCTGGGTAGATTCACCCCTCTATATTGTAGTCCGTGCCCCCGCTGGGTAGATTCACCCCTCTAAATTTTAGTCCGTGCCCCCACTAGGTAGATTCACCCCTCTATATTGTAGTCTGTGCCCCCACTAGGTAGATTCACCCCTCTATATTGTAGTCTGTGCCGCAAACTGGGTAGGTTTACTCCTCTATTTTGCAGTCTTTGCCCCCACTGGGTAGTTTCACCCTTTCTATATTGCATACTGTGCCCTCACTGGGGGGTAGATTCACCCCTCTATATTGCCGTCCGTCCCCCCACTGGGTAGATTCACCCCTCTGTATTGCAGTCCATGCCCCCCATTGGGTAGGTTCACCCCTCTATATTGCATTCTGTGCCCCCATTGGGTAGATTCACCCAGAATAGGAGGCGAGGGTAAATCTTCCAATAAAAACGCCTATTTTGGTGACAAAAGGGCACCTCCCCTCCCTTTTGTAGAGATTTTCTCTCACTTCCTTTTGTATTTCAAGGGCAGGAAGTGAAGGAAAATATTCCCAATGGAGGCATGACAAAAACTCAATAGGGAATTAACCTTTTGCCTACCAAACTAATGTTTATAAACCGCATGGTAGACAAGTGGTTAAGTCAAGCGCACAGCTGCTGCTGCTGCTTAAGCACTGAGCTTAAAGCGGGAGTCCCGCGAAAAAAAAAAAAATTAGATGTCAGCAGCTGCAAATACTGCAGCTGCTGACATTTAAAATAAGGTCACTCACCTGTCCCGGGGTCCAGCGATGTCGGCACCCGAGACCGAACCGTCCCTCGATCCTCGGGTGCTGCCGCCGCCATTCTCAGTGAGGGAATCGGGAAGTAAAGCATTGCGGCTTCACTTCCTGATTCCCTACTGCGCATGCGCGAGTCGCCCTGCGCTTTTTCAATGGTCCCCGCTATCTCCTGGGACCTGTGTCTTTCCCAGGAGACAGCGGGGGAGTGCGGGAGGGGGCGTGACTCCCATGGTCTTAGACAGGTATCTGCACCCCCCTCCCCCCTGAAAGGTGCCAACTGTGACACCGGAGGGGGGGAGAAATCGGATGAGCGGAAGTTCCACTTTTGGGTGGAACTCCGCTTTGCTTTAACCTCTTAACGCCAGCGCCTCGAGGCCCTTGAAGAGGTTTAAGATGCCAGGAGGCGTGGCTTAAGAGCACGTGCCATTAAAGGCGGTCACGCTATCCGAAAACTACTGATCGCTGCGCCGGAAACTGTGGCGGGAGCGCGAACCGCGTATGGACAGCACTTCACGCAAACATGTGACCCCTCGGCTCTAGAGCTGCCCGACCACTTTTACTGGGGTCTGGCAAAGGGGCAGCCCCCTCCCTGAGGGCAGCACGTGCGATGGTTCCCAGGCTCTCCTGTTCCTCCAGGGAGCCTAGGACAATGGGAAACCCAGTGAAAGCAGGAGGAACTGGGGAAACATCCATCCCCCCAAACCCTCCTGTGACGAATGATCCTTGAAGCAATGTGTATTACGTCACTTCCTGGGTCACAGCTGTCATTCCCCAGCTAGTATAGCTGGGGATGCAGCTTTTCAAACACAGTCTGTGCTGGAATAGTTGCATTGGAGGGCAGGGAAGACATTGAGAGTCTAATAGACCCCAGTATCTCTATAAAGAGGACCTGTCACCTGTCCATGCTATCACATACAAGTCCTTGTTAGCGTGCCTTGTGATAGCAATAAAGTTTAAAAAAATGTAAATGTGGGGGGGGGGGATGTAATGAACCCCGTTCCCCTACACGCTCCATTAAAAAAAAGCACAACATAGGGTGTGTATGTGTATGTAAACAGCAGTTGCGCCACACACGCGAGGTATCGCTGCAAACGTCGTGGTGAGAGCAATAATTTTAGGGCCGTAGTTCACTGTTCACTCTAAACTGATGACCTGTAAAGGCTTTTAAAGCCTTACCTATGGAGAATTTCAAGTAATGCAGTTTTTTCTTTTAAGTCCACAGACATGCGCAATTTTAAGACTTGACATGTTTGGAAATTATTGCTTTCACCACGACGTTTGCAGCGATACCTCGCGTGTGTGGCGCAACTGATGTTTACATACACATGCACACCCTATGCTGTGCTATTTACAAGATATCTAATCTGTTTACAAGTTAAAAACATTTTTTTTTTTTTGCTAGAAATTTACTTAGAACCCCCAAACATTATACTTTTCTTTTTTTTCTAACACCCTAGAGAATAAAATGGCGGTCGTTGCAATATTTTATGTCACACTGTTTTTGCACAGCGGTCTTTCAAATGCAGTTTTTTTGGGAAAAAACACTTTAATGAATTAAAAAAAAAAAAAAACATTAAAGTTGGCCCAGTTTTTTCTTTTTTTTTTTTTTTGTATAACATGAAAGAAGATGTTATGCCAAGTAAATAGATACCTAACATGTCATGATTTAAAATTGTGCACATTTGTGGAATAGCGACAAACTACGATGCTTGAAAATCTCCATAGGCAACGTTTTAAAATGTGTAGAGTTCGAGGAGTTCCAGTGCTAGAATTCTTGCTCTCTCTCTAACGGTCCTGGCGATATCTCACGTGTATAAAAATATATTTAGAAATATATGAAATCCCGCACTTATGGAGAAGAAACCGTGGAGAAGAACTGCTGCCTCTACCAATATGTCCACCTAAGTGGAAATATAGATTGAATAAAGAGTAAAAGGGTAGAAATGGCGCTGTTCTAGGGTGAAATGTCTCGCACCCCTGGCATGTGAAGAGTCCCTGAACTTGAAATCAACCTATTGAGTGGATCTCCGTTTCCTAATGTGATAACTGTGCTGGTGATATTTAGTCTTCTCTAATGTTTTTGGAGCTCACCTTCTTACACAATCACTATTGGTTCCTGGCGCCAACACACTACATATATACTGCCATGGATTGGCGGCAGGAAAGGAAAATTACGCAATAAAGGGCAAGCTGAAAGGAGATTATTTTATTCCCTAAACTGCAAACACGGAAACAACCAGCTGAAGCAGGACCGGGTTTTTCGGTGTGCTACACAGTGGCAAATACTATGACGGCGTAATACCTCCGCGTGGGGTGAATGGTTCCGGTGAGTGCATTTCTTATGGGGCACCTCCTAAGAAGCACAGAATACAGTTTTTGAAGAGCACCTGTCACTTTTAGCATTTTATTTTAATAACTTCATGATATATGGACTTTTAGCGCACTGGCACTTTCTCCAGTATCCACTAGAGGGCATCGCGAGAGGATATCAGTGTTTTGTTTGTATAATGGCACTGTCGTTTCTGCACGATATTTATATCTTTTAATATCACACCAGACTGTTGCATTAGAATCGTGATTTTTTTTTTTTAATACAAGGATTGCACTAATTATTGGTTTGGCTGTTTGTACATCTGCATCCCAGCAGTGTTGCACTAGAGTGTTGCAATAGTACCCAGATCATTTGTACTGCGGCCCGGGTGCGAGGAATCACCGTCATGTTACGTCGCTTCATATTTTGTCCACTGCTCGCCCACGGAGCCGAAGCGAGTGCCCAACGTACGCGATCATCGCCGGGCGATCGCTCGGGGCACATGGAGAACCAGGATCTGTGTGCGTAAACACACAGTTTCCGGTTCTCTGAGGGGAGAAGTGACAGATCGTCTGTTCATACGGAGTATGAACAGCGATCTGTCATCTCCCCTACACAGTCCCCTCCCCCCTTCAGTTAGAACACACACTAGGGAACACATTAACCCCCTTGATCGCCCCCTAGTGCTAACCCCTTCACTGCCAGTGACATTTTTATAGTAATCAATGCATTTTCATAGCACTGATCGCTGTATTAATGCCAATGGTCCCAAAAATGTGTCAAAATTGTCCGACGTGTCCGCCATAATGTCGCAGTCCAAATAAAAATTGCAGATTGCCGCCATTACTAGTAAAAAAATATATATATTTTGTAGACGTTATAATTTTTGTGCAAACCAATCAATATACGCTTATTGCAATTTTTTTTTTTTTTTTTTTACCAAAAAGTTATTTATTTTACACGGTCCCTTTATTTTTTGATCACTTTTATTCCTATTACAAGGGATGTAAACATCCCTTGTAATAGAAATAAGCGTGACAGGTCCTCTTTATTGAGAGAGCTGGGGTCAAAAAGACCCCAGCTCTCTCATTTACCTTTAAAAGCAAAATAATTTTTTTTGACACTTTGAATTTAAAAAAAAAAAAAAAATTTTCTTTAAGGCCGAGGACCGGAAGGGATGCCAGAGGCCGTTCCGGTCCTCCAAGGGCATAGAGTTGAGTGGGGGCCATCTTGCCCTCACTTGACATTTTTGTCCATCCAGCCATTGGATTGCTTCCCGGTTTACCGACGACTCTGGTTATCCTGGAAACGACCGAAAAGTGGCGGTGGGGTTGGCGCACCTCTTGCTGCCTCCAAAAGTGATCCAGTGGTGAATCCGCCACCGGGATCACTTTTATCTGACGCCGATTCGCCCACAAAACCGCTAGCTGCTGCCATAACCCCGGTATTAAACATCAAAATATTATTATTATTATAATACAGGATTTATATAGCGCCAACAGTTTACACAGAGCTAGACAATACAGTTATAATACAATAAAATACAAGAGTATTAAGAGGGCCCTGCTCAGAAGAGCTTACAATCTAATAGATTATGACATAAATGAGCTGTGGACGGTCGGCAGAGCTTAGTTTCACTTTAAAGCCCTGATGGCCAACCTGTGGCCATTTGGAATATGATGTGTGGCCCTCGGACATCAGCAGTTTGTAGTGGGGACATTTTATTAGGGTAATAGAATTGAGCAATACATCTCATGTGTTCCCAGTTTCGTATTGTCTTCTGAAGCATATCTCCAGCCAGCAATGTATCCTGAACTCACTCTCTGACCCTCATTTCCTCCATTAGGTAGCAGTTTCTGACAGTCCTCTCAAGCATTACATATATTCAACAATATGTGCAGGAGCACATCCACTACTTTAAAGTGACAAACAAGATTTTTTCTTTTTTGGGAGAAAGGAAGTTCCTATCTTTGCCACTGGGGGGAGCACTGCGACCTGTTCGTCCCTAGAGTCCCAAGGCTGGAAATAGTTGGCTTGCTGTTTTTTTTTCCTCTTTTAACCATTTCACAATCCTGGCATAACTATAAAAAGGACGTTCAAAGGTCAAGTTCATTTTCAGTTGTGAGTTCAACATTTTTACTTACTGTTTTTTTTTTTTTGCACATGTCACTGTAACTCTTTTCCTAAAAAGTTGAAAAATGTGCCAAAACGTATGAGCCCATTCACACCTCCTCTGTGGATGAGTATGTGGTCTTAAAGCAGACTTTCACTCATTTTTCATCTTTCCATCGATTAAATCTTCTGCCCTTGTTGTTTTATCTTTGGATAGTAAAACATTTTTTTTTTTTCTGCCGGTAAATACCTTTTACAGCAAACACTGAACCTGAGCTTATGATTCCAACCTCTATATCTTTAATAAAAAAATCGAACAGCATTGGCTCCAAGAAAGAACCCTGGGGCCCACCACTCACAACTTTAGATTATTCGTAGAATGAGTCCTTTATCACTATTCTCTGGAAATAATGTACCAGTTTCCTATCCATGCACGTATAGTATCATCAACTCCAACAGACCTTATTTTATAGATTAAACATTTGAGATACAGTATCAAATGCCTTAGATAAACTTCGTCTAACGGATTTCCACCATCCAAATTCTCACTTAATTCCTCAAAGGGAAATAACAAGCTGGTCTAACAAGATTGGTCCTTCATAATAACATGCTGGTTGTCCCTTAGGTTACCTTTATCACAGACAAACATCTGTATAGGGTTCTTTATTATTCCCCCAAATGCCTTACATACTATTGATGTTAGGCTGACTGGTTTGTAGTTTCCTGGTATACATCTCAATCCTTTTTTGTAACTTAGTCCCACAATTGGTACCATTCCAGTCAGTAAGGTGTCTTTAAAAATTACAAATAGAACCCTATGTAATGTACAGTGGGGACGGAAAGTATTCAGACCCCCTTAAATTTTTCATTCTTTGCTATATTGCAGCCATTTACTAAAATCATTTAAGTTCATTTTTTTTTCCTCATTAATGTACACACAGCCCCCCATATTGACAGAAAAACACAGAATTGTTGACATTTTTGCAGATTTATTAAAAAAGAAAAACTGAAATATCACATGGTCCTAAGTATTCAGACCCTTTGCTGTGACACTCATATATTTAACTCGGGTGCTGTCCATTTCTTCTGATCATCCTTGAGATAGTTCTACACCTTCATTTGAGTCCAGCTGTGTTTGATTATACTTATTGGACTTGATTAGGAAGGCCACACACCTGTCTATATAAGACCTTACAGCTCACAGTGCATGTCAGAGCAAATGAGAATCATGAGGTCAAAGGAACTGCCCGAACAGCTCAGAGACAGAATTGTGGCAAGGCACAGATCTGGCCAAGGTTACAAAAAATTTCTGCTGCACTTAAGGTTCCTAAGAGCACAGTGGCCTCCATAATCCTTAAATGGAAGATGTTTGGGACGACCAGAACCCTTCCTAGAGCTGGCCGTCCGGCCAAACTGAGCTATCGTGGGAGAAGAGCCTTAGTGAGAGAGGTAAAGAAGAACCCAAAGATCACTGTGGCTGAGCTCCAGAGATGCAGTCGAGAGATGGGAGAAAGTTGTAGAAAGTCAACCATCACTGCAGCCCTCCACCAGTCAGGGCTTTATGGCAGGGTGGCCCGACGGAAGCCTCTCCTCAGTGCAAGACACATGAAAGCCCGCATGGAGTTTGCTAAAAAATACCTGAAGGACTCCAAGATGGTGAGAAATAAGATTCTCTGGTCTGATGAGACCAAGATAGAACTTTTTGGCCTTAATTCTAAGCGGTATGTGTGGAGAAAACCAGGCACTGCTCATCACCTGTCCAATACAGTCCCAACAGTGAAGCATGGCGGTGGCAGCATCATGCTGTGAGGGTGTTTTTCAGCTGCAGGGACAGGACGACTGGTTGCAATGGAGGGAAAGATGAATGCAGCCAAGTACAGGGATATCCTGGATGAAAACCTTCTCCAGAGTGCTCAGGACCTCAGACTGGGCCGAAGGTTTACCTTCCAACAAGACAATGACCCTAAGCACACAGATAAAATAACGAAGGAGTGGCTTCACAACAACTCCGTGACTGTTCTTGAATGGCCCAGCCAGAGCCCTGACTTAAACCCATTTGAGCATCTCTGGATAGACCTAAAAATGGCCGTCCACCAACGTTTACCATCCAACCTGACAGAACTGAAGAGGATCTGCAAGGAGGAATAGCAGAGGATCCCAAAATCCAGGTGTGAAAAACTTGTTGCATCTTTTCCAAAAAGACTCATGGCTGTATTAGATCAAAAGGGTGCTTCTACTAAATACTGAGCAAAGGGTCTGAATACTTAGGACCATGTGATATTTCAGTTTTTCTTTTTTAATAAATCTGCAAAAATGTCAACAATTCTGTGTTTTTCTGTCAATATGGGGTGCTGTGTGTACATTAATGAGGAAAAAAATGAACTTAAATGATTTTAGCAAATGGCTGCAATATAACAAAGAGTGAAAAATTTAAGGGGGTCTGAATACTTTCCGTCCCCACTGTATGTTTGAGACCTCCGGTCCCTTCCCTTTTTTTTTTTTTAACATGACTGTATGGCATTTTGTAGTTACAAATAGCAGCTTGGCTATAACCTGAGCTAGGTTGCTTAAAGACTTGTGGGTGTAAGCCACCTAGACATGGTGATTTTTTTACATTACCTTTCTCTGGTCTCTTTTTATATCTGGTTTTCAGTTAACCACAGTGGTGCATTGTGAATTGCTACATCAGTTTTTCATAATGATAACATAACCGGTTAATGCAGCTTTCCAATCTCAGGTTATATCAGCTCATCATGAAGCCGAGCCTTAATGCAGGGAAAATTGCATGTATAGGATAGCCATAAAAATGTTTTTATTATCTGGAGGAATGAAGTCGGGGTCGGTGTGTAATAGAGTCAAGTTCAGAGTGGAAGAGCAGAGAATTTGTTACACAAAGTGTTAGTAAACCCAGGAGCCAGCCTGCATTCACTATATCTGGTCTCCCACAGTATACATAACAAGGAATTGCAATTATTTTTGTAAATATAAACTGCTAAATCGTCAGAAACCATGAAATCAGGTCGAGACAGAAGTACAGTTAAATCACACTTGTTTAATAATAAAAGTAAATAGAACAAACGTAGTCAAAACATAGCCAATTTTCAGTAACCGGAACTGATAGTCAGCCAAGCCAGAAGTCAGGGATCAATGTAGTGGAACAGCAAGCAGGATCTGGAGCCAGAAGGGATGTCAGCAAAGCAAGTCTTTAAACAGGAATGCAGGAGAATGTCTCTGTGATGTTGACCAAGGTGAAGGCAGAGCTCCTCTGGACTGGACGGCTTAAGTAGGCAGGACTGACGAGCAGGATATCATCAACAGCTGAGTAACTGTGGAGAGATAGGAGCTGGCAATAAGCCAACAGCTGAGCGGCCAGCTCAGAGAAGGAAGGGATGAGCCCAGTCCTGACATAAATGCCTTTTCTCATCAACAGTATATAGCAGTCTTGTGACTTCTATCAGTGTCTGGTTAAAGATTGTAGGAGGATTATTCATTCTCCTCCGACTGGCCTTTGAGGCTGCAGGACCCCTGACCCTCTGTCTGGACAGTGCTGATTGGCCCTCTGCTGACCACATGCACTCTCCCAAGAAAAGAAAAAAAAAAAAAAACTCTGTGGCAATACACACCAAACTGAGCATGTGCAGAGTTACCCCCAAAGCTCTCTACTATCAGATGGATTGGGGACAGTGAAAGAAGGGGAGGATCAGAGAAGCTTTTTTTACACAATGCAGAGGATTAACCTCTTAGGTTCCACAGAGAGTATAACAAGCATGCTTCTGTGTGAATCTATATTCTCTGCAGCTATGGATATTTTCACTTATATGACAATCAGGAACTTTACACCCACGTACGCAGAAAATTTGTTATACAAGTTCAAAGTGCAGTGGGTTCCTCTGCTGCTTACCATATTCTGGCAGCTTCTATCCGAAAGTCTCTCCAAGGTTTTGTGCTGTCTTGTTTGCTGGTGGACCTTGCAGTTGGTGACTACACCCCTCTTGTAATGCGGGAAATGGCTATTCCTGTGGACCAATGACCCGCTCATACAAAGTCGGAGCACCAATTCCTCCCGAATGTCCCACGCCCAGACAATGCCCTTCATAGCTGTGGTTTCATTCAATGCCCTTTACAACTGTGGTTTCATTCAATGCCCTTCATAGCTGTGGTTTCATTCAATGCCCTTCTATGCATCACACGATTTTTGAAACCCTGTATAATTCATCTACTTTTCAATCCACCTATTAATAATTTTTTTCGACTAATTCAGCGGTTAAAGAATGCATTAGCGATTAACCCCTCAATATTTTGATCTGTGTGCCCAAAATTGCGTTTGGACTTTTAGGTCCCTAGAAATATCTCTGCATTAAAGAGTAACTCCACTTTTGTTGAGAGAAAAGAAAAAAAAATCCCCCCTCTGGGTGCTCAATGTACATTACAAGGATTTTAACAAACTTTTTGTTGCAGATTTCTACCTTTTTGTTATGCCGCGTACACACGGTCGGACTTTTCGTCTACAAAAGTCCGACAGCCTGTCCGACAGACTTTCGACAGACTTTTGGCGGACTTTTGGCGGACTTGCGGCAGACTTTCTTACGAACGGACTTGCCTACACACGATCACACCAAAGTCTGACGGATTCGTACGTGATGACGTACACCGGACTAAAATAAGGAAGTTGATAGCCAGTAGCCAATAGCTGCCCTAGCGTGGGTTTTTGCCCGTCGGACTAGCATACAGACGAGCGGATTTCTGGGTCCGGCGGAGTTACGACGTAAAGATTTGAAGCCTGTTCCAAATCTAAAGTCCGTCAGATTTGCGGCTGGAAAAGTCCGCTGAAAGTCCGGGGAAGCCCACACACGATCGGATTGTCCGCCAGCTTTAGTCCGTCGGACTTTTGTAGACGAAAAGTCCGACCGTGTGTACGCGGCGTTATTCTGAAGAAATACCTGTTTGTCTGTGTGCAGAATGAATGTGTATGGGAGCCTTTTATAGGTTGGCTGCTGCACTTGCAGATTTCTAAGGAGGAAAGTTGCAGGGTCTGCATCCCTTTAGACATGCTTTCTCTTTGGGAGTATCTCACCAAAAATGAAATTTTTGTTGCAGCGGAGGCCCATAATCTGACTTGCGTCTTAGTGCAGACTTCTGGGAAAATCATTGAGCCAATCACACTAACAGGAAATGACGTTTTTTTAAGGGGGCGTTCTGTACACCATCTGTTTATAGAACGCCTCCAAGCTGCCATATTGCATTTTACAGAAAAGTACAGCACTGCGGATTAACCACTTCAGCCCCAGAAGTATTTACCCCCTTACTGACCAGAGCACTTTTTGCGAATCGGCACTGCGTGGCTTTCACTGACAATTGCGCGGTCGTGTGACATGGCTCCCAAACAAAATTGACGTCCTTTTTTCCCCACAAATAGAGCTTTTATTTTGGTGATATTTGATCACCTCTGCATTTTTTTATTTCTTGCTCTATAAACAAAAAAATAGCGACAATTTTGGAAAAATAAAATAAAAATGATGTGTGTGTCTGTGTATATGTGTATACAGTATCTCACAAAAGTGAGTACACCTCTCACATTTTTGTAAATATTTTCTTCTATCTTTTCATGTGACAACACTGAAGAAATGACACTTTGCTACAATGTAAAGTAGTGAGTGTACAGCTTGTATAATAGTGTAAATTTGCTGTCCCCTCAAAATAACTCAACACACAGCCATTAATGTCTAAACCGCTGGCAACAAAAGCGAGTACACCCCTAAGTGAAAATGTCCAAATTGGGCCCAATTAGCCATTTTCCCTCCCCGGTGTCATGTGACTCTTTAGTGTTACAAGGTCTCTGATGTGAATGGGGAGCAGGTGTGTTAAATTTGGTGTTATCGCTCTCACTCTCTCATACTGGTCACTGGAAGTTCAGCATGACACTTCATGGCAAAGAACTCTCTGAGTTTCTGAAAAAAAGAATGGATCATTACACGTGTTCAGCGAGTGATAAAACACATCAGATATTAATGTGTTATCTAAAGCATAGTACAGTAAAACCTTGGTTTGCGAGCATAATTTGTTCCAGAAACACGCTTGTAATCCAAAGCACTTGTATATCAAAGCGTTTTTTTTACAGGGCATAAAAGAGAAGAGAGGCGCCTCTAAGTGTAGCAATAAGTTGCTAAATGTTGTACCTTCATTAAATGTAACCATTTTGCTACACTTAGAGGCTCCTCTCTTCTTTTTTATACTCAGTTATGACATGACGCTACTTGTATATCAGGACATTGCTTGTATATCAGGACATCGCTTTTATATCAAGGCAAAGTTTATTAAAACATTTTGCTTGTCTTACAAAACGCTCTCAAAGCAAGGTTTTACTGTATTTACAAGCAGTAACAAGAATACTTTGTGATCAGCTGGTTTACATATAGTTACATAGTAGGAGAGGTTGAAAAAAGACACAAGTCCATCAAGTCCAACCTATGTGTGTGATTATGTGTCAGTATTACATTGTATATCCCAGTATGTTGCGGTCATTCAGATTCTTATCTAACAGTTTCTTGAAACTATCGATGCTCCCCGCTGAGACCACCGCCTGTGGAAGGGAATTCCACATCCTTGCCGCTCTTACAGTAAAGAACCCTCTACGTAGTTTAAGGTTAAACCTCTTTTCTTCTAATTTTAATGAGTGGCCACCTGTCTTGTTAAACTCCCTTCTGCGAAAAAGTTTTCTCCCTATTGTGGGGTCACCAGTCCGGTATTTGTATATTGAAATCATTTCCCCTCTCAAGCGTCTCTTCTCCAGAGAGAATAAGTTCAGTGCTCGCAACCTTTCCTCATAACTAATATCCTCCAGACCCTTTATTTGTTGCCCTTCTTTGTACTAGCTCCATTTCCAGTACATCCTTCCTGAGGACTGGTGCCCAGAACTGGACCGCATACTCCAGGTGCAGCCGGACCAGAGTCTTGTAGAGCGGGAGAATTATCGTTTTATCTCTGGAGTTAATTCCCTTTTTAATGCCAATATTCTGTTTGCTTTGTTAGCAGCAGCTTGGCATTGCTGAGCCTATCATCTATACATAAGCCAGTAATTGCCACTGTCAAAGTCCTATGTATAAACCAGCTGATCACAAAGTATTCTTGTTACTGCTTGTAAATACTATGCTTTAGATAACACATTAATATCTGTTAGTGTTTTACCACTCGCTGAACACGTGTAATGATCCATTACAGACTCAGAAGGGGGGATGGGAAAGGTTGGTGGTCACCGGCTTGAATATGTAAAAAAGGTGGTGAGAAAGGAGAGAATCAGTCACATCTGAACTTACAAAAGAATCTGAATATACACTATATTACCAAAAGTATTGGGACGCCTGCCCCAAAACATGAAGTTTAATGGCATCCCAGTCTTATGCCCCGTACACACGGTCGGACTTTGTTCAGACATTCCGACAACAAAATCCTAGGATTTTTTCCGACGGATATTGGCTCAAACTTGTCTTGCATACACACGGTCACACAAAGTTGTCGGAAAATCCGATCGTTCTGAACGCGGTGACGTAAAACACGTACGTCGGGACTATAAACGGGGCAGTAGCCAATAGCTTTCATCTCTTTATTCTGAGCATGCGTGGCACTTTGTCCGTCGGATTTGTGTACGGATTTTGTTGTCGGAAAATTTTATAGCCTGCTCTCCAACTTTGTGTGTCGGAAAATCCGATGGAAAATGTGTGATGGAGCCCACACACGATCGGAATTTCCGACAACAAGGTCCTATCACACATTTTCCGTCGGAAAATCCGACCGCGTGTACGGGGCATTAGTCCGTAGGGTTCAATATTGAGTTGGCCCGCCCTTTGCAGCTATAACAGCTTCAACTCTTCTGGGAAGGCTGTCCACAAGGTTTAGGAGTGTGTCTATGGGAATGTTTGACCATTCTTCCAGAAGTGCATTTGTGAGGTCAGGCACTGATGTTGGGTGAGAAGGCCTGGCTCGCAGTCTCCGCTCTAATTCATCCCAAAGGTATTCTATCGGGTTGGGGTCAGAACTCTGTGCAGACCAGTCAAGTTCCTCCACCCCAAACTCGCTCATCCATGTCTTTATGGACCTTGCTTTGTGGACTGGTCGGCAGTCATGTTGGAACAGGAAGGGGCCATCCTCAAACTGTTCCCACAAAGTTGGGGGCATGAAATTGTCCAAAATGTCCCGGTATGCTGATGGCTTAAGAGTTCCCTTCACTGGAACTAAGGGGCCAAGCCCAACCCCTGAAAAACAACCCCACACCATAATCCCCCCTCCACCAAATGATATGGACCAAAGCAAGGTCCATAAAGACATGGATGAGCGAGTTTGGGGTGGAGGAACTTGACTGGTCTGCACAGAGTCCTGACCTCAACCCGACAGAACACCTTTGGGATGAATTTGAGTGGGGAATGCGAGCCAGGCCTTCTCCTCCAACATCAGTGCCTGACCTCACAAATGCACTTCGGGAAGAATGGTCAAACATTCCCATAGACACATTCCTAAACCTTGTGGACGGCCTTCCCAGAAGAGTTGAAGCTGTTATAGCTGCAAAGGGCGGGCCAACTCAATATTGAACCCTACGGACTAAGACTGGGATGATATTAAAAAAAATCATGTGTCCCAATACTTTTGGTAATCGAGTGTATATTCAGATTCTTTTGTAAGCTCAGATGTGACGGATTCTCACCTTTTTTACATATTCAAGCCGGTGACCACCAAACTTTCCCACCCCACCCCTCCCCCTCTGAGTCTGTGATGGATCATTACACGTGTTCAGCGAGTGGTAAAACACTAACAGATATTAATGTGTTATCTAAAGCATAGTATTTACAAGCAGTAACAAGAATACTTTGTGATCAGCTGGTTTATACATAAACCAGTAATTTCCACTGTCAAAGTCCTATCTACAGAATGAGATTACCCGCATTCCCCATATCGCGCCGCCATACATCACCAGATATACCGTGTGAGCCAATACGTTTAATACCAGTCCAGCGGAATTTTATGGCTGCTATTTACCAATCGCTTCATGATTAAAAGACAACAGTTTACATGATAATTCCTGCATAGGAAAGCGGGAATAAAAAGAGGAAAAAAAAGCTTGCCATGAGTCGGCACTCCGGGAAAGCCGTAAAAGCAATTCTTTTACCGGCTAATTCTGTCCAGGAAAAAAAATTACAATTTGCTACAATAAGAACTTCCTTTTTCATTTGTTCAGATTGTTCACCCTCCCCCTCCCCCCCTGGAGCCCTCATCAGTGCCCTCCCCCACCAGGGTAACCTACCCTGTTTCCCGAAAATAAGACCTAGAGTGATTGTCGGTGATGGCTGCAATATAAGCCCTACCCCCCCAAATAAGCCCTACCCTGAAAATAAGACCTACAAGGACTTCAACTAGGGCTTATTTGGGGGGGTAGGGCTTATATTGCAGCCATCACCGACAATCACGCTAGGTCTTATTTTCGGGGAAACAGGGTAGGACCCATGTAAAGCTCTTTTTCAACTTTAAGGTTTTAACCACCCTTGACATAACTAGAGGTGTATTTAAAAAAAATAAAAAAATTGTATAGCTGTTTGTCCTTTAAAACTGCGTTCCTGTGTAACCAGGGAAAAAAATCGAATGTTCTCAGGCAGTTCGAATGTTTAAATGTGGAAAATAGCACATTATGGCCGCTAGATGTAGCTGAGGAGCACCCTTGTTTCCTATGATGGCACCACCTTGTTGGCCAAAATGCAGTACAGTGGAACCTCGGATTGCGAGTAACGCGGTTAACGGGCGTTTCGCAATACGAGCGCTGTATTTTTTTAAAAATCGTAACTCGGTTCGCGAGTGTTGTCTCGCAAATCGAGCACGCTTCAGGCCAAAGCGTTTGCAGTACCGCGTTTGGCCTGAGATGGGGGGGGGGCGCCAGGGCCGATCGCAGCCGATCGCCGCCGTTCGGAGAGGCCCGAGGACAGCTCGGCTGACCTCGGGAACGGAGTCTTTCCGAGGTTTGCCGAGGTCAGCCGAGGTGTCCTCGGGCTTTTCCGGCCGTTTCCAAGGCTCTCCGGCGCCCCCCCCCCCCCGCCTCTGGCTGCATGCGGTATTGCATCCCATTGAAGTCAATGCGGAACTAATTATTTTCATTTCTTTTGACTTCAATGGGGAAACTCGCTTTGATATGCGGAGTGCTTTGGATTATGAGCATTCTCCTGGAATGGATTATGCTCATAATCTGAGGTTCCCCTGTATTTTTCACATTCACACATTCAAACTGCAGAGAATATAGCCTGAGAACTTTTGATTTTGCCCCAAGAACCAATTTACATTGTTTAGATGGATGAAGAACTAAACAAAGTAGGTGCACCCCTACGTTTCATCATCCACCCCCCTCCCCCCCTTTCCCTTCCTCTGCAGCCCCTCTTTTCAGAGTCTGTAACAGGGAGAAACAATCACACTGTTACTTTTATTGTATTCGTTGTATTTTTCTCCCTTTTATGAGTCACCCTTCGTCTCCGCCCCCGACCCACCTCTGAGCACTGTCTCGTGGCTCCACCCCCTACCCAACTCTCAGTACCACCCCTTTTAGGGAATACAGAACCAAGTATAATTTTATGCTACTCAGTAATTTGTATGGAATTTGATAGACCCCACCCCAGCAGCAATAGATCCCCCCCCCTTCCAGCAACAACGTACCCCACCACAGCAACAATAGATCCCACCTCCCAGCAACAATGTACCCCACCACAGCAACAATAGACCCCCCTCCCAGCAACAATGTACCCCACCACAGCAATAGTAGACCCTCCAGCACACCGTGCCATAAAATACATTCAGTGTTGGAGGCGCTGGAGCTGCGTCCCCCCATGTTCCCGTCCATTCAGACACGGAGCCCCGGTTCGGCCCCTCTCTTTCCTGATTGGCTAGCTGACTTTGCCAGCAGCGGGAGCCAATGGCGCCACGCTGCTGTCTCAGCCAATCAGGAGGGAGAGTCCCGGACAGCTGAGGGACTCGTGGACATCGTTGGACAGAGATGGGGCTCAGGTTAGTATTAGGGGGTGCTGGGGTGGCTCAGTGCCATCTTAAGAGCATTATAGGCCCCCCGGGCAGTACAGTGCACTGGGGCCCTGTCTACACAATCACTCACGAGAATAAAAATGCTAATTATCAATAAGTCTATATTTATAGATACTTCCAACAAAATCAGTGTTTAAACATTAACACAACGTTTGGACAATATAACACCAGCTCTGCTCTAAAGGTTACTTCAACCAACACGTAATAAAGTTTCTTTTTCCTCACCTTTCTTACACTTCCTCGAACTAGTGTCAACTCTAAGATTGATATATAAGGGGGACACATAAGATATTACAGTCAAAACTTGGGGGGGCCCGGGCACTAATAACTTTCACCACTAAATCATACAACTAAAAAAAAACGAAATAAATATAAATGTACACACTCACACTCTGGTGCTGCTGGTGGGTATTAATGCTGGCGTGGGTACTGCTGGTGCTGGTATGTATTAATGCTGGCGTGGGTACTGCTGGTGCTGGTGGGTATTAATGCTGGCGAGGGTACTGCTGGTGCTGGTGGGTATTAATGCTGGCGGGGGTACTGCTGGTGCTGGTGGGTATTAATGCTGGCGTGGGTACTGCTGGTGCTGGTGGGTATTAATGCTGGCGCGGGTACTGCTGCCTGGCCCCTCTGAGACGCGAAAGTCTGACAGGAAGCTGCAGCATGCCTGCTGCAGTAGAGAGCAGAGCCGATGCTTCCTGTA
Source organism: Lithobates clamitans (assembly GCA_037952925.1). Taxonomy (NCBI): domain Eukaryota; kingdom Metazoa; phylum Chordata; class Amphibia; order Anura; family Ranidae; genus Lithobates; species Lithobates clamitans. The sequence goes on from JBBGZY010001823.1 coordinate 813,425, forward strand.
TCTGTCACAGGCGGAGTGCATTTCATATCACTCCGCCTGTGAAGAGCCGGAACTACACAGAAAGCATCGGCTCCGTTCTTCACAGTGACAGCTGACTCACACTGCACACTGCCCGCCGCTGAGTCGCTGACTGATATCGGGACTGATCGCCGCGGCACTCCGTCTCTGTGAGGGAGCCGCACAGCACAGCACTGGCACAATGCAGCAGAGAACTTTGTGACATCTGCAGGGGCGTACCTAGAGCATTTGGCACCCGGGGCGGATCCTATATCTGGCATGCCCCCTCCCCACCTTAACATGTAAAAACACCCCACTGTGCCCCCTGCATACCTCTGCATCCTTCAATATCTCTTTGTCACTACTGTGTACCACCGCTCCACAACTGCACTTCTGGACCCCATTACATTACACAGTACCCTGCACCTCTGGATCCCTTTACATTACACAGCCCTTGTACCTCTGGACCCCTTTACATAACACTGCACCCTGCACCTCTAGACCCCTTTACATTACACAGCCCCCTGCACCTCTTGACCCCTTTACATTACACAGCACCCTGCACCTCTGAACCCCTTTACATTAAACAGACCCCCACAGCTCTGGACTCCTGTATGTTACACAGACACCCCCCTAACAGCTCTGGACCCCCTGCATGTTACACAGACCCCCCCTACAGTGCAACCCCCCCATTCAGTGCAGACCCCCCCTGCCTACAGTGCAGACCCCCTGCCTACAGTACAGACCCCCTACCTACAGTAAAGACCCCCTCCCTACAGTAAAGACCCCCTCTCTACAGTACAGACCCCCTCCCTACAGTGCAGACCCCCTCCCTACAGTGCAGACCCCCCTACAATACAGACCCCCTCTACAATACAGACCCCCCTACAATACAGACCCCCCTCTACAATACAGACCCCTCCTACAGTGCAGACCCCCTCTACAATACAGACCCCCCTACAATACAGACCCCCCTCTACAGTGCAGACCCCCCCTACAGTACAGACCCCCCCTACAGTGCAGACCCCCTCCTACAGTGTAGACCCCCCTACAGTACAGACACCCCCTACAGTACAGATCCCCCTACAGTGCAGACCCCCCATACAGTGCAGACCCCCTCCCACAGTGTAGACCCCCCTATAGTACAGACACCCCCTACAGTGCAGACCCCCCATACAGTGCAGACCCCCTACAATACAGACCCCCTTCTACAGTACAGACCCCCCTACAGTGCAGACCCCCTCCTACAGTGTAGACCCCCCTCTACAATACAGACCCCCCTTTACAATACAGACCCCCCTACAGTGCAGACCCCCCTTTACAATACAGACCCCCCCTACAGTGCAGACCCCCCTCTACAGTACAAACCCCCCCTACAGTGCAGACCCCCCTACAATACAGACCCCCTCTACAGTGCAGACCCCCATCGGTGGGGGGTGTTTTTTTGGAAGCACCTGATTAGAGCCGTAGGCTCTAATGGGCGCCCAAAAAGGTGAACAGCGAGCGCAATGCTGTGCGTTCGCTGTTCACTCAGCTGTGTGTTAGCAGAGCGAAGGAGTTCACTTTTCTAACACTGAACCGCATCTCAGCCAATCAGGTGCTCGGGTCTGTTACCTTTCACCTGATTGGCTGAAATGGCAGGCGCTGTGATTGGACGCCTGATAGGACGGAAAAAGAAATCGAGGAACGTGCAGGACACTGCCGCTGACCCGCTGCGAGACAGGTAAGTGCCGGGCAATGCAAGACTGGCAGCATTTGATGGGGCACAGTAGCGGCAAATGATGGGCACACTGGCAGCAATTGATGGCTACAGTAGCTGCGTTTGATGGGCACAGTGGATGCATTTGATGGGCACAGTGGCTGCGTTTGGGCACAGTGGCTGCGTTTGATGGGCACAGTGGCGGCAATTGATGGGGTTTTTTTTTCAGTTTGTTTGCGCCCCCCCTAAAAAAAAAAATTAAGCACCAGCTGCCACTGCTGCCTACCATATATTCATTCGGACAGGCGCTGACAGCTGTCCTTTGTGCAGGCTCCCTTTTGGTTGGCAGTGGATGTAGATGCAAATTTTGGCATTAGGGCATGAGCAGGTGCACAAAACCGAACTCGCACGGTCTGCGTTCGGATCTGTGTACACGCTCCTGCCCACACGTCAGATTTTGACACACGGCTATATCTGTACAGCCACTGCATCTGCATCCACCTCTATAGACTGCCTGCACAGAGCCCGGGGAGGATGAAGGTGAAATAACAAGGAGAGCCTGCATGCCGGACGGGTGTCAGCGCCCGTCTGAATAAACCTCTATGTGTAACATTGCCATGTTAGAATCTTAAAGTGTATACTTAGGTGCATTCCAATTTTTATAGCCTCATTATTGCCCTATTATATTTATGGCAGGTTATCTCTTAGTCATTAGGTTCCCAGTTATTCTAACTGAGATGTAATGTGTTCTCCTATTTGCACAGACCAAACATCAGTATAGCTCGTTTACAATAAACCCATGTTATTAAAGATAATCTTCATTACAATAATAAATGATGCAGAGGCGTAACTAGATCTTTCAGGGCCCTGGTGCAAGAAACCATGAAGGCCCCCCTGGGCCCCCTGGCCGGGGGCCCTACCCACTGTGTTCCCCGGGGCCCTTTACTCCCATTGTGGGACCCTTTATTACAGTCCAGCAGCGGGCCCCTTTCCTGCTGTCTTGGAGTCCGCCCACCATGGCGAAACACCAGGGCTCGGTCACAAGTACGGCCTTTGCGACCCTGGTAGTTCCACCACTGGTGTCAGTAGTTTATTTGTGTTCCTTTATTTTTTTTTACAATTTTAATTTATTTATTTACAATTTTTCTTTTTTTTTCCTTCTAGGACCCCCGTTAGGGAGCTTTGGTGAAATATCAGGGGTCTAAACAGACAGTTTGGCAGTCTTGTGGTATCCTACAGCTCTCATGGGTATGTAGCCATATGCTGGCTAACTTTGCCTGTGTCATCGTGGGACATTCTGTAGCACCAGCTGCAGTGAGCCTGTTTCCCTCTAGTGTTCAGCCTGGACACTGTGTCATCATCTCCCAAATGCAGAGCAAGCAGGGACCACAGCTGAGAGCAAGAGATCATGGGATATGTGGTCCGAGGAGCCAAGATTTGCATTGGAGCCAGACTTCTACAGGCTACAAGTTCCAGCCGGCTGAGAGAGAGAGAAGAATGCTGAGTGAGGACATAAATAGCCTCTCTTGAGACTACGGCCTTCATCTAAGAGCAGGGACCTGGCCGCTCTGGGGATTGTGAGCAGGCGCCACAGCCTAAACAGCATGGAGAGTCTCCAGAAAGTGAGCGAGCGGAATCACCATTGCCAGCTCCCTGTCAGCCGAGTGACTGTCGGGGGTCACTCTCATCGTCACGGGTACAGTTACAGCAGAATCTCAGAGTCGCTAGGTACGCGGCCAGGTACCCTTCACTGTTTGTAGATTCTTCAAGAGCCTGTCTTAGGACAGCCTATTCCCTTAGCCTTGGCATCATCAGTGTAGTGCTGCCCTCTTGAGGGTCGCAAGATGCAGGGCTGGTGCAAGAATTTTTGACACCCTAGGCGAAACCTCATTTTGCTGCCCCCATTGGCTCCACCCCAGACTCCACCCCCTTTGCTCTGCCCATGTGACAGGAGGCGGCACTATACAGGAAGCATTGGCTTTGCTTCCTCTAGCGTTGGCTCCAGTGCTGCGTTGCTCTTCTAATTACACTACCACTCGGACGGGCAGCTGCCTGAGACTGAGTTATTTACATGCTGCAGCCTGCAGAGGGAAACCAGCAGCCGGGCGCCCCTAGGCGGCTGCCTAGTTTGCCTAGTGGTAGCACCGGCCCTGGCAAGATGATTCAATGCCCCTCTGGTTTCCCTGACCCTGTGAATCCTGACACCCTGAGTTCAAACATTTTTTTTTCTTTAAAAGGACAAACCTGAATTTAACTCCAAACAGGTTGTCTTTCAAAGAATATTCTTAATAGCAAAATAACGATCACATTTATGATTCAAATATTCAACAGTGCATGCTATATTTCCTATACCCAAATAAATGTATATAATGTCTATGTGAGAGGGCTACAGGAGAGCAAAGGAATGACTATTATGAGTGACTGTCAGACCCCTCTCTACTGGTCCTTCACATAAAAAAATAGGAAAATAACATAAACAAATACAACTCCAGCAAACAGTAACTATAGCACAATTCAACCTGCTCTTCTTGGTAAAATGCAGCTTTAATAGTTTTAGCAACACGATTTATTGAAGTGGGGAGGAAAATAAAAGTAGTCCAGTGTTGCTGTGTGGCAATCCGGTTAATCTTCAGCTAGCTCTCGGGTATTTAATTGCATGCAAAGAATATTGATTGGTAAGGCAGAATAGCTGATCCAATAGATGGTATATAACCAATAGACCATATTCCTGTAGCAAATCAGAAGTGTAATTGGATTCACAGTGATCACTGACTTAAAGATGGTAAACTCTGTGGAACTACAAGCAACAGCAGAACAGTAGATGGCGTGGATGTCTGTGTATAGTGTCTGATATGCTGGAACAGATCTTTGAACTAATGATGGTGAGAAGTGCAGGGAACAATGATGTCTATACACAGTGTCTTTCAGACTGGGCTATCTCCCGCTCACCACATTGGAACAGGAGATGATGATGAGGGTGATGATCTCTCAGGTGTTTGGCTCAAGGGATAACCTCCAGCCTCTGCCGCACCGAGCACCGCGCCACGGCTCACACGGATCTGATGTCCCTGTCGGTGAAGGGGATCTGTCCACAGGTGTCCTTCCAGACGTCCGCTGGGTAGATCTGCCAAGGCAGGCCGCAAAACAGCTGCAGCTCACTCTATCACAGATTCCCTGCACGCAGATCCACCCCAGTCCCAAGAGAGCCGGCTAAGCCCCAGCCTGGCCTCTTATAGTCTCTCCCAGCGGTCTGCTCTTCTCCATCAGCCTGTGGCGTGGTCTGCAATGACGTCCTATGGGATACCTGTAAGTGACGCGTTTCTGAGTTTGCGTTGTGCCTCCCAGCCCTGTTAACCCTTCAGGCTCTGCTCATGTAGTGTAATCACAGTACGAGCAGAAGAGGTCTACTGACAGCTCCCATTTCATTTACCAGGTCAGTCTTGTCAGGGATCAGCGGCAATTTACTATGTGGAAAACTGCCTCAGTCCCTCTGTGTAGATGCAAATCCTGTGCTAGTTTCTATTTCACTCTGAAAAAGAAACTGGTGAGGGTGGTGCAGATAGACTCGAAACAGGTTTAGTTAATGATGTGCATGCCACTCCCAACAGTTTCTTGCACCATTTTAAAGGTGGAGGATGCTTAGTTAATTCCCTGGACTGTGTGTGTAAACCCCCCCACTGCCACCATAGGTGTGCGCAGCCTATTGCATTAGGGTGTGCACCCCAAAGTTCAAACACACATGAACGCCACCTGCTGTCACAGGAAGACTCTGATGGTGGGAGACAGTTGATTGAGAGCATATTACAGTACACCCTAAATACGTAATAATATAATTGGGGCATTTACACCGGCCACTTGCACCCCCAACCACCCACCTGGTGCTGCTCCTGGATAATACTAATGCACATGGGGTGATTAGGTTGTGCCCAGGCACACCCGGCACACCCTGTGCGCACGCTTATGACTGCCACTGACCTATGTCATACATCCCTGGTGGCAGTAAAGGGGTCAATATAAGGGGATAGATCTTACCATTGTTCAGCCTGTCTGGTCTACAGTTGCAAAAACAATCAATTTTATATGTGGTATGATTTTCATATGAATGTATTATGCACTGTGAGCACTTTTAGATTGTTAAAGGGACAGCACACTTATTTTTTGTGCTTAATTCAATATATGGTGTACAGTAAGGCTAGATTTAGACGCGTGTCTAAACAAATTGCTCCTCTGAAAAGCAATCTGCTTAGAATCGCTTTTCAGACTTAATTAATAGGGGTGGCAATATAATGCCTCCCCGCTGCTGGTTTAACCTCATTTTTGCCAACAAATATGCCTCAGTCACATGCATTGCATGCAGTTGCCTGCCATTTGTGGCAATTCCCCATTCCCTTGAATGGGTCGCATTCGGTGGGGCTTGCTGCCCACCAATCGCAAACATATTGGCGAATTCTTGGCATGTAAGTACCCCTGTCCTCTGCCATTGCAGCTTAAGGAGGGGTGATTGGAAGGCGCTAAAAACAAGGCTCAACAGCGCATTTTTAACGCCTAAAACTGCACATCCAAATTTAGCGACTTGTCATGTGATTTGACAGTTCGAAATCGCTTAACAAGTCGCACCCCATTGCTGGCAATGGAACGGTTTCTATCGCCACAACTCATGTTGCAGTGATTATGAAAAAGGTTCCTGCACTAATTTTTTACCAATTTCATTGCCACTTGCATAGACTTCTGTTAAATAAAGTCGCAAGCTGCAATGAAATCGGCAGTGCAAATTGCACTTATTGTGCGGCTTTGAAATCGCGCTGCAGTAGCGCAATTTCAAAGCTGCGCCGGTGTGAACCAAGGGTGGGCTAAGACCTGAAAATTCGGCGCCTGGTACAGATGAGCTCAGGCGTCCTCCAATCTCATCTCTAGCCAAACCCCAAACTTGCACTTTTTTAACAAATTTTACTCCAATGAGCTCCAGCTGATGTAAACAAAGCTGCGGGGCTGGAATGGCACAAGACGGCACACATTTGACGTTCAGCTAGAGATGAGTTCGGAGTTTGGAGAGGGCCAGAGTTTATCTCTACTCTGGCAGAGGTATTAATGCTGAAAGCGATTCTCTCTGGTGGTATAGTTGCATCTATCGTATACAATTCCCTCACGATGAAGTTCGCTGCCGTCTCCCTGATTAATACAGAGTTATCAGGATGGAGACAGGGTCACAAAATGGCCGCCTCATACAGCACAGTAATGTTTACATCTGACGTTTAGGAATAATAATAGGCTGCTGTGTGGGAAGGCCTTGTGTTGAGTGATGCAGAGTCTATACTGGAAGGTTCAAATTTCTCCTGTTTGTGGGAATAGAAGTATCACATGAGGTATTCCCTCAGTTCTCCAGAAAAGTCCGGCTCTCCCTTCTGGGAAGTGGAAGCAGTCTCTCCTCCAGCTGGTCTCTTATCGTGATCAGCCTGTCAGCACTGTGTGTAGGTTCTGCAGAACAAGGAGACTTTGTATGGGCTGCCAGGCAGCCATTGTTGGGGCAGTGACTGGGCTGCTGTGTGACACAATGGTAGATATTAATCCAGGCGGAGTGTGAGAGGCAGCGTCTGTCTTCCTGCGCTGTGATTAGGGGCAGGTTTAATTATTACTGACAATGACCTCTGCACTGCCATCCTCCTGGCTGCCTGCAGGCTGATGAAAATACCTGAGCCCTATAAAACTCCTCAGGACTGCCAGCATCAGTCATAGAGATCAGCACCGGACCGTGAGAGCCGCACACCAATACCCAGGTACCACTGAAACTCGGATACTACCAGTACTCGGGTACCCCTGGCATTCAGATAATACCAGCATTCCAGTACCACCGACTGCTAAGTACTACCGACGTTCAGGTACCACCAACACCAAGGGACTACCTCTGATACGCAGGTAACACCGACACCCATATAATACTAGCACTTGGGGACCACTAACACCCAGAGACCACCAACATTTAGATACTACCACTGACCCAGAGACTACCAACATTCAGGTACTACTGACATCTAGAGACTACCAACAGTCTTTTTCCCCCAATACCTAGAGACCATTAACACTCAGATACCACTGACTCAGGGACTACCAACACTCCGATACCACCGACATCCAGGGACTACCAACAGTCAGGTACCACCAATAATCAGAGACCATCAACCCTCAGATACCACTGACCCAGAGACTACCAACATTTAGGAACAACTGACATTCAAAGACTACCACCACTCAGGTACTACTAACACCCAAGGACTACCAACACTCAGATACCACCGACATCCAGGGACTACCAACAGTCAGGTACCACCAATAATTAGAGACCATCAACCCTCAGATACCACTGACCCAGAGACTACCAACATTTAGGAACCACTGACATTCAGAGACTACCACCACTCAGGTACTACTAACACCCAAGGACTACCAACACTCAGATACCACCGACATCCAGGGACTACCAACAGTCTGGTACCACCAATAATCAGAGACCATCAGCCCTCAGTTACCACCAACCCAGAAACTACCAACATTCAGGGATTACCAACAGTCAGGTACCAACAATACCTTGAGACCATCAACCCTCAGATACCACTGACATCCAGGGACTACCAACAGCCAGATACCAACAATACCTAGAGACCATCAACCCTCAGATACCACTCTCCCAGAGACTTCCAACATTCAGGAACTACTGACATCCAGGGACTACCAACAGTCTGGTACCACCAATAATCAGAGACCATCAGCCCTCAGTTACCACCAACTCAGAAACTACCAACATCCAGGGATTACCAACAGTCAGATACCAACAATACCTAGAGACCATCAACCCTCAGATACCACTCTCCCAGAGACTTCCAACATTCTGGAACCACTGACATCTAGGGACTACCAACACTCAGGTACCACCGACACCCAGGTATTACTGATAGCCAGAGACTATCAATACTCAGGTAGCACTGACACCCAGAGACTACCAATATTCCGTTACCACTAATACACAGGCATCACCAACACTCCGGTACCACTGTCACCCAAGAACTGTCAACACTCAGGAGCTACCGACACCCAAGGACTAATAACATTCAGGTACTACTGACACCCAGGAACTACCAACACTTGGATACCACCAACACCTAGGGACTACGATCACTCAGGTACCACTGACACCCCGGGACTACCATTATTAACTGGGATGCCACAACACCTGGGTGACTAACAACACTGTGGTACAACCAACACCCAGGGACTGCCAACACTTGGGTACCGCGGACATGTACTACCGACATCCCAGTCTGGAACATGATGCGGTGGGAGGGTTCTGTCCAGCAAGTTCTGTATATTATTATTACTGCTGTCACATTTGTATTTACAATGTGTATGTTCAATAAGCAAATCCTTCCAAATATATTTAAAAAGTAGTGATGTCACACCCATATGTTTTTATATTCAGTCAGTAGTCTTGTCATTGCTATATGTATGTTAGATTTGAAAGGTTTGGAACTATGACATTTAAGGTGACCATACACTATACAATCTGATTGTACAATCCTCTTTTAGATCTACCATCAGCTATGTAGTGCAAGGGCCTGCCCGATGGATAACAATGCAATAGATTGTATAGGTTTGTCCTCATTTGTCCCCAGTATGAGATTGTACAATCTGGTTGTATAGATTTTTGTTGCTGCAGTGACACCATAACAAAACATCTTTTGGGAAATTTGGCCGCCATCTCCTATAATTGGAAAGTTTTTTTTACACAATCTGACCCTGTGACATTCTCAACACTTTTGTTGCAAAACACAGAAGAAGTTCTGGATGTCAGCCCAAAAGATACGCTTCATGCTTCCCAGCTTAGGAAATTTTAAAACATTTTTTAAGCCTGCGTTTCAGAAACAAACAAGCCCAACAACCGTTATTACATTAATGTACACTTGGGTGGCTGGCTCTGAATTTGCATTGGGTGTACCTAATCTGGGACATTCTGCAGATAATAGATCTCTATTTTGTATGTGGGTGCAGCCCGTATTACCAGAACATTGCACAAGCTGCTTCAAGCACAAGTTAAAGAGTCACTCTACCTAGAAGTGATGTTGGGGCCTCCGTGCCATAATTCCCAACTCTTTTCTTGTCCACTGGGAAGTTGTGTCAAGCTGTCACATTGGAGCTCACACAGAGCTATGCACTCTAATCTGATCAGCTTTGGACTTTTTTAAATCTTTCTCTCCCCTCCTCTGGGAGAATTGAGCAGTATAGGTCATTCTCCGGCGCTCTCTCTGTATGGCTTAGACTCTGACGCCCTCTCTGGTATGACTTGGTCTCTCTCTGTATGGCCCGCTCTCTGGCTCTCTCTCTCTGTATGGCCCGCTCTCTGGCTCTCTCTCTCTGTATGGCCCGCTCTCTGGGGCTCTCTCTGTATGGCCTGGTCTCTGGGGCTCTCTCTCTGTATGGCCCGGTCTCTGGTGCTTTCTCTATATGGCCCGGTCTCTGGCTCTCTCTGTATAGCCCGGTCTCTGGCTCTCTCTCTCTGTATGGCATGGTCTCTGGCTCTCTCTCTCTGTATGGCACGGTCTCTGGCTCCCTCTCTGTATGGCACGGTCTCTGGCTCTCTCTCTGTATGGTTTGGTCTCTGGCTCTCTCTCTGAATGGCCCGGGCTCTGTCTCTCGCTCTCTGTATGGCACAGTCTCTGGCTCTCACTCTGTATGGCACGGTCTCTGGCTCTCTCTCTGTATGGCGCGGTCTCTGGCTCTCTCTCTGCTTGGCCTGGTCTCTGGCTCTCTCTCTGTATGACTCAGTCTCTGGCTCTCTCTCAGAATGGCCCGGACTCTGGCTCTCTCTCTGTATGGCTCGGTCTCTGGCTCTCTCTCTCTCTGTATGGCTCGGTCTCTGGCTCTCTCTCTCTGTATGGCTCAGTCTCTGTCTCTCTCTCTCTCTCTGTATGGCTCGGTCTCTGTCTCTGTCTCTCTCTCTCTCTCTCTGTATGGCTCGGTCTCTGTCTCTCTCTCTCTGTATGGCTCGGTCTCTGTCTCTCTCTCTCTGTAAGACTTGGTCTCTGTCTCTCTCTCTGTATGGCTCGGTCTCTGGCTCTCTCTCTGTATGGCTCAGTCTCTGGCTCTCTCTCTGTATGACTCGGTCTCTGGCTCTCTCTCTGTATGGCTCGGTCTCTGGCTCTCTCTCTGTATGGCTCGGTCTCTGGCGCTCTCTCTGTATGACTTGGTCTCTGGCACACTCTATGTATGGCTCTGCCTTTGGCACTCTCTCTGTATGGCTCAGTCTTTGGCTATCATCTTGCTAAAGATTTTCTTTGGCATGAAGATGCTTCCAAATAACAACACACCACTATACTTACCTGTGTAATCTTTCAGCATAATTACCAGTGTTCTGTAATTGTGGACATGAGCTTCTACAATTATTGAGCAAGCACTCTGGAGCACTGGCAGGGAATAATCTCTTTAGCCAAGCCTGCCCCCTTCAGATCCGTTCAGTGGTGTGTGTGTTGTGAATGATGAATAGCCCTAAGTAGCAGGATATCAAATTGCACTGGCTATTCACAGCATAGTCATAAACCTCTGCCTCACACCCCCTGCTGTGCTTTTGTCCTGAACATAATTAGGAAACTATTTAGGAAAATGCCAAAGTTCTTCATAACCCTCAATAAATGATAAGAGAGAGAATAACTTAGGCCATCTCCAGCAATATTAATTTCAACATGAATGTTGCCCCTCCCATGCAGAACACTGAAGTTCTTTGTGACTGAACCTCCAAACAGAGCCTTCTGCCATCCAAACCCTTCCGAGTAGACAGAGAGCTAATACCAGCCCTTTTTACCCCAAACATCGTACACAGACAAGATGTGAGGTAAAATCCAAAGGAATGACTTTGTTGAAACTCAGACACATACTTTATACCCCTCAGGAGGACATTCCCCTCCTGATCACATGACCCTAACAATACAAAGTGTAAACAGGAATATAATTGCCATAGCTAAACAGCCAACATATACGATAATGATTAAGTTAAACAACTAGCCACCCAGACAATGTTGTGATTAGACAGAGATCTCACTCCAGGTCAGACTGTCCGACCCCAAGGTAACAACAAAGTACATTACACATTATCATAAGTATAAACACATAAACAATAGCGAGTTAATGAGCACAATTAACAGTGGGTGAAAGACACTTAGGAGGCACAGTATGGGCCACATTTGGCACCTTTCGGGGGGGGGGATTGGGTACCTTTTTTTGACAGGTACCTTGTCCCCACTTCCAATCGGACCTTGCCACGTCAAGGTACGTCAGAAGTTTCGGCCCCCCTCCTCCTCTTTCCTCCTTCTCCTGCTACAGGGACAACTTCGCACAATAGGGACCAGGCTGTGAAGCCGCAAGGCTTTACTGCTGGGGTTCTCTTGCCGGCAATGACGGCGGCAGCACCTGACAGCCGATGGAAACATCGGCTGGGGTGCAGACATTGCTGGATTCCAGGACAGGTAAGTCTCCTATTAATAAAAGTCAGCAGCTACAGTATGTGTAGCTGCTGACTTTACATTTTTTGGAGGGGTGGGCGGAACTCCGCTTTAACATCTGCTATGAGTCTCACAGTGTGAAGCAATCATTGTTGGTAATGGGGCATATAGGCCATAAACATGGATCCCGGGCCTAGATTTCCAGAGTCTGTGTTTTGGGGAGACGTGGACTTGAATCCAAAGAAACATTACTCCAAGGGTCCCCTAGGCACACACCTCCCAAGGAGCAGTGCTCCCTTAAAAGCAAGGGCCAACAGTCAGTAGGCAAGAGGCTAGCCTGCAGTCCCCTCTGTTCCGGGTGAGTTTGCCTTATTCTTATATTCCTGAAGGATGTTCTGCTGTGTTCTACTGACCAATTTTCCAAGATTGATTGGAGCCAGTATCCACCTGTAGACTGCATAGAACATCACCAGTAAAATGGAGTCCTATACCTGTGGGGATGTGCTCACTCTAGGATAGTAGTTTAGTTTATGGGGTAGGTTAAAGTCAGGGATTAGGTTGCGGTATGTGAAAAAGATGAAAAAATATAGAAGGGGTCAACTGCAGTGAAAATGGTATGTCAATGATTGGTAGAACCAGAGATATAGGCAGCTAAAGTTGTATACAAATTCTGACAATTCATGTGAACGTCAAGCTTGGTCCTTCACAATCGTCAGTGAGGCTGCCAAGCTTGGTCCTACCCCCTTGAGCCTTTACAATAGTCAGTGAGCCTGCCAAGCTCGGTCCTACCCTTCTGGAGCCTTCACAGTGGTTAGTGAGGTTGCCAAGAGGTTGGTCCTGCCCCTCCTTTCTAGGAAATTTGAGGTGACCAGACCAGATTTTCCAAATTAAATCTAAGGGCCCCCTACTGACCATGCCTTCTTTTATTGGGGGGGGGGTGAGAATAATAACGGCATGCAAAGCACGCCCCAATGTTTGGTGTGGCCGACGTGAATGTGAGGGGCTTAAATGGTTTTGATGTAATAACAGCCTGAGCCTGCTTTGCTCTAGTTTAAGACAAGGTAGCAAATAATCCATGTACTTACCTCCTGAAATAGCGTATGCAAAAGCCGAGAGGGGAGGAACTGGGAGGGGAAGACCACATAATATCAACATGTGACATCATTAGTAACCCTCAACGCAGCTGGGAGCAAACACTCCCTTCTCTTCCCCCTTACCTTTTCCAGGACCAGGCCAATCACAAGAACATGCTAAAATGGATTAGCCGGAAGCCGTCCGGGCTGGGGACACCATTATTAAAGCTGGAAAGAAATCAGGGACACATTTTTTTTTTTTAACCAGGGACCAAATTGGGGACCTTTTGCTCCAGGGACAGCCCCCTAAAATCAGGGGCTGTCGCCGGAATCCAAGGACATCTGGTCACCCTAGACCTAAGAGATGAAAGGTAGCATCCTTGGGGTAAGGGTGAAACATTTGTAGCACCCTCCTAGTTCAGAGTAGGCTACTAGGAAAATTTAGTTGGCACCTCTGTAAACAGTGGAGCAAGGGTTGATTGCTTAGGGCTGTTCAGTGTTTCACAGGCTGCTGTTCTGCTCCTCCCCCTGTCTTCTAGAGACTTCTAGAAGTACTGTATCGAAGTAGGGAGAGCAAGACAGGCAGCCTGAATATTTATGGAACTCTAACCAATCACTGGGTGAGGTGTGCCCAGAAGATGGAGGTATGGCCCATAAGAAGTCTGAGGCCTAGCAGCAGAGAGCAGAGTCAGACACTAGTCTGCCAACTGGCAGTGGCAAAGGGGCACCATTTCTCCCATTGACACCAACTACGGGGCACTATTATTCCCAATGATACCAAAGATAGGGCACTATTCCTTCACTAATACCAAATGTGATGTTTACTCCCACTGATGACAGGAAAATTTTGACTCCCGCTGGCCACAGTCTGGTGCCCCTAAAGTCTGAAGGACAAAAAACTGGCCCTCTGTTTAGAAAGTTTGGAGACCCCTGCTCTAGACTGATCTTTTGAGCCAGATGAAGAGTGCCAAAAATGGTGTGTGCCTGGCTGTGTTTGCTTTGAGGGGGGCGAGAATAGGACCAAACTACCAGCGGCTCCTGCGAGGGTAGCACTACACATTTATATATTATTTTTCATGTATATAGTGCTGTCGTATTAAGTAGCACTGTACAGAGCACGTAGGGATATATTCGAGCCAGCCTGGATACTGAGCTCAGATAACATTGTATTCCATAGGCTCCACTTGACACAGGTAGGTATTTGCTGGTGGACACTAATTAGGGAACCCCATAATCCCATTATGAATAGAGCTTTGTCCCCTACGGTTTCTTTTTGGCAAATATTTTTGGCAAACTCCATCTTGGACGTGCTGTAGCTGTAGGCATGAGCGTACTAATTACTACCTAGGGACTTAAGGCTATATTGGATAATCAATGTTTTATTTTTAAGATTACTGGACCCTTATGCATTGTCCATCAGCTATGTAATTATAGATAATAGTCCTTAACGGACAGCATGCTAGTGGAGCACCAATTCAAGACTGGCTTCAAGTGTACCTGTCACTCTGCAGCTATTGTGTTCCCTGGTCCAGCACTCAGCCATAGCCGTGATGCTTTTTAGATATTAACACAGCCTAACCAGTCTAGTTAAAGGCCAGCTTCTGACAAAACTTTTTTTGGCAATTTGGGTGAGTCCTTAAAGCCGCGTACACCGATCATGTGTAGGCCTCATCTGACTTTTTTTTTCGAAAATTCTGACGGATCTAGAAATAGAACATGTTTTTAATATTTCCGACGGAACCAATTCCTATCGGGAAAACCGCTCGTCTGTATGCTGTTCCGACGGACCAAAAACGAAGCATGCTCTGAAGCAAGTACGAGACGGAAGCTAGTGGCTACTGGCTATTGCACTTCCTTTTTCTAGTCCCGTCATACGTGTTGTACGTCACCGCGTTCTGGACGGTCGGACTTTGGTGTGACCGTGTGTAGGCAAGACAGCTTGAGCGGCATTCCGTCGGAGTTCCGTCGGAGAAACCTTCGGAGTTTATTCCAAAGGCAAAACCGGTCGTGTTTACGCGGCATAAGGGTTAGAGCCTCTGTCCCTACCATGGAGATTCCTCTTATATCCTGTGAGCACAGAAGATGATGGGAATTTTCCCAGACAAAAAAATGACTTGCTAAAAAATGGAGGGAGGTTTTGAACTTCTGAAAAATTTTTTTATCCTGGTCTGTGACTTCCTGTCCCCATTGGCACCCTCCGCCTATTATAGTTCTGTAGTATGCTCACATTTAATGGCAGTTTTGGGCCACTACAACTTATTTCGTTTGTGATTTTGGTTTCTCCCTTTGTCTTCCTCTTCTACTTAGTGCTAGTTAGTTTAAACGTAGGTAGACCCGTTCCCTCAGTCAGTGTAATGCCCCGTACACACGATCGGAAATGCTGCCAGCAAAACTCCGATGAGAGCTTTTGGTCGGAAAATGCAACCATGTGTATGCTCCATCGGCCAGCAAAAGATTGAGAGCAGGTTCTCTATTTTTCGGAAAAAGTTCCGAACTGAAATTCCCATCGTCTGTACAAATTCAGACGCGCAAAATTCCTACACATGCTCGGAAACAATTTGACGCATGCTCAGAAGCATTGAACTTCATTTTCTGGGCTCGTTGTAGTGTTGTACGTCACCGCGTTCTTGACGGTCCAAAGTTCAGAGAACTTTTGTGTGACCGTGTGTATGCAAGCCAAGCTTGAGCGGAATTCCGTCGGAAAAACCATCCAAGATTTTTCGAACGGAAAATCTGCTTGTGTGTACGGAGCATTAGTACTTTGCAGAGACAGTGATCAGAAAAGTAATTGTCTTCCTATGCTTCAAAAGACATCCTCTGTAGTGCAATTCGCCAAATTAAAATTGTGTTGGATTCAGGTTCTGTGTCTCTGAAAGAGTTAAGCTGCTAGTGGATGGTGCCAAGTCAGCGGGTGACCATACTGCCTGGGCAGGCTGGGTCTAAGGAGGCATGTCAATGCATAAGGGCCCTTTCCCACCGATGCGTTTTTCCTGTGTTTTTACCTTGCAAAAAAAACCGTTTCCCTTTAAGTCCTATGGGACTTTTCACACCACTGCGCTGCTTGTGCGATGTGGATTGAAAAGTCCTGCATGCTGCATCTTTGGTGCGATGTTCAAAAACGCACCCAAAACACAGCTCCCTATTGAAATGAATGGAAAATGCACCACATTTAAATTTTTGTTTGTGTTTTTTTGAGTTACATGTCCAGTTCTCACAGGAGCAGGCAACCAGAAAAGCACCTAAATGCGTCAAAAAAAGTACATGTGTTTTAACCTTGATTTTGCTACTGATTTTGGCCCCCACCCCCCATTTTCTTGCACGGGTGTCACTAGGACAGGAAGTCAAGTAATACTCATTCAATCAAAGAGTTGCTTCTCTGAATATAATTCTCTAACCATCTAATTTAGGAGTATGCCTCAAATGGGATATTCTTTAAATAGGGGTAGGTTCCACCATCCGTGTTATTGTATAGAAAAGGAGAACCTGGGGCTGCCCCAAGCATGCCCCTGGGAGAAAAATTGAAGAATTTTGGACTGTCTCGGTAACCAAGGATTTGAGCAAGAATATAATTAAAATAACATTTATTAATAGACAAACATGGTTAAAAACAAAGTGAATGACATATACCCAAATAAATTTGTATGCAATCAATAGTTACAGCCATGCATGATGTATGGAAGTTGCAGAAGAGTGAACCCTGATATTATTATGGGGTACCGGATATAGTGAGTCTTGGCAACAGTCCTTTACATGTTTCGCAGCGTAGGCCACTTCTTCAGGAGGAGCCAGTCATTATTATCCGAAAAAAACACGGCAGCAGAGCAGCACAACATATGCACCCAAAGGTAATTCCCCCCCATGGCGGACACAGGAGACACTAAGGAATGCTAGGTTCTAGTGTGTCTAGGTATCCAGTATAGCACCCCGAGGATCAGGCATATGAGGTTCAGGATGGGTTCATCTGTTTGGTATTAGGGAAGACATTCTCAAGATGTTGCTTGCTGGTAAAGGTTGTAATATAGGTATTTCCACAAGGTCTATCTCGACAGGATCAGAACCCCATATGCTGCCTCAGAGCTTATATATCCCTGATCTCTAGAGTGCTATACTGGATACCTAGACACACTAGAACCCAGCGTTCCTTAGTGTCTCCCGTGTCCCCCATAGAGGGAATTACCTTCGGTTGCCTCTTTTGTGCTGCTCTGCTGCCGTGGTTTTTCCGTATAATAATGACTGGCTCCTCCTGAAAAAGCAGCCTACGCTGCGAAACATGTAGTGGACTGTTTCCAAGACTCACTATATCCGGTACACCATATTAATATCCGGGTTCACTAACATCTCTTCTGCAACTTCCAAACATTATACACGGCTGTAACTATTGATTGCATACAAGTTTATTTGTGAATATGTCATTCACTTTATTGTTTTTAACCATGATTTTCTACTAATATATTTTATTTTAATTATATTCTTGCTCAAATCTTTGGGTAACGAGATAGTACAAAATTCTTCCATTTTTCTGCTTGGTGCAGCCCCGGGCTCTCCTTTTCTATTCTCTAACCATCTAGTCAGAATACAGAGACATGGCTTCCTTTTTCAGTGTTTAATTTCAAGCCCCCCCCTATTTTGCTTCCAGGAGGAAATAAAGACCTGACCCTTTCCCAATATATGCAAATCAACGTTATTTTGGCTTTAATTTAAATTAAATCTTGCAACACCATTGTAATACGAGCACTAAACGCATCTGCTAGGTCACTGTGACATATGGAAACAGATTCTGTGGATATGTCACGTTAGTGGTTCTTCGTTGTCGGCCATATTGGTATAAAAGATGTCTCAGCTCACGATTACCTGTCTGATGTTTGTCAGGAGAAGGTTATAAATCACTGTGCATGTGTCTTAATGTTTACTATACGAAAGCTCCACGCGAGCCATAAAATAATACATTGCTCAATAAATTGATCAGTGCGCCTATCTCCACATCTCTAAGCCATGCCAAGTGAGGGCAATTAGAAACAGATTGGTGTTTTATCAGTGCACTTCCTTGTGGGTGGGTTGTCGATTCACTGTAAATGCACTATTAGAACATAATGATGTTTGTTTTGTGTAATAAAAGGCCCAGAAGCTGGCAAGAGGTCCAATCGCACGATGGGTGAGGCCAGGAAGCGAAAAGAGGTCAAGGATGACGGAGATGATAGCCAATCAGTGAAGAGCGTGGAGTCGGACACTTTGCAGCTGAAGAAACGGGCAAGTATATGTTTTGTCATTTGCATGCTTACTAGTGAAGGAATAGGTTTAATTCTGAGAGATGTCACTGATCACTGCTGGGACTTCTGAGTGATATCACTGGTCTCTAGTGAATGGATAGGCTGCATTCTCAGTGATGTCACCGGTCTCTGGTGCATGGATAGGCTGCATTTCCAGTGATGTCACCGGTCTCTAGTGAATGGATAGGCTGCATTCTCAGTGATGTCACCAGTCTCTAGTGAAGGGATAGGCTACATTCTCAGTGATGTCACTGGTCTCTAGTGAAGGGATAGGCTACATTCTCAGTGATGTCACCAGTCTCTAGTGAAGGGATAGGCTACATTCTCAGTGATTTTACCGGTCTCCAGTGAATGGATAGGCTACATTCTCAGTGATGTCACTGGTCTCTAGTGAAGGGATAGGCTACATTCTCAGTGATGTCACCAGTCTCTAGTGAAGGGATAGGCTACATTCTCAGTGATGTCACCGGTCTCCAGTGAATGGATAGGCTACATTCTCAGTGATGTCACTGGTCTCTAGTGAATGGATAGGCTGCATTCTCAGTGATGTCACCGGTCTCCAGTGAATGGATAGGCTACATTCTCAGTGATGTCACCGGTCTCCAGTGAATGGATAGGCTACATTCTCAGTGATGTCACTGGTCTCCAGTGAATGGATAGGCTACATTCTCAGTGATGTCACTGGTCTCTAGTGAATGGATAGGCTGCATTCTCAGTGATGTCACCGGTCTCTAGTGAATGGATAGGCTGCATTCTCAGTGATGTCACCGGTCTCTAGTGAATGGATAGGCTGCATTTCCAGTGATGTCACCGGTCTATAGTGAATGGATAGGCTGCATTCTCAGTGATGTCACCGGTCTCTAGTGAATGGATAGGCTGCATTCTCAGTGATGTCACCGCTCTCTAGTGAATGGATAGGCTGCATTCTCGGTGATGTCACCAGTCTCTAGTGAAGGGATAGGCTGCATTTCCAGTGATGTCACCGGTCTATAGTGAATGGATAGGCTGCATTCTCAGTGATGTCACCGGTCTCTAGTGAATGGATAGGCTGCATTCTCAGTGATGTCACAGGTCTCTAGTGAATGGATAGGCTGCATTCTCGGTGATGTCACCGGTCTCTAGTGCATGGATAGGCTGCATTCTCAGTGATGTCACAGGTCTCTAATGTATAGAAAATGTGTGAATCGCTCACCCCTGATGGAAATAACCCAGGTCTCTCTCACCTGTTCAGAGGCTGCCTGCACAGGTACCAGCTCCAGAGCACACCGACAGAAATTCAGGCTCAGTCTAGGGGTGTATTTTTGAAGATTTTTTGCAGTACTTGAACACAGGAAGTAGCGGGATGAGGGTACAGGATACTCCAAAGCACATGCATGCATTAGACCAGGGATAGGCAACCTCGGCCCTTCAGCTGTTTTCAAACTACAAGTCCCATGAGACATTGCAAGACCCTGACAATCACAGGGATGACTCCTAGACGCAGAGGCATGATGGGGTTTGTAGTTTCACCACAGCTGGAGGGCCGAGGTTGCCTACCCCTGCCTTAGAGGACAGATTCTCAGGAAAAGATCATGCAGTAGCAGCCTTAAAGGGTAACTCTACTTTTGTGTGAAAAAAAATTAGCAAATAAAAAAAATATATAATCTAGTGCATACAATTGCAACACAAGTCTTATTGTTATTGAATTTTATTAAAAATTACTTTTCCTTTTCAAACTGCAGATCTGTCATTCTTTGTAAAGTGCAATTCAATATGGCTACCTGGAGGCGTTCTGTACACCGTGTACAGAACACCCCCTAGGGATGTAATTTCCTGCTAGTGTGATTGGCTTACTGATATTCACAGAAGTTTTTATTAAGATACTAATTCGATTTTGAGCATCCCCTGCAACAAAAATTGCATTTTTGGTGAGAGATTCCCAAAGGGAAATCATGTTAAAAGGGATGCAGACCCTGCAACTTTCCTCATTAGAGCGCTGCAGGTGCTGCAGCTGATTGATAATTACAAAACCACTCCCATACAGACATGGACACAGACAAACTGCTATTTCTCTAGAATAACAAAAGGAAGGAATCTGCAACAAAGTTTTGATAAAATCCCTGCAATGTACACAGATCACCCAGGGGAGTAATGTTTTTTTTTTTTCTCAACAAAAATGGAGTTACTCTTTAAATATTGCTGGTGTCACGTCACATTTAGCTACCCATCACATTTTGCTATCCGCTGGAGTGTGCATGCGCAACGCCGCCACATGTGTTCCAACACTGTTTGTAAGACCACTTTGCCACAGAGCCCCTCGCTTCGCTCGGCATAATTATTATCTGACTCTATGTCCACTTGGATGGTGGGGCTTGAACCTGGACTCAGGGGCGTGGCCACAAAATTCTGCGCAAGCGCAGATCGCCACAGTGTTGGAACGCATATGGCGGCGTCGCGCATGCGCAGTCCAGCGGGTAGCCAAATGTGACACTACACTGGCAGTAGAGGGGACAGCAAGCTAGTTTGACACTCTGTAAGAGCATTCACAGTCCTTTGTAGCAAAATCTGACTTCTGACCCCCAATGCACAGGCACACTTGAGCGCTAGGCAAAAGGTCCTATTCACAATGTCCAACTGTGACACTTTTCAGTGAAAGGGGTCCTTCTCCAGCCCAACGTTTACTATACTTCAGTTTGTGAAGTAACAGGAAGGTGCTCAGCACAGAGCAGTTCCCATTCATTCACCAGTGCAGCCAAGGCTGCATAGAAAGGGACTGGGGAATCTCTGTCCTCAGTCCCTTTCTTTGTCTCAAAATTGAGACATCAGGGGTCTGTTTAGACCCTTAGTATTTCACCAAAGCCCCCATATGAAGGTCCTAAAAAATGGTGAATTTTTTTTTTTTAATATTGTAAAAAATAATACTAAAATTGTAAAAATAATTAAAAAATAAAATAGAAAAGTACTGACATGTCCATGTCTACAGACACCAATCTCTGCCGTACTGACTGACACCATCCACTGCCCTACTGACATGTCCACTGCTCTCCTGACCCCGTCCATGTTTTAATACATATTATAATGTTTGTTAACCTGAGTGCGTGTGTGTGAGGTTAAATAAATATATATATGTATGTGTGTGTGTATATATACCGTATTTATCGGCGTATAACACGCACTTTTTTTCCCCTTAAAATCAGGGGAAAATCGCGGGTGCGTGTTATACGCCGATCCCCGTCGATCCCCCGCTGACTGTGAGCGCCGCCGACATTCATACATAGCCGAGTGTACTCGGCTAGGTTCGGCTAGCTCTGCTCACAGTCACACCCAGTCCAGCCCTATGATGGACATAACACAGGGACTGGGCGTGACTGTGAGCGGAGCTAGCCGAACCTAGCCGAGTACACTCGGCTATGTATGAATGTCGGCGGCGCTCGGCTCCGCCCACAGGACTACGAGAGGAGCCGAAAGCAGCAGAGAGCCGCCGAGAGACACAGGACCGACTCTGTGTCTCTCGGTGGCGCCATATTTAAAAACTGGAGTGACATTACAAGGCTGCAAATGACACAACAAGGCTGCAAATGACACTGAAAGGCTGCAAATGACACAACAAGGCTGCAAACGGACACTGATAAGGCTGCATTGATGGGCATTTAAATGTAAGTTTTTTTCCTTAAAAAGTTTTTTTCCTTAAAATTCCCTCCTAAACTTAGGGTGCATGTTATACGCCGATAAATACTATATATATATAATGTATACAGTGGATGTAAAAAGTCTACAAACCCGTTAAAATGTCAGGTTTCTGTGATGTAAAAAAAATTAGAAAAGATAAATCATTTCAGAACTTTTTCCACCTTTAACGTGACCTATAAATTGTACAACTCATTTGAGCAACAAACTGAAATCTTTTAGGTGGAGTTGAGTAAAAATAAAAAATTAAATAATATCGTTGCATAAGTATACACACCCTTACACTAATACTTTGTTGAAGCCCCTTTTGATTTGATTACAGCACTCGGTCTTTTTGGGTATGAGTCTATCAGCATGGTACATCTTGACTTGGCAACATTTGCCCATTCTTCTTTGCAAAAACACTCCAAATCTGTCAGATTGCGAGGACATCTCCCATGCACAGCCCTCTTCAGATCACTCCACAGATTTTCAATGGGATTCAGGTCTGGGCTCTGGCTGGGCCATTCCAAAACTTTAATCTTCTTCTGGTGAAGCCATTGCTTTGTTGATTTGGATGTATGCTTTGGATCGTTGTCATGCTGAAAGATGAAGTTCCTCTTTGTGTTCAGCTTTCTAGCAGAAGCCTGAAGGTTTTGTGCCACTATTGACTGGTATTTGAAACTGTTCATAATTCCCTCTACCTTGACTAAGGCCCCTGTTCCAGATGAAGAAAAACAGACCCAAAGCATGATGCTGCCACCACCATGCTTCACGGTGGGTATGGTGTTCTTTTGGTGATGTGCAGTGTTGTTTTTGCGCCAAACATATCTTTTGGAATTATGGCCAAAAAGTTCAATCTTGGTTTCATCAGACCAGAACACTTTTTCCCACATGCTTTTGGGAGAATGCAGATGTGTTTTTTTGCAAAATTCAGCTGGGCTAGGATGTTTTTCTTTATAAACAAAGGCTTCCGTCTTGTCACTCTCCCCCATAGCCCAGACATATGAAGAATACGGGAGATTGTTGTCACATGTACCACACAGCTAGGACTTGCCAGATATTCCTGCTGCTCCTTTAATGTTGCTGTAGGCCTCTTGGCAGCCTCCCTGACTATTTTTCTTCTCGTCTTTTCATCATTTTGGAGGGACGTCCAGTTCTTGGTAAGGTCACTGTTGTGCCGTATTTTCTCCACTTGCTAATGACTGTCTTCACTGTGTTCCATGATATATCTAATGCCTTGGCAATTCTTTTGTACCCTTCTCCTGACTGATACCTTTTAACAATGAGATCCCTCTGATGCTTTGGAAGCTCCCTGCAGACAATGGCTTTTGCTGTAGAATGCAACTAACAAAATGTCAGGAAAGACCTACTAGAACCGCTGAACTTTATTTGGGGTTATTCAGAGGCACTTTAAATGATAGCAGATGTGTACTGACTCCTATTTACCCTGGGTTCACACTAGTGCGATACGGGAACCAGCGCCGGTTCCCGCCTCGCTCCTCCCCCGCAGGCAGTTCACACTGACTTGTGCAAACCGCTGCAGGTGTCATTAACTTTTAATGAAACCCCCAGTTTAGTTCACAGATGGCAGTGTGAACTGTGAAGTTGCACAGGAATCGGATCGCATAGGTGAAAACACCCATGCGATCCAATTCTAGTGCGGGAAAAATAAGTCCCTGCACTATTTTCTGTTCAGCCATACAACTGTATGGCTGAACTTGCATTGCTCAGAGATCACAAGTGATCAGCACCTGCGGTGCGGGTGCCAATCACATGCGATCTCTGAGATTGTGCTAGTGTGAACCCAGGCTTAACAAGATTGAATGTGATTGCTTGATTCTGAACACAGCTACATCCCCAGTTATAAGAGGGTGTGCACCCCCATTATTTTATTTTTTAAAAGATTTCCATTTGTTTTTCAATTAAGTTGTACAGTTTATAGGTCACATTAAAGGTGGAAAAAGTTCTGAAATAATTTATCTTTCTCATTTTTTTACATCACAGAAACCTGACATTTGAACAGGGGTGTGTAGACTTTTTATATCCACTGTGCGTATGTGTTTTATTTTTATATATATATATATATATATATATATATATATATATATATATATATACATACATACATACACATGTACAGTTAGGTCCATATATATTCGGACACAGGCATCATTTTCATACTTTTGGCTCTGTATGCCACCATAATAAAATTAAAAGGAAACCATCCAAATGAATTTGAAGTGCAGACTTTCAGCTTTAATTGGAGGGGTTGAACACAAATATTAAGTACAAATTTCAGGAATTGCAACCATTTTTATACAGTCCCCCCCCCCATTTTTATGGGCTCAAATGTAATCGGACAAATTAATATAATCATAAATAAAATGTTCATTCTTAATATTTTGTTGAGAATCCTTTACTGGAAATGGCTGCCTGAAGTCTGGAACCCATGGACATTACCAAAGACTGGGTTTCCTCCTTTCTGATTCTTTGCCAGGCTTTAACTGCAGCTGTCTTCAGTTGTTCTTTGTTTGTGGGTCTTTCTGCCTTTTAGTTTTGCCTTCAGCAAGTGAAATGCATCCTCAGTTGGGTTGAAATCAGGTGATTGACTCAGTCATTGCAGAATATTCCACTTCTTTTCCTTCAAAAGCTCCTGGGTTGTTCTTGTGTTTTGGATCATTGACCATCTGTACTGTTAAGCGCCGTCCAATCAACTTTGCAGCATTTGGTTGAATCTGGGTTGACCGTATATCTCTAAACACTGCAGAATTCATCCGCCTGCTTCTGTCTTCTGTCACATCATCAATAAACACCATTGACCCAGTGCCACTGGAAGCCATGCATGCCCATGCCATCACACTACCTCCACCATGTTTTACAGATGACGTTCTATGCTTTGGATCATGAGCTGTTCCAAGCCTTCTCCACACTTTTTTCTTTGTTTCTTCCCATCATTCTGGATTCATCTTAGTTTCATCCGTCCAAAGAATGCTTTTCCAGAACTGGTCTGATTTTTTTTAGATGTTTTTAGGCAAAGTCTAATCTGGCTTTTCTATTCTTCAGGCTTATGAATGGTTTGCACCTTGTGGTGAACCTCCTGGAGAGTGTCCTTCACTTGTCTGGATGTTGTGAATGGGTTTTTCTTTACCATAGAGAGGATCCTACAATTAACTACCACTGTTGTCTTTTGTGGACGTCCAGGCCTTTTAATGTTGCTGAGCTCACCAGTGCGTTCTTCTTTCCTCAGAATGTGCCAAACTGTTGATTTGGCCACTCCTAATGTTGCTGCTATCTTTCTGATGGATTTGTTTAGTTTTTGAAGCATTACAATGGCCTGTTTCACTTGCATGGACAGCTCCCTTGAATGCATGATGTAGGTTCACAGCAATAGATTTCAAATGCAAATACCACACTTAGAATCAAGCCCACACCTGGCCATGAAACAGCTTTTGATTCAATTGTCCAATTACTTTTGGCCCCTTGAAAAGGGGGATGGCTATCACAGGCTGCCTCCCAGGGACAGAGGCCCCAGAAGAGGGAGCTCTGAGCAGGCCCTCTCAAACATTTATCTTCTCCCCAGCCACACCTTCAGGTCCCTTAATTGTACTTTTAAGTATAAACGGTGTAAGTACTTGAATCTGATTTGGCCTCTTGCAGAGGCCTTAGACAGAAGCTGTCTAATTACTGCTACAAAACACCTGTAACAGTTTATGTAAAACATACGGTATCTCCCTGGTAAATACTGCAATAAAACTAAAGGTTAACTTTGCAGAAGTGTAATACCACGGAGCAAAGCTCTGGGATCTTAAGACGAAAATCAACCCTGCTTTGTAGTTGGGTCTTTCTCTTTTCCCTTGGGTGATGAGGGTGACACTGATCAGGATGTACCTTCAGGGGTATCTACAGGGTCAGACTGGGAATAAAAACCAGCCCTGGAAATAATATATATATATATATATATATATATATATATATATATATATATATATATATATGCAAATTTCGGTTAAAAGTGGTAAAAGTGCGGACATAGTACAGGAGGTGGTCATAGGCTGTGTGGACATGGTACTGGAGGACATGTTAGAGGCTGCGGACATGGTACAGGAGAGCAAATAACAGGAGGTGGTCAGAGGCTGTGGAGGGGGCCGGTCTTACTGGGCCGTGATGAGAGGCGCGTGCTACAGCCGAGACCTTACAGAGACGAGTGCCACTGCTGCATTACATTTTAAAAATGGTGCCGTTCAGCACCGTTATGTCACTGCACAATGCGCCCCCACCTGGCCGAAAATGGGCGAGCGTGTACAGGCTTTCCCAAACGACAGCAACGCATGCGCAGTTGACATGTCGGCCCGGGCCCGCAAGCATATTTTTTACAGGTGCTGCTGCCCTCAAAGCGGCCCCAGAGCAGGTGGCCTTGTCGGCCTACCTGGAAATGTCCTGGTATCCCTGTAGGCCAGTCCGGCCCTGGGTGTCTAGCACAGATTCACCTGCTCCACAATATGGTGGCAGCTCATTCAGAAAAGGCAGTCCAGATGGCTAAGAATGGGCTGATCTCAGCATTCCTTGCATATGGGGCCAGCTGTAACCACTTATAGAGCTCTGCTTGCCCCTGCCCACCACACATGAAATCTTGGCACCAGTTGGGTGCAAGAATTGGCTCCTGTGCTCAGAGAAGTTTCTCACTGCCCAGCTTTATACTTAGTTGCATAAGGCCTCCTCTACACCACTATTTTGACCCCCTTAGCATCAAATCCAAGCATTTTTGCCAACTCATTAAACCTACTCACCATTACCGAAACCTGGCTCCACGAATCCGACACTGCGTCTTCTGCTGCCCTATCCCATGGTGGTCTTCTGTGGACTCACTCCCCCAGATCCAGTGGACCTAAGGGAGGAGGTGTCGGAATCCTTCTAGCCCCACATAGCACCTTTCAGGTACAACACCCACCTCCCTCTCTGTCACTCTCCTTTCTTTCGAAGCACACTGCATTTGTCTTTTCACTCCAGTTTCTCTAAGGATAGCTGTGATCTACAGGCCCCCTGGACCAGTATCAACCTTTCTTGATGGCTTCTCTGCCTGGCTACCCATACTTTCTTTCTTCTGAAATCTCCTCATTCTCGGGGACTTCAACACCCCTATTAATACTAACACTCCTGCCACTTCCAAACTTCTCAGCCTAGCATCCTCCTTTGACCTCAAGCAGTGGATACATGCTCCTACTCACTCTGAAGGCAATACCCTTGACCTCGTTTTCGCTCACCTTTGCTCTCCATACAACCTCTCTAACTATCTATTCCCTCTCTCTAATCACTACCTTATTAGTTTCACTCTCTTCCTCTCCTCCACCTCCTCTCCCTCCAACCGCCTAAAAGTTACCCGCAGAAACCTACGTCATCTCAACCCTTCTCTTCTCTATTCTGCTATCGACAACCTCTACGACAAAATCTCACCCCTATCCTGCACCAACCTAGCCTTTTTGGTCTACAACACCTCACTTCTAGCCTCACTGGACTCAATGGCCCCCCTCACTACACACAGAATTAGACCCCCCGACCCTTTCAACCTTGGCAAACAGATGTTACTAGAAGTCTGAAAAAACATAGTCATGCTCACGAGCGCCTGTGGCGTAAGACTAAGTCTCAGAGAGATTTCAACCAATATAAATCTGCCCTCCAAAAATACAATTCCAGCCTCCTCACTGCCAAGCAGACCTATTTTGTCACTCACATTAGCAACTTATCATCCCGTCCCCATCAACTCTTCTCTGCCTTCAACTCTCTACTTCGTCCTCCACTGCCTCCACCCGCCAACTCACTCACTGCCCAGGAGATCGCCAATCACTTCAAACAGAATATTGATAGAATTCGTGAGGAGATCTCTACTGTTCCTATACCCTCCATGCTTTACACTTCATGCCCACAGGCACAATCGTTACTTCCCTCTTTCAACCCCACCACTATAGACGAGGTTGCTAAACTACTTGCTAATATCCACCTTACCACCTGCCCTCTGGATCCTGTTCCCTCACAAAAGCTACGTTCACCCTCTGGCTCTATGCTACACTCTCTAACCCACATCTTCAATCTCTCCCTCTCTTTTGGCATCATCCCCAACTCTCCAAAACATGCACTTGTCAGACCGATACTTAAAAAGTCCTCGCTGGACCCATCCAATCTTAACAACCTACCACTCATCTGCTTGCCCCCCCTCTTATCCAAACTCCTTGAATGTCTGGTCTACAACCGACTGAGCATCCACCTCACTGATAATAGCATTCTTGATCCCCTTCAGTCTGGATTTCGTCCTCAACACTCCACAGAAACTTCTCTCCTAAAACTAACAAACAATCTACTAACGGCCAAAACCAATCGACACTATTCTGTACTCCTACTCCTGGACCTCTCTGCAGCCTTTGATATGGTTGTCCACCCCCTCCTCCTCTAAAAACTCCATGCCTTTGGTCTCCATGACTGTACTCATCGCTGGTTCTCTTTCTACTTATCCAACCGGACCTTTAGCGTTTCCTACAGCTCTACTTCCTCTTCTCCTCTTCCTTTCTCAGTTGGGGTCCCCCCAAGGTTCTGTTCTTGGACCTCTCCTATTTTCAATCTACATCTCCTCCCTGGGTCAGCTGATAGCCTCCCATGGCTTCCAATACCACCTCTACGCTGATGACACCCAAATGTATTTCTCTACCCCTCAGCTCACTCCCTCTGTCTCCTCACGTATCACTAATTTACTACCAGATCTATCAGTCTGGATGTCACACCACTTCCTCTAACTCAATCTATCCAAAACCGAACTTAAAATTTTTCCTCCCCATATGCCCCTTCCCCTGATCTCTCTGTCAAAATTGATGGCACAACTATAAGCCCATCCCCACATGCCAAGGCTCTAGGTGTAGTCCTGGACTCCAAACTCTCCTTTAAGCACCACGTCAAATCACTTTTTCAAATCCTGCCGCCTCAACCTCCGCAACATCTCCAAAATACGCCCCTTTCTAACCAATGACACAACAAAGCTCTTAATTCACTCGCTGGTCATCTCTCGCCTCGCCTACTGCAACTCCCTTCTCATTGGCTTGCCTCTACATAGTCTATCACCTCTTCAATCCATCATTAATGCTGCTGCCAGACTCATCCACCTTACCAATCGCTCTGTCTCTGCTACCCCTCTCTGTCAATCCCTCCACTGGCTTTCGGTCGGCCAAAGAATTACATTCAAAATTCTAACAACTATGTACAAAGCCATCCACAATTTAGCCCCCAGCTACATCACTAGCCTAGTCTCTAAATACCAACCTACTCGTTCTCCTCGTTCCTCTCAAGCCCTTCTGCTCTCTAGCTCCCTCGTCACCTCCTCCCATGCTCGCCTCCAGGACTTTTCCAAAGCCTCTCCAATCCTATGGAATGCCCTACCCCAATCTGTCCGCTTATCTCCTACTTTATTAGCTTTTAGACGATCCCTGAAAACCCTTCTCTTCAGAGAAGCCTACCCTACCCACACCCAACAACAACTGTTTTTTTCATTTTCTCCATCAGCTCACCCCCCACAGTGATTACCTTTTGTTTCCACTTGACCCTCCCTTCTAGATTGTAAGCTCTAATGAGCAGGGTCCTCTGATCCCTCCGGTATTGATTTGTATTGTGTGTACTGTCTACGCTCATGTTGTAAAGCACTGTGTAAACTGTTGGCGCTATATAAATCCTGTATAATAATAATAATAATAATAATAATTTTTGGGTGCCTGGGAGGCACAGGTGCAGCATTTAGCCCCCCTGAAAGCAGCCTGTCAAAATCTATGACAGGCTGAAATACAGAATGGCTGGGCGAGTACCGAGCCTCTCTAATATTTAGTCCCTATTCATATTTACAAATGGGACCAATAGCGATTGCATGTAGGAGACTCAACAAGGGTTCCCGGAGAATAGTTGATGGTGGCAGCCCCATTGAAAGCTCATGGAGCGATTACCTGCGAACAACCGGTTTTGGAAACAGACCCATGCATCCAGGGCCAATCACTCACAGATAATTGCTCCAGGAGCGATAACATGTGAGTGGCCATGATTAGCTGCTGGAGCCGTCAGCCTCCTGTTACTTTCAATGATGCTGCCTTCCGCAGCTAATCTCTGGGAACCCCTGCTGTGTTTTCAGCAAGTAGTCCCTAATGGTCCAGTTCTCAAGTGTGAATAGGGCCCTAGAGCCACATGCATTCAGTGACGTATTCCCCAAAAATAGGAATTTTGCTTTCAGGACATTCACTCTTTGTGAATGAGATGTCCCATCTGCCATAGACTTCCTATGCAGTCCCTCTTTAGTTCACGTTGCACCATCTAGAGTACAGATGCACTTCTACCAGCCCCATTTCAGGAGTAGGGCTGCCACTTTTTCTTTAAGCCAATCCCGAACACTTTAGTGGCACTCAAAAAAAATAATTTTAGCATACACTATAGGATTATAACAGACCTGGAACTAGGGTTGCCACCTGTCCGGGTGACAAACCCGGACAGTTCGGGTTTGGAATCATGTATCCGGGTTTCAGACTGCCTGAAACCCGGACACATTATTCGGACTGGACTATGGCTTCCCAGCGGGGTTGCTGGCTCCAGCTGTCTAAGCTGAGAGTGTCTGTTACACTCTCTTTCACACTGCCCAAAGTCAGCAATAACAATCCCCCCCCCCACATACAGATGGGAGAGGAGAGAGGGCTCGATCTGTTCCTCTTCCTCCTGTCCCTACCCCTCTGTGTCTGCCCACACTCCAATCCCTGGCACTGTGCCTCAGAAAAGGAAAGTGTGGGCTGGAAATTTGAAGTCCAGCAGCCTCAGATGCATCTGGATGAGAGGTGCTGACTGCCAAGGGGTGAGTGAGCTCACCATCCATCCCTGTCTGTGACTGAAGTCTCCCCCCTTCTCTCTCTCCTGCCTCTAAGGTAAATCAGGGTTCTCAGAGCACCCCTTACATCAGAGTTCCCCTTTACACCAGAGGCCACAGTGTTCCCCCCTTACATCAGAGTCCTCTCCGTGTATCAGAGTTCTCAGTGTTCCCCCTTAAATCAGGGTTCCCAGAGCATCCCTTATGTTAGAGTCCCCAGAATTCTCCCTTACATCAGAGTCTGCAGAGTCCCCCCTTACAGTGAAAGGGAACTCTGGGAGTTCAGATGTAAAAGGGGAACTCTGTGGACTCTGATGTAAAGGGGGACTCTTGTTATTACCTTTATATGATTAGAAATGTTATTTAATTGCAAAATATATGTATAATTTATATACTATAAAAAAAAAATTGCTGTGCGCCGCTAAAGTGTTCGGGTTTGACTTGAAGAAAAGGTGGCAACCCTACCTGGAACACCTTTGGGCACTCCAAAGAGAATAGTAATGCGGCGTGCATAGTGCCCCCTCACCCTCCTG